>JAODJW010000003.1:250257-273152 GCA_026777045.1 Hyperopisus bebe
CAGTTGAGTACTCTGTGACTGTGACTCTTCATGCTCAACTGGTTGGTTGAAACGAAATCCTGGTTTGGATTTTTACTCTCTGGACCTGAAATGTCCACCTCTGTATATAATAGCAAAGGCTGAACAAGGTGGTGACCACTTATGGATCATCTTCTGGAGGTTCTTCAGCATTGACCAGCTGAACTTAATCTGGTTTATCATCAACCTTTCATGGTTTTTTTAAAGGGGGGGGGGGCATTCAGGACACCCAAGTGGCGACGAACAGGGGGCCTGAACTTCCAGGTTTCCCAGGTTATGTAGGACTTATGGTCTGCGGTACTGGGACCATGTGACCTATACCCCAGATGGGCTTGAACATTCAGGGCACAGGAGCACACCTTTGGGGTCCGACGGGCTGAAACTCACCGTCCCGGGGCTGGTGGGTGCAGTTCTCCTCGGCCTCCTGCAGCAGCCTGCGTGCGGTCCATCTGGAGCTCCGAGAATGTGTCCCTGCAGAGGAACAGAAACAACACAGGCGGATGATGTGATTCCTCAGCGCTTACGCGTTATGCAGACACAGCCACTGTGTTTAATAATAGCGAAACAACAAATTACTCAGGAAAAGTTAAGAGCGACTCCAAAACTTATAAAGGGAACAGAGAGGCAACAAAATGATCGATGACTCAGTGATGCAAAGCGGATTTGCTGCAGCATAAATCCTATATTATATTATCAACACAACAGTGGTACACTCACACCGGAAATTCCAGCCTTATTTTTAGTAGTAAATCAGCATAAAAACTCCTTTTCTGCAGAACTCACTGAACACAGATTCTTATTTTCCTATGCTGCGTTTTACGTTTTGAATATTGGGTACAGTAAGTTCGAACAATTGTACAGAGAAAGCAGACTGGGCAAATCATTAGCATTTCCTGCTCGTACTTATATAATTTATCCCTTTTCGTAATTAGTAATGTGACGCAAGAATATATACTCACCCGTGAGTCTGGCTTTAACACTCACAAGTGGGTACATAATTTTAATTTTAAATCCTCCTGGATAATCACAGTTACAGGCCTCTAATCCTCCCTTCCTAACGTGCCTGACAAATATCTTCGTTTGCTTTGATTGCATGACTATATAAGAGCAAAATCAACAACGGATCGTCTCCAGATGTTTCTGCTGTCTATCAGCGCTCGACATGACGAACCAGGGGCCGTACCTGAAGGCCTCACGGACCCGCTATCTTCTCATCTAAATTTGTCTGAACAGTTTGTGCAGGACATCGGTCATGATTAATGATCGCATGACTTCTAAACCTCCTGGCAGCCATGATCACCAGGATAAGGATCTCTTGCATCCAAGGAAGGAAGCGGACAGGCTTTGCAGTGCACAAGACAGAACCTCATATTACCATAGTGCACTCACCACCCACAGCACTGAAGTATTAAACTACCAGTTAAAAGTTTTTGAACACCACAGGTTTTTACCACTTTTCCAATTATTTCTTAAACTGCGCATTTTTAATTCTTGTTAGACTTTGGAAGGTTGAGTGAACAACTATAAATAAAGATATAAGTCAGATAAAGCAAGTTCCCTCAATGGAAAGAGTATGTAACAGTGCATGTCTAACATCCTATTAACTGGCTGTGTGGTGATGGCATAGTCAGATTCTAGGCCGTCCTTTAACTGTAAATACACTAGTTACCTGTTTCATCTCATGAAACAGAGCAGTATTTAATGTCACTTGCTGTTATAACTGCTAGAGGAGGTTACTTTGATGAAGCAAAGATACAACATTTTCCTGTTAACAAAGGTACACAAATGGTGAACATACTGCAAATTTATTTGTTAGCAAAGAATATTGGGTGTACTTTTAGTAAATTTTAAGTGAGTAACATGCAAATATTTTTGCAGTGTGTGCAAAAACTTTTGACTGGTAGTGTAGTTCAACAGAACTGGGAATTATCCAATTCCCATTAAACAGTCATGTTTAACAATGACATTCACATTACCATTATTCATTTACCAGATGTTATTATCTAAAGTGACATACAGTTGAATAAGCATAATAAGCCAGTCCATGGAGGAATTGGGGGTTAAGGATTGTCGTCAAGGGATTTGAACTGATGACCTTTTGCTCACCAACATAGCATCCAGACCCAATGAGCTACACAACATAAATATCTTAATCAGAATCCCACTAGAGCCTCAGATTAGTGAATTAGTGGCTAAAGGCCATTCTCAAGGGTCCAACGGCGAATCCGCTCTGTCGATACTGGGATTTGAACTGGCAACCATCTGATCACAGGCACAAAGTCAAATTGGCCAAAAGACAAACAGAGCGGCTGATTCTGCTTGTAAAGGGACCTGTCATTATCAAGAAGAGGAAAACAGAACAAGACAAAATTAGTCATTCATTGCACTCTCTCGTTTGGCGGATTCTCCTGTCAGTCATGGTGCCGGCGATTAGCCCCCCCCTGGTAACCGTGGCAGTGACAACCAACTGCAGCCACGACCCCGAGATCAACACATCAAACAACCGTGCCTGAAATGCCATCAAAGCGCGGGAGCGAGTCAAACACAGCACGACAATAACTGTTTCTGTAACTTTCCATGGAAACCTGGCCCTAACCAACTAGGGAAAGGTGCTGGGGTCCAGTTACCAGCGCTTACTGGTCAGCCTGCATTCAAATCTACAAATCATACCGAAACACAAACCAGGCATTTCAGACGTTTAAGATGGACATTGCAAATATGGACATTACAATACAGTGGTGCCTGCGGGTCACGAACACAATCCATTCCAGGAAAGTGGTCGTGAACCAATTTTTCCCATAGGAAAGCATTGAAATTCGATTAATTTGTTCACAAGCCTACCAAATAATATTTTTTGTTCATTAATTTTCTGGTTTTTATAGTAAAAACTTTAAAGAAAAACACAATAGTGTGGCGACGGGCGGAGCGATGCATCGTGGGAGCAGAGAGACATGGAGACTTGCTTGCCGGGGAAAAAACGCTCTTCAACAGTCCTTAACCCTTATATTGTTGTTGTTAATGTCAATGGTTACATTCCCCTATTGTCGCGCCTGTGTTTGCCAGCGTCTTCTGTGTACCCGGTCCGATCCTCGCGTGTATTTAGCGTCCGTAAATCTCCCACCGTATGTGTATCTTGCAGTTCGGCGTCTGACGACCTTGTGTTTCCCGTCAGTGTATTTGGGTTCGATGCTCTCTGGGCGCCTGTTGCAGTCCTTCTCCTTACACTTGCACGCGGGGCATGCTGGGACATGCTCACACTACTATAAAAAACGAATCTGGTTGAGGAATCTGTCTGTCGGCCAAATTTTGTACGCGAACCAATGCACTTTTCTCATGAAATTTTCGGTCGCGAACCAAATTGTTCGTAGACCACAGCAGACACTGTATATGCACAGATTGTAATTACATTGATCATTCAGTTAAATTCATAAATCAATAAATGAGACGTGTAAGCTTATGAGGAGTTATGGTGTGAGATGCATGGCACAGGCACACCTATCAGGATTTATATCTTCCTGTCTGCTCTGTCATTGGTTAAGGCAGCGGTGGCTGATCTTATATGCAAAGGGCCGGTGTGTATGCAGGGTTTTGGGGTAACCTTTAGGTCAGCTGTTCAAACCCAGGTGTGAGGACTCTTTTGCCAATCAGTCCTCTAATTAGTAATCTGCAGAGGTTGCAATTTCAGGCCCAGAAAGTAAAAATCCAGACCATGATTTACTTTCAACCAACCAGTTAAGCATAAAGAGTCACAGTCATAGAGTACTCAACTGGTGGGTTGAAAGTAAATCATGGTCTGGATTTTTACTTTCTGGACCTGAAATTGCCACCTCTGGTAATCTGATTAGGGAGTTACAGTGAAAACCTGCACACACACCGGCCCTTTCTGGATAAGATTGGCCACCTCTGGGAGTTCCTGCGAGTGGATGGCTTTCCTCTCAGGGGGAGAGTTTAGCCTTCTGTATAATTATCTCCATCTGCAAGAAAATGCTCTTCCACTGCTCTATCTTGGTTGGCATTTACTGTTACACTGTCTCTGTCCAGCCTTATTTATTTGTTAGCTCACTTTGTTAGGACACCATAGCTGGTTGGCAGAACATGCTTTTTTTTTAAAGTTTCATTCATTCATTCATGTTTCGTTATCAGTTATCCAGTACAGGGTCCCAGTAAACGTAAAGCCCATCACAGCACTGGGCACAAGGCAGGGGATCCCCTAGATGCGACGGACATCTATCTAGAACGATGATCTAGGTGATTGGGCATGTTCAACCGGGAGGAGGCCCCGGGGCAGACCCAGGACACGCTGGAGAGATGATGTCTGGGAGCGCCTTGGTACCCCCCAGAAGGAGGAGGAGGAGGTGGCTGGGGAGAGGGGGGTCTGGGCATCCCTGCTTAGACTGCTGCCCCCATGATCTGAGCCTGGATAAGCAGCAGAAGATGAATGGATGGATGGAGGGATGGCATACTTGTATACTGTGAAAGGAAATCAGAGTGTTCAGTGAGAACCCACACGATCACGGGGAGAACATGCACCAGGCTTGGAAGATGGTATTACGGTATACCTCGGTAACTGTATTGCAGTGATGCAGTGATCGCCTCACTTATGTTAGAAAAGTCAAAGAATAACACGCGTACGTGTAGGTTAATGACACAAATGCACTGTGAAATGCACTGTAAACTGTTGGAGCACACGTGGCATACGTCAGACCCAGTGCGCATGCGGCCGCAGATTGGCCAGCGACAGTGGTGTCAATAAATTCAAGAGTTTACAGTACCATACTAATACTAATTCATGATTTTTTTTTAATGGTATGAAAAAATAGACACCGCCCAAACTTAACATGCACCCCCCCCCCCACACACACACTCCTAGGCTAAACCCCAGGGGGCCCAGGATTAGGGGACTCTAAGACTGAATGAGGGGTTGAATCAGCGACACCCAAGCCTCCATGCTGATGTCAGCCTCAGACCCCCGGATACATTAATCCATCTCTGGACGCAGAGATGGGAAGCGGGAATCAAACCTGGAACCCTCCCGGTGAGAGGCGCCAGAGCGAACTACTGAGTCACCACGCATAACTTTAATCTTTCTACCCCCCCCCAAAATTTTGTGTATATATAGTATTTGTTCAGCTTTACGGCTCCGACAGATAACACAATAAGAACACGGCCGTATACTTCAAGCTAAATCGATGGAATCAACATTGTTTTATCAATAAGACCTAATATGAGCTGCAATCGCCGTGGTCATCAGCGTGATGGAATGGTTGCTGGTTCAAATCCCATAGGCACCCCAAGGCAAACTTTTTATTTGTTTGTTCTGATCCCACCCACTGTCCATGATTGGCTGAAACAAAAGTGATACGGTGGGGGTTGGTCAGCAGGATTAATTATGCAGCTACCAGCATGCTCTGCACAGCACTGCACTTTAATTGGTGTAAATTAATATATGCATTTATATATTGCTGTTAATAATAAATGTCGTAACCATGTAATGTTTGCTGTGGAATGCGTGGGTTTCTCGTTAGCTTGTAAAAATAAGTGTCGTGTGAATTGTTGGTTTTCGCGGCTGTGCTGCTTACTAGTATTAAACTAATACTCGGTGTTAGCAAAGACAGCGACTTCCGTTTTAAACGAGCTCTCATCTCCTTTATTAAAATGACTCGCGTGTTTGCCACAATGCGTTTATCTGCGCCCTCTTTGCGGATTTGCGTCCTCGAGGATTGTGGTGGGACCTAGAACCAGCGAGATGGCAGCGGCGTTTTAAGTGTGCGGCAGGTCGTTCATGCCGGCGTGTCCGATTTCGTTTTGTCCGGACGCCGTAAACGTGATGAGTTTATTCCTGCGTCTGTGGCACATCCTCCTCCTCCTCTCTGATGGCTTTATAGCGGCTGGCACTGGCCTGTTTCAGCGCCTCCCTAATTCGGGAGAAGCCCAAGCTCCTGATGCCTCGCTCCCCTTCACCAGCTGCCAGCTGAGGCTCTCCTCGATCTCCTCGCACCTTATGGCACCAGAAATCCTGTCACCAGCCCCAGACCTGCTCTGCTCTGCAGATACCCCTCTGTCCTTTTCCTCCTGGTCCGCACCTAAGGTCTGCGCCTCTTCCGGGTCTGGAACCCAACTTGACAAAGCCTCCGGCATCTCTCTCCATATTACTCTGCAGCCTCTCCTCATTTACCGACTGAATTCTGTTTCAACCAATCAGGTCGTCAAGTGAAATGGTTGCCAAGCGAAGATCGCGACAGCCTACGTGTGACCGCGACTGTGCTGACGACTTTACCTCAGCCTTCCAGACTCGATTTCTTTTAACCTTCGCGAAGAGGCCATTTCGTACACTCAGCCTCAAAGATCTCTCTGACACCGGCACGTGTCGCTGTCTGGTGCACACAATTTGGTCGCAACATTCAGGAACTGTCAGAGAATGAATTGTTTATTGCCGTCAAATTTGCGAATGGTCGCTAATCAAAGTAGCCACTAAACAAGGGGCAGTTGTTTTTCAATACTGACCTTTTTGGAAACGGATCAATTGCTCTGCACAGTAAAATGCACATTTGTAATCGCACTGTGCTGTGAATCAGATGCAGTGATTATTTCCTTAGCATCTGCTTCTTGTCACATTGGCGAATATCTGCATTTTTACAGATTCACCTCTGATACGACTGATTATGTTACTATACAGAAACTATTGGTCAAACAATAATATATATTTTAACTATTTAATAGTTAAAAATGATACAGTAGACAGGTATAGGGTGCTAATATTGCTACGAATACTATTACCTTTTTATTTATCTGGTAGATGCTTTTTCCAAAGTGACACATTTTTTGAGAAAGCAGTCAGTCAGTCCTCGGAACAACAGGGGGTCGATGGCCTTGGTCAAGGGCTTTGAACCGACGACCTTCAGAGGAGCAGCATCCACTCCCACCCACCCACACAACATTTTTATCTTAATTGGAAACCCACAAATACCCGCAGCTCAGTGAATATGATTTTAACATTACATTTTCATAATTGATATTAACAGCAGTACACCTTGGTAGTGAGTGAAACATATTAGATACTTACATATTAGAATAAATACCTAAATAAAACAAAGTCATTTGCTTATATGGTAAAATTTAAGTCAAACATCAGTAACCTTTGTAATGATTACCATCGATGGCTCAATTCTTAAAACCTTCCCCGTCTGTTTGACTTAATGTTTGGATGCCAAAAAAATAATGACGCAACTAGTCTCTGGAATTCCACTAGGGTGACTTCACGGTGCTGAAAGGTAATTCTCTTAATGGAAGTTGTCTAATAAAATTCCATGCTATTGTAAATATTTTGCAGTCATTATAATTGGTAAGAAACACTGGATTTATTTATGCAAGTGTATAGCCAGTGTACTTTGAAATGCTGTTTTAAACAGTCGGCACACTGTACAGTGTACTTCTTATACGGGACGTTCATAGCAAAAATTATTATTTATTACAAAAAGATACTTATCTGCATATCTATGTGCTACAGTGTTCTTGTGATTACCTTTCCAGCTCTATACCAAAAATAATACAAATCGAGATTTTTTTTAAATAAGAGGTTTACATATGAATGCACATAAAATGAATCTGCTTTTACAACCTCTGCACCCAACTCCATGAAGCTGAACATTTCACAATCAAATGAGGAGTGGAGATGCATAGATTAGAAGGTTCTGAAGCACTTTCAGTTTGCTGGTTAATTCACACAGAATATGGAGGTCCAACATTAGTCCTCTATACCGCCCAAAGGGCACAGAGACCAGGCCGTCCGTCAGGACTAAGTAGAGGGGAAAAGTTGACACTAGAAGCCTGACAGAGAGTATGATTATTTTAAGCTGTTGAGCTGATAATATCTCGGTCATATTACGAGACTGGTCCTGCTGGATAGCCACCTGGTTCGGCAGCATCTACCAGAAGACTTATGCTTGATTCATGGCTTCCAAAATTAAAGTACTTCCAATACCTCAAAAGCTGAAGCACTTTGCCCAGAATCAGTGGAAGCACTCAGTCCATCCTCTGATCTCTACCCTGGATTCTAAACTACCAGGGGCCAACAATTCACACCACAGCTTATCTGACCCTCTCATCCAGACTGGCTTACAGGTTTTAAGCATTCATACATCTGGCTATTTTCCTGGAGCGTTTCAAGTGAATTTACTTAGTCGAGAGAACTTCTGCAGGGCCCTAGATTACACAGGGAAACGGATTACATCAGTTTCTGCGAAGCATAGATGTAGAAGACCAATATTCGGCACAGTATTTGAGGGGGTCTATTTCCATATCTGTACATTTTACCTTTGTTCAGCATTGTTTAGAAATGTTTCGTAGGCCTATATGTTATTTTAAAAACTGTGTAAATGGTTCATATTCTTTTAAAACTGGACCTCTTTGGAAGACGTTTAAACGTTATTTAAACCATTGTATATATTTTTCAAGTTTGTATGTATTTACATTTCATATATTAAACACAGTATGAAAGGCGACGCCAAAACCAGAATGGAAATATAAACGAATTTCTAAGTGACGAGAACCATACTTCATATCCCAAAATACTCTGCAGGAGCGGACCCGAAATCTGAAACTGAAATTAATCTAATCTGCCTCCAAGCAGACAGAGAACAGGTTCCTGGAGAAAAAAAAAAAGCTGGGAGTAAACTTTATGTTAACTTTAGTTTGTGAAGGATTACAATACAAATGCACTTGAAAAGGTGCTTTACGAGCGTGATGCGTCGCTGTAACTACGGTTGTCGGCGGGATGCTCGAAACTGCCGTGACAGCGTCAGACCTCAGGTGTCATGTTCTTAATGAAATTGGTCACTATGGGAATTATACTGATTAACCACCTTCATTTTGCGTACATGCATAATAGTCACGTCACTTCCGTGCATATTTTAATATGATTTATTAATAAAAAAGCGATCAAACTACGTTTTAGAAACGATGGCTAGCACAAGCACCAGCTGCACGCAGTTCTGCACCAGGAACTACCCATGATTAAGTAATGCACAAAATGTTTTCCAAAGCCCTCCTCCATAACACAAGTTCCTTCCAAATAAACAACACAACCGTATACTATAATTATGGCAGCACTGAACGCTGATCAATACGATAATGATGCGTAAACGTCAACTCGCGATTTAACACCACGACGTGCGTTAAAAGGGAGCCCTACTCACTTTGCAGAAGTTGGGCGAAGCCGACGAAAGCGAGGAGCGCCACTGCGCAGCATCCGATGCGAAGGGCGAGCCGCGCTCCCCTCTTCTTCATCATCGCCTTCATCCCGCTACCGTTTCGGTTCCCTTCAGCACATGCTTGTCGCGGCAGCATACTTTTTGTCCCCCGCCCCCCTCTTCACTGTTTCAGTCGCCTCCCTTAAGCCTCAGGAGTTTACACCGCTGGTAAAGCATGGCACCACTTTAATAAAGTCCTGCATCTCTTCCCACTGAGTGTTTCGATCGATCACGGAGCCGCATGGCCGTATGCTGTACCCGATCTGTGCGGGAAGACTGAGATTGCTGTTTTTTTTGGATAAAGTGAATAAAATCGAGATGTAGATGAGAAACTGAGTAATATCGAAACAAATCCGTTACTCAAATCCGTGGCTCGCCTCCCTCCCCTTTCCCAGCTGTCGGCTGCGTCCTATAATAACACCACCATGAATAAAACTGAGGGCGCCACACATCAGGTTGCGTGCGAAAGCCTATGTTTAAGCTTCGCTTATCGTGGTTCGGCTTGTTTACGGTGTCTGTTCGAGTATAAATAATGTATCAGAATATTAACCCACTGGGGGTCAGGTGAATATTAAACAAGATAGAAGTGATCGCTATCGGATACATTATAATTACAGCACTTTTAAAATTGAGAAGCTTTTGTAAATTTTATTTCGTGCCTTTTAGCAGGGTTGCCAACTTTCAACGCTTTCAGATTCTCACGCGCAAGCAAGATATCTTACGGCATTTCTATATTATTCCATTATAAACCTAAAATTAACGATGGAGTAGTTTACAAACCCTGCATACTATTTACAAGACAATAAAACATGCATGTAAATACGTGTGCAGACTTGTCTCGAACTGAAAATCTCACGCCAGCCCGCTGGCCAAAGTTGGCGACCCTGCCCTTTAGTTTTTGTTCATCGTGATCATTCTAGGGTTTCGTTTTATTTAAGCGAAGCAACAAACTTAAAAATAAAACAAAACTGAGGACCAGCTGCGTTTGTCTTTCTGTCCCAATGAATGGAGCACGCTTTCCCACTGCCGGCTTTGATGCGCTCACAAGCGGTCGCTTTTCACGCTCGTCCCCTGTTTGGGGGCAGACTCATCGTTCCCGGACGTTGGACGAGATTATTTGTTAGGGCGTCAGGGAGCTGGGGAGCAGGAGATTTTCAGCGGGTTACTTATAGAAAGTACACACGCATCGATCCATGATCCCTATGCTGTTGTTCAAACCTCCGCATAGACGGTGTCTCTGTTTACAGAGCGCTGATGAGTAAAACTCGCTAAACCGAAGAGCCGAGCTTTACTCCTGCCAGTCCAGCGCTGCGCTCCAAACCCATATAAAGGCAAAACGGCCGAGTACTGAAGTCATAACACCTTGTATAGGTGTCAGACCATAAAGACAGAGAGCCCTACAGTCCCTGGTGTTTAGTCAAGGTTTCCAGTGGCCGCCTTCCAGGAAAGTGTTTGCATGCTGTTGTGTGCTCTGTTATATATTGCTATTCAGGCAAATTAGACTTCAGGAATATATTCATCTTGATTTTATATGCATCGCGATAAAAGCAAACACAAATTAGTTTTCGGAGATGTGTTGCTCTGGGTGCATATTTGCATTTTTCATTTGCTGCATCACACAATGGTAAAACAGTTTTTGCTGAAGACCTTCTATACAATGAACATTTATACACATGTATTTTATTTGTCTTGCTATATCTAGTTACCTCTATGGATATCATTTTAATTTACAGGCTGCATAGGAAAAACATTTAAAAGTTCAACTCATGCAGGGCTCTTCAAATCCGGACCTCGATTCCAAATCCAGGCCTTGTTTTCAGGTCTCCCAGGTAGTTAGTTTAATAAATACTGATTCTGATTGGCCAGACGCTTCACACCTGGCTCACAGGTAAAGGGAGGCTGAAAAAACAACAGTACTCTGACAGACCTCGAGGACTGTTATTTGAATAGCCCAGTGGCCTGTACTACGAAGTGGGGTTACTGCCTTACTGGGTTAACTTGTCAGATTTAAGGTACCACAGTTTAAATCAGGGGCCTCCAACTCCGGTTCTGGAGATCTACCGTCCAGTAGGTGAGTCACACTTGTTCTCAGGTAAATACCAAGTGGGACATAAAACCTACTGGAAAGTAGCTCTCCAGGACCCCTGGAGACCCCTGGAGACCCCTGGTTTAAATGGACTTCATATTTGTTCACTGACATTTTGCCCAGACTACCTTAAATTTGACAAGTTACCCCGATAAGCCAGTAACCCCAGTTCACAGCACAGGCCCCAGATTTAGTTAATCAGCGGCCTTGTCTTATGTATGTTACCTGGCAGCGTAGAATACATTTTGGTATTATGACTGTTGTAATAGCAGTTGCTCTGTGATGGACGGGCATCCTGGTTAAGGTGCCAGGCACAGGGTTTAGGTTCATCAGGAGGTTGTCGAATGCTTGGATGATGGATCCACACTCAGGACTGGCAGCTGTAAACCCACCTTACAACCTCACCATCTTCTCCTTCTGCAGCTCCCATGCACTTTCAGCCCACCGCTGGCTTTAGTAAGCGCCCAGGGACTCTAGGTCGAAGGCCCACACCAAGCGTGCATGAGCAATCACCTACAACCGTGCAAATTCAAAAAAAAAAAGAACTTTGAACTACTGAAATACCCTAACCCCAAAAAAATTTCGAACACCAGTGATTTATGGAGTTGGGTGTTCTTTTTGAAAGTGTTCAGGTTTAACCCCTGCCTCAAGGGTACAGTAACAATGCTTCCTAAGGGATTTGGCAGAGCAACCTTCAAATGATATCTTTAATCATCGAACTCCCAACTTACCAGCTTGCAGGTTTAAATTTTTTTTTCATGTCATCCATTACGCCAACGGACAGAATTAAAGGGTATCGGAAGGTTATCATCCAGCCTTGCCACGCTCGTTTTGTAGCCATGTCAAAATTACTCCATTCAGAGACACATCGAGTCGGAGGTCATAGTTCAGACAAGGTCTTTATTGCCAGACGTCCTCCATTATATATGTACAAGAGTTGATCGACTGGAGAGTAAACGAAGGAGAGGAAAGCAGGACAAACTGTCGCCCTTTCGTCTGCTTGTTGGTTTGTTATCTTTTCTCCCTGATCTGAATACAATCAGCTCTCTTCTATATGAACACCAACACCGATCTGCAGTAGCAGAGAGCACACAGAATAAAGTGCAGCTCCGTACAACTAAATTACAAAGAGAAACACTATACAGAGTAGCATATTGAACCTTAGTCACGGATTCACTGTCTCTTACAGAATATTCTATACAGATTCACTGGCTGTTACCAAATTTTCTATACAGATTCATTGTCTATTACCAAATATTCTTTGCAGATTCACTGTTTCTCACGGAATATTCTATACAGATTCATTGTCTATTAACGAATTTTCTTTGCAAATTGGCTGCCTCTTACCGAATAGTTTTTACACTCAAGTCTCGTGCCCAATATTTTTTATAGATTCATTCACTTACCGAATATTCTTTGCAGATTCACTGTCTCTAACTGAATATTTAATAGATTCACTATCCCTTACCGAATATTATTTACAGATTTCACGGTCCCTTACCGAAAATTCACAGTCTTACTGAATATTTTTGCAGATTTGCTGAACCTTTGCAAACATTTGTGGCAGATTGACCAGACCTTACGAAACATCTCCATTAATTTACCGTTCCTTACCGATCATTCTTCACATATTCGTCGCGTCTCTTGCACGCGACCTTAGATATCGTATACGCTCAAATACGGAGAGACCCAGACAGCCAATCCAGAGAGAAACGCGTCCGTCCTCACAAGCCCGACCGATATTACCATGAGGTATGGCCCAAATTCCTCCTGTGTCCTTTTAGCCAATTTGATGCAAATTGCTGTTTCCGGTGACTTCTCATTGGTTGTGAGGGAAGGTAGCACACAGGGAAACGTATGCGAAACCTATAACGAAAGTACGAGTGGAGGCCAGTCTGTGAAAAGCAAACCGAATGTGGAGTTTAGAATCTCAGATTCGCACCTGGTGTAGATTGCGTGGTTTTCCAGACCAGTATGTCGCACTGGCAGTCATTGGTCCGCACGGCATCCGAACTCCCAATGCCTGAGTGCTCGGAAGGCTGCAGGAAAAACCGGGAATGGCGGCGTGAGGCTACATGTGGGCTGGGACGGGGAACTGTCTCGTCACGGGACATCTGTCGATTGATCGTCGGCGAAGAGGCCATCTTCGATCCTGGCGTGGGTGCACATGCACGATCAGAAGGAGTACGGCCGGCCATTCCGGATGAATCCGGGGGTAGTTGGGTCTGAGGGTGAATTGGAGGGCAAGGCTAATCCGGAGCAATACGATGACTTTCTTCATGTGTTCAGCCTGTGAGAAGCAGCTATTCCAACAAGCCCTGCTTAAAATAAAATGTCTATGGCAAAATATGAATAATATTTCATGGTTACTTAGGCTTGACGTAGGGAAGAAAAAAGCGTGTTTGTCTTTACGGTGTAATTAGTGTTATCCATTCCTGTCTTCAAGTTTCAAGGTTATCTTAAAAAGTTACTTTTAAATCTTTAATCCGTTAAGGTGCAATTTGGGGCACACTGACCCTTAAACAGCAACAGATGACACACCTCAAATAAGCACAGAGGGTGAACAGGTAAAACCTTCCTTAAAAAAGAGGAACTTCAACACACCATCCCAAATATTGTCGTAGTATTGACATGAAGGCCCAAATATGCAGAATACTGCCAACGCTCCTCCTTATGCCATTTTTTTTTGATTTTAGGGAAAGAAAAAAAATCTTTTTTGCACATACACACATTTACAGCTGACCTCAGAATTCCCCCAGTGTGCATTTGGACTTTTTGCACTTGAAACAACTTCACACACAAAGTATCGACACGGGGCGGGGGGGTGGGTAGGGGTTGACATATTCCTGACCACTTCCGATAATTTTATAGGATGCGTTGCTTCGACTTAAAGGATATCAGGGTAAATATCTAGGTAGGGCACATTTAATTCCATCGACATAAATAATCTGTTATGAATACGCTCCAGTGTACATCAAGTAACAAAGAGCATCAGTATACATCATGATCTTGTATGTACATATAGATATACTATAGAATTTAATTTCAATATATTGTAATCTGCTGGTACCAGGTAATCACAGTGACTATAAAATAAAAAATAATAAAATAAAATTTAAAATTACCAGAGGACGGGAGAAAAGTATTTACAACACATATGTTCATCGTATGTCAAATAGCATGGTGTGCCCCCTAGTGTTTAAACAGTGCATCCCACTCTGCCAGAGTCATCTCCACTGCCTGCAGAAAGAAGCCCGGAACCTCTCATTATATTAATCTCAGATTCTCATTTAATAATGTTGTTACTGTCACTGTCTCCTGCACCCAAGCCCTGAATTTTGGCTCATGTGGCCCCATGGCATCGTACCTGCAGTTTGAGGGTTTTGGGGGGGGGGGGGTGTGCTTCCCCGAGGTGACGAAGAGGACGGTCTCTCGAGTGACCCACCCTTTAACTGTCCCCCAATCGCTCATCCGGCAGCAGAAAGCAGGGGATTCCTTTCAGAGGGAGGAACATGGATTTTGAGGTGCCATGATTCCGGAGGTGGTGTCGTCTTCCTCGCCAGCCGGCGGAGATCCGGGGGGGGAGGGGGGACGCAGGCTGTCTCCCTATCCGTCTCAGCCCGCCCCAAAAACCCACGTCAGACAGACAGGAACCTTCAAGCTGAACTCTCACCTGATGAGGTAATTGAGCTTAACCTTTAAACACTGACTTGGATATCTACTAAGTAATATACCCACTTGATCACATAAACGAGTCCTTCCTTCTCTTCGGTTCATCCATCTTGGGTCTCAGACTAGGATGCTGTGAGTGCGTTCTTCTCACCACTCACGGTAGTCTGGTTGGGCGCGGTGTGTTAGCGACAGAGCCATAATTTGTTAGGTTAGAACCAATATGGTCGCCGTTCGTTGTGAAGATAGTCTTTCCAGCTTGGGAATGGTCACCGGCATGACCAGAGCCTTCCAGAAGGAATTAAACCAATAACTTAAGGTAGCATGAAAACTCTGCCCTTGTCATTGCTGTTGTATGTGGTGCTGTGGTCCTGGGGGAGCACTATTTTGTGCCACTGTAAAGCCTACTTGACATGGAAAGTGGTCTGAGGTCTGCTTATTGTGATCTTTGTCCATTCACAGATGTGACCAGCAGGAGGCAGTCTCTCTCTCTACTGTCGTGGCTGCAAAAATCCTAAGCGCCGTCCGCCATTCTCAGCGCACACACCCTTCCGCGTCGGCGAGTGGATCCATGAGAACGTCACATTGACTTCCAGGGAGCGACACCAGCAGACAGACCCGGTACACGCTTAGGTCCAGTCCCTTTTTTTGTTGGACCATGGAAACAAAAAAATTACCAGCCAGATATATAAAGGTATATGCAAGGAAAAAGGGGCTTTTGTGGTAAACCACCCCAGGGTGGGCGTGAAGCGGAGGATGTCCCAATGACATAATTTAATCTGTCCGGGCAGGAGGTCAGACTCAGCTCAGGGGAGATTTGCATAGAGTGGAACAGAAACCCCCCGATACCGCAGAAGAAGGGATAGCTCGAGGGGAATCAGACAGCTGTGCCCAGATGGGGTTCTATTGCTAATGCAGGAGATCTACTGAGGACTTTCGATCCAGTTGTAGGAAGCAGATATATAAAAAAAATGTATAGACTTTAAGTTAATCTGATATACATTTCAAAATAACCACCAAACATATTGCTATCCCATAAATGCTCTCACCATATACATAAAAGCTACAAACTCTGCATTTTGCTAGTTAGCCCAACTTGCTGACAAAGTTGAAGTTGGGAAATATACCTACATTCATGCACGTGCTCACACACGCACACAGACGCGCACACACACGCAGACTCGCACGCGGATGCATCCCCTCGTAGAGTTCCTCAGTCCTGCAATACTGGAGTCCGTTTTTGAAAGAAGGTGGGTGTGCATACCGTGGTCAGGCAGAGCCGGCCAATCAGAGGAGAGGTTTAGCGGACATGGGTCAAGGGTTGACTGTCTTTCGGGGTGGGTGCTGGGGGGGTTAGGGATGCACGACGCGCTGGTGGAGCTGGCGGCGGGGCTCCGTGGGAGAAGCTAGCAAGGCTTGTTCACGCTGCACAGAAGCTCCGTCACCTTGATGAGACGCGCCACCGTACTCTGGGATTCCTCCTGCAGCCGCTGGTTGTTCTGCCGGAGGCTCTGCACCTCCGCTTGGAGGACCGCCTTGTCCTCCTTCTCCTGGAGGGGAAGGAAGATCCATTCAAGGGGGAGAAACAGACAGAAGATGAAAGTTTCCTGAGGAAGAGGAGGAGGATACTGCCGCTGTGGTTCTCCGAGTGCATCCATGCTCAATAAATACGTTTTCAAAACCATCAAAAGTTTTCACACACAGATATCCTACATCTGCATCTTACTTAAAATATACTAAAAATACACTCAATATTCTTTGCTAACAAATAAATTCACAGTATGTTCTCTATTAGGGTACCTTGATTTGGAAGTAAAATGTCATATCTTTGATTCATCTTGTAGCAGCAGTGAAAATGAGCCATTCTTTCTACAAGGGACATCAAATGCTGCCCTGTTTCATGGGGTAAACTAGTGCACTTAAAGTTAAAGGACGGCCTACAATCCGCCATCACCCCACAACCAGTTAACAGGACGTCAGACATGCCCTGTTACATACTCTTTCCATGTTACAAAGGAATCTTGTTTTATTTTCGTTTATAGTTGGGAAAAGTGGTAAAAACCCATTGGTGTGCAAACACTTGATACCGGTAGTGTACATCTGTCGCTGAGAGGTGCAAGATGACCGCCCCTCCCCCACACAGTTTGCACGCTTTTTCTCCACGGGGAATGAAGGAAACACAGAGGAAACGCCAGCTAAAGGCCTTGCGACCTGCCTTGGGCTAGCCGATGGAGCGTAATTGGCAAATGTACGTTAAGTAGGTCTCGGGGTGACGGACGGACGTCACGAGTATTCATCTGCCGTTTATGTCCCGGGGGGGGGGAATCGCATAATGCATCAGCCGGCTACTGTTTTGATCCTCAGTGCTGGCAGGATGAAGGCCAGGAGAATCATTCAGAAACACGTCTTTCCTCTCGGCCTGCATCTCGAAATCGAAATTTATGCAAACTGTCTAATGGAACGCACAGCCGCAAGACGAAGAAAGGGGAAATTATTCAGGCAAATAAATCCACACATAAATAAAAGACTGAAATAAGCCAGGTGAAGTCACCCGTGACACAGAGTACATTTCTGCTTCGTTCTTCTGGGTCCACACAACTACAAGATCTCCAATTAGCCTCTTGGTACCTCCACAAATCACCTCTTAATCCCCAATTCAACAAAGCACATTACGGTTCCATCAAATGTCGGACTGATATTACATTTGTCACTAGGGGTGGGTTTGATAGATGGAAAAGTAAAACGCATTATGAAAGGCACGCACCATATGTGCAGTAATGCAAGGTTAATCGACGGGATTGACCAAACGGCCAATCGCACGTGTATCAGAAGGTGAACCAACATATCCGTTACTGCTCGAGCACCCACACAACCGTCCGCCATTAAATTAGACTCCATATCCATTCGCGGGCTTGGATATAAGGGAAAATAAATGTTCCAGCGGAAGGAAGATTAACAATGTAATTTGACGGTTCGCTTATTTCATATTTGCAGAGGCAGCCTGCGCGATGACTTCCTCCACAGCTTGTGCGAGGCTCCGTTTTTTTTCCACTCAGTTCGATAACGATATTACATCATATATATATGGTTGCATGCAATTCAAAAAGTCACCGAGATCCATTAGGGGCATATAAAGGCAAATGAACCCATATAAAGAGACCTAATAACTCATCTTATGACACTTCGGATTTCGTGCCTGCAGTCGTAAGAGTGCTAAACCTCATTCTCTGACTTCCTGCTTAATTGCTATTGGTAAGCAGAATGACTTGAGGCTGGGGCATATGCTATGGTGGGACCACAGGTGCACTGCCCCCAGCTGAAAGCTGATTGGTCCTAGCAGTCTCCCCTTCCCTGTCACTCACAGATTCAAAACATTTCATTGGCTAATGATAAGGTCGGGCTCTCTTATACCCTCACCATAAAAAATCTCGTCAATAGTCCCCCATCCTGAGGCTGAAGAACCACGAAGCCTGTTACCTTCTGCAGGTCTTCTTGAAGTCTCTTCAGCATGGCTTCCAGCTGGGAAACCTTTTCCTCCAGATGTCCTGGGGAATCACTGCTAGACAGAACGAGGGAGAAAGAATGAGAAAGGTAAAAGGATGGAGGAACGAATAAACCATAATTCAGGAGAAACACAAATTAATACGTGGACACGAAGAAGATAGGTTTCCTGAAATGAGTTAATGAGCAGCAAATAGCCCAAGGATACACATGGGTCAGAACCTACACCAAATTGTGCCAATGAGAAGACTCACCTCTCCTTGATGTCTCTCAGCTTAGCCTCCATCTGTCCTGGAACATTAGCGCCCTCCGCAGACCATGGGCCGTCTGTTTTACGATCTGGAACATCACGTCAACTAATCACTCACCTTTACCCGGCATCACCCTCAGAGATCTTTTTTGTGCATCATGTGACCCGTGGACGTTAAGCTATAGAACAGTACCTGAACGCTATCGAGAAAAATGCTCTAATAAAGGTCCGAATAATGTTTTTCCTGCCTTCGAGGAAATTAGGAACCTTATTACATTTATCACTCAGCGATTAATTTTTAAATAAATTTACATTTAGCACAGAATCTTCGTTTTCACAGCTTGTGCCTCTAGAGAGTCAGGGAAATTCTCAAAGTCCTCCAGTAATTTATATTGAGCATTAAAAAAAAATCCACAAGGAAGAACAGATAAGATTGGGTTATACGGCAGGACTCACTTTTGAATTATAACACCCCTTTTGCCTTTCACATAATGCTTTAATATCTAAAGTTTTGATTTTCTCTGTTTTTTTCCCCCCTGCAGAGAACCTGCTGGATTGGCTTCCCTGTATAATTTTATTTTTCTCAGCTTCTGTTTGCATTAATGGTATAGGAGAAAACCCTTCTGTTAGCTAGGTAGAGGAGACAGGACACACAGTGTCCTTTCCTTGTAGTTTAATTAAATTCAGTTGGAAGGGGGACATGAACTGGGTTTAATTTTTCAGTAATCCCAGCGGTCCTGGACACCTTGAACTGTTTTATCCGTTCTCCTTGTCTCCGCTCGACTCCCGGACACATGATTATTCCCTGGTATTCATTGGCTCAGTATGTGGTTGCTCTTGACCAATGAGCACGATGCAGCCTCCAGGTAACGGTGTCGTTAGCCAATTAGCTTCCCCGTGGAGATCAACACTGCTAAACGCTGCCTACGAGAAGGTCTGACGCGTGATGTATTTACGAATCGCATCACACGTGGGGGGGGGGGTAGCTTTGCAGTCCCCTATTGATAACTTTTGCTGAACAGAGGTATTTATTGGGATTATAGGTTCTATGCTAGTGGCACAGTGGTCCAGTAGGTGGTACTGTTGCTTCACACTTTCATGTTTAGGGGTGTGAATCTGGTTTCTGCTCAGTTTATGTGGAGTTTGTTCTCCACATACTGTGTGGGTTTCCTCCCACAGTCCAAAGACATGCAGTCAGGCTAATTGGTGTCTCTAATAGAGAGTGTGTGTCTATGTGCCCTGTGACTGACTGGCATCCCGTCCAGGATGTACTCCATCCCTGTGCCCTGTCCTGCCTGGGATTGGCTCCAGGCCCCAAATCCCTGACTAAGATGAGTGGTTAGATGATGGATGGGTAGATGGCTGTAGTTTTATTTGTCTGTATGAATAAAGATTCTGATTCAGATTTAACTATACATACATGCACCTGTTTTCTTATTAATTTCCTGGCCAATACATTGTATATAATCTAATACTGCTGTTAGTATGTAATTCATTCCTATGAATTCACAAAGTTCCATGCTATCAGGTCCTGCTCTGTACCAAATACACGAGTGTCTGATCTGTTTGTTACACCTGGAGCTGTACTGAGCCCTCAGGAATCAGCAGCTTCTAGGTCAGGATGTGTCTGTATAATGAGACACATTTCACAGGATCTTGCCACAGACAAACATTTATTGTACAGTATTACTGTACTTCCATTTGTGATGTATATAAATCTAAATAAACCCATGTGTCCTGGATTAAAAACTATTTTTCTCTGAATTCAGGCATAATAATAATCAATACTTTACTAATCCCCATGGGGAAATTGTCTTTACTCCTCCCTCATCTTGCTCTTTTTTTCATGGGGTAAGTTGTCCGCGAAGGGCAGCCACCCATAGCGGCACCCAGGGAGCTGGGGGCTAAGGGCCTTGCTCAAGGACCCACAGAGATTCTGAGGCTGGGTTTGAACCCATGGCCTTGTGATGATGCACACAGGCTTAGCCCACTGAGCGACATGCTGCCCCTTTTCATCCATATAGGGATTAATTGTTACAGGTGTGCAGACTGGCTGATGTGTCTGTAGGTGGTTTCAAATTGCTGCAGAGGCCAGTGTTACAGTTATACTCTGTAATAACTGATCCAGTGCTGCAATAAGTACATAATGACATACAGTAATAAAATATCACCAATTCACTGCCAGTTCCCTGGGATATGTGCACTTTGATCATAACATTAATTTATTATTCTGTATCCAGCCAGCTACTCTACAGAATAATTCACGTTATCCTTATATTAGTTTTAAAACTACTTTTCTTGAGAGTCTTTAGTGACAGAACATGGTTTTTTATTTGTTAATTAATAATTCTTTTCCTTGTTTCCAATGCTGATGTTTTCTGGCACATAAGATGGAGGGAATGAAAAAGAGAGGTAAGCATTCAGCAGCATTTACAGTAATGTGGGGGTCCAGCTAGCAGCATTTACCTGGTCACACAGTAATGGCAAACTGCCATTATACTATTATAATTAGGATATTGCTTTTCATTTAGTTTCTTAAATATTATAAATTTGAGATGGCATCCCATCTAGGGTGAGCCCCTGCCTTGTGTCCTGTGCTGCTGGGGATAGACTGCAGGCCTGTTTGGAAGATGGATGAATGGATTTACTGCATTGTTCTTCAGGTTTAAATGTGATACATGTGACTGACAGACACACTGATGTATTATATGTCTGACAGGTGGGAGCAGGTTCTGGATGCTGCACTGAAAGCTGGGACTGGTGTGTTGTATCTGATCTGCACCATCATCGCCATTCAGCTGCACTGGAGCACCTGTAGAAAGAGGGGATCCAATCAGAAAGAAGCAGAGGGAGGGACCAATACAAACCGTGGGTCTTAGGGAATTATGAATAAATATACAAGCTTGGTAGTCCTGTTAAAATGATTAGCATACACCCATTATTAGTGTAAATAAATGAAAAAAAGCCAAGGCTGTATCAGCAGGGTTATGCTGTGTTTGTGTGAAATGTATCTTTATATATCAGGAGTGTTTCTGTTTATGCTGTAGTCATTCAGGAGGGGGGATGACCATTGTGGAGCAGAATGAGTCAATTTATGCTAACTGCAGTGAGGCCTCTCACGTGGCACTGCTCATTCTGTCCAGTCACACAATGAGAGTCAGTTAAGCACAGAGAGGTTGATCTGCAGTGTCTTCTGGGATCCTGTACAGCCAGTGCTTTACACCGCTAATGCGCTCTCCTTCACACGCACTTTGCTGCCACCTGAGTTTAATATTGGTTAGTGAAAAACATTTTGCTTATCGGGTCTTAAATGGATATTTCATGCATATTGGCCATTGTTTTCATGTAATAAATGATTGATAAATTGATTGTTTAGTATATATTTTGTATTTTTCTGGTGTTGGTAATTATTAACACTCAAGAATATTTCAAAATCCCAAGACGTGGTTTGTGGTTTTCAGGTTACGCCTCCCCCTCAGAGCCCACCAATCACACAAAATCAGGGCTGCCCACTTCTCATTCAACAGTACAAACCCACCAGGTTGTCTCAGTCGACAGCAGCCATTACATATGAGAAAAAGGGGGAAGATGACATATCAAAAGTAAAAAGAAAATATCACATACAATCTGGTCAACATGAAATGGAAATATACTGGCAATAATATACTGGATTCTGGGATAAAACCCACTAAGCAGCATTAGGTTTCTGTCCATGGTGCTGAAAACCCGGATTGGCACATTTCACGTTAAATTTCTTTACCAGGTTTAACTGTAACTCCCTTATTTTGTTGACGGTGATGCTCTCTCTAGTCTACAGAGGGGGATAGAAGGGATTGTAGTGGGTTATACGTGATTTAAATGAACTATTTAATTTTAACAACCAAAAGGGTTTGGACAATCCGTGCAGTTTTGGGCAATAACACCTCCCAGAAGTTTCTCTCTGTCTCTCTCTCCAGTTATTTCTCTTTATCCCCCAGTCAAGGAGGAATCAAACGCAGAAAGACATTGTGGGAGATAAAAGGTGCAAAAAAAGCCCTTTTTGCGCAAACATTATAAAGCAGATTAATATACATTAAGCAGTTTGAAACTTTACATTCAGACCTACATCAGTCAGAAAAAGCAG
>JAODJW010000003.1:291737-301865 GCA_026777045.1 Hyperopisus bebe
GAAGACATTCAGTGACTCAGCTGTTCGGGCATCTAGGGGGAGTTCATTCCACCACCTTGGTGCCAGAACAGAGAAGAACCGAGAGGTGTGTCTACCTTGTGCCTTGAGGGGTGGTGGGTATGCACTGGTGTACAGTACTGGTGGGACATTTGCTGTCAATCACTGCCGGGTCTTAATTGGAAGTGACGTAAACCAGCGGGTGATTAATTGTCCCAGCTTTCGCTCTTCATCAGCATACAGTATAACCGCTTTTAAGAAACCCACAGAAAATCACAGTAAAATGTTCCCCATGTCTACTTTTTGGCAATTTAAAACTAATTTGTTTGAAGATTATGTATTTTAAATGCAATTAATGATGTCCTTCTTGCCCTGAGTAGGAACATCTACAGCAAAAAACACAAAAGGCAATTTGTCATCACGTTTGCTGGCAACATTGGGCCCAAGGGACAGCTGTGGTGGAATGGAACCTCGCCACCCAAGCTGCATCGTGATTGGACAAGCTGGCCCATCGACTGCAGTGATTGGCTGTTAGGCAGCTGCACACACACACACACACAGAAACAGATTTACAGCAGATTTTACAAGGACATCCATCTCTGTGATGACATGGGATTGTTTTCTAGAAAGGCAATATAGGAAAATATTGTCCAGTGCACTTATAAAACATCCATATCATGTCATATATAAAAATTCCCCCAAACTGAATGCTTACATAGTTAGATTACAGTCCTCGTCTAACAAGTGACATGAAGCAAAAGGGACAAGAACTACGAATTCATTAAAAAATATATATATATACACAATTTTAACATTTTTTTTCCTTTTCATCTCCTTGCAATGTGAGGTTGTCTGGGATTGGCCAAGACCAGCAGAAAAAATACATTAAAATAATTTATCATAACTCTGGCAGCACACATACCCATAATATGCAAAATGCCAGATGTAGAACTTGGGGGGGGGCTTTAAAAATGGTTGAATCTGTCAAGGCAGGTGGAGACCGAGATAATTCATTAACCAGCTTCTAGTTTGCCATTATGTTTTCTGTACCAAAAATGCTGGGCTATTTCAAACCAGTTCATATTATAATATATTACAAGTACATTCATCTCACTGATAAGTTTCTATTTCACTACATCGCTCTACTTTGTCGATTTCAAAGAAATTATATTCGTCACTAATGGAAGGCAAAAACTGCAGTCTGTATACCATTGTAAGATTTTTTAATAGCCATTGAATATAATGACATAAATGCATGTTCCTCTTTTAAAGTAGCTTTTTTAGACTCACCCGCACACGGCATAGAAAATCACCTCTCGGAGGGCATTCATTTATAAAGTGAGCTCAACTCACATTTCTCTATTTTGGAACCAGCCAATCCCAGACCTGCAAATTGTTTATGCCCCCCCCCCCAGCACTAGCTGCAAACTAACGTAAAGGTTTCCAGCAAAGCAGTCTATTCGTCGATAAACGCTCACCTGTCAAGCGTCGGGAGGTGTCAGTACCAGCCGCCGCCCCGCCGGCCGAGGCAGGAAGCAGTCTGACCGCGCCGCAGTTTCCCTTCCTCATCTTGTGCGTGATGCGCCTTTTTTGTTCTGTTTCTCGGTGAAGCACAATCCGAGGAATTTATTTATTTTGCCGCAACCCTAGGCCGACGTGCCCGTGTCTGTTTGTGCTTGTAAGGGCTTTGCATTTGTGCTTACATGTCCGATGTGTAGAATCATGACATGCGTTTTGCGACTTACTTCTCTCCGTATTCACGGCCGGAATTTCTTATTATTTTCTATAGTAAACGAGGGCAACTGCAGCAAGGACCCTTCCACCGGACTTGATCCGCTCCGTGCCCTTAACATCTCTACGGTCCCGCCGTCAACCAGCGCGCACGAACCGCCCGACTCTCTCTCTGTCGCTCGGTTACTCACCCGGTGGTTTATGTCACTGGATACGTCTGTTTCTTAATTGCCGGTTATTAGTAACTGCTGTATGTGTGTGGTGGCCCTCCAGGGGAAAGAAAACAGTTAAAACAGAAGGAAAAATGAGAATAAGTACGAATGCAAAATAAAACTAAAAGAGGTTTATGTATTCAGCGTCTTACATTCCTTTTGCCGTGTGTCCTCCCGATTTATGTATAGTAAAACTTAGGCTATATAACAACCCTTTGCTTAACAGCAATTAACCAGCCTAGTGACTGGGCATCAACTATGCGGGAGGGTAAAAAAACGTTTGTTTTTATTTAGTTTAAGGCAGTACCTGTCCTAGCCGATGTGGTCCCCATAATGTAATATAAACATAATTCACACACGCACACACACATAGAGAGAAAGAGAGAGACGTGCCCATATATATGTGGGGCCATCTATTCATTTCTATGGGCAACACCCAACTCACAATAATGACAACCTTAACCCCTACCCAGCCCTAAGCTTAACCATAAGTAACCAGACAAAATACAAGAATTTTGGCATTTTTAGTGTATTGATTGCAGTCACAGATTTTAATAAAATTGAGGTTATCCTTGAGAGGACTGAAAAAGTGGTCCCCACAATATAATGTATATCTGATCCACACACACAGACACATAGGTTTGTAATTATATCTTTTTTGGGGACTCTCCATTCATTTCTATGGGGAAAACTCTAATCCTAACAATGACGACCTTAACCCCTACCCAGCCCTAACCTTAATCATAAGTAACCAAACAAAATACGAAATGTTTGGCATTTTTAGTTGCCATTTGATTGCATTCACAGATCTTTGTGGGGGCCTGAAAAATGGTCCCCACAATGTCAAAAAAACAGGTTTGTATTACATTGTGGGGGACAGTTGGTCCCCACAATGTAATATTAACCTAATCCACGGACACATACACACACATAAACCATCTTATCATAAGCTTATACATATTATACCAAATATTTCCGCCTCAGGAGGAAGGAGGTGTTGTCAACAGCCCATGTGCTACATAAAGCTATCATTGTAACTATATTCCACCCAGAAGAAAGACAAAAACAGTTACACATATCTGCCAAGGACTGAATGTGGCGTGCGTCCCCTTCGTGACGTCTGTGCACCATCGCGGTGACACTGCTGAAGAGAAAACTAAGCGGGGGGGCTTTCCAGAGGGGCTCGCTCCGCAGTTCTGTTTTTAGGCCAGTTTGGGGCCCACGGGGGCCAGGAAGTGGGCTGGTTTTGTAACTGGATTCAACACTGAACACGCGGATTCACCTTCACTCCAACCAAAGGAGTGGTTTTAGTCTGAACATCACCTGAGAGAAGTTAAATCACCTTCTCTGGATTAAAAAAAAAAACATCGCAACACATCTACATGCTCATATGCACAGGATATCTCGTTCTGCTCCCAAAATAAATATCACTCCTTGACTGGCAGAAGGATGCATTAATCTCATTTATATAAGCATCAGACCATGTGGTTAACCACCGTTTGTTCCGCTGGCCTCTTACTTGAACCGCGGCCCTCTGGACTGTTAGTCTACTTCCAGCATTCAGGGAGAACACATTTTCTTCTCAAAGGTGCAAGGAGGCCAAGGAAGATGGCAGCACTTTGCTGGCGCTATCTACCAGAGCTTTGTGGACTAAGGGGATAATTAAATGTTAAGCAACATGTCAGATGGAGTGTAATTGGCTAAGAATGGGTTCATCTCAAGGCTGAGCAGAACAAAGGATCTCTCCTGCTTTCTCTAGCTCAGCGTAAGTACAATAATCCGATATGATTACATGCCATAATATAGGCAAATTAACAAAAATAAAGCTGTTAGCCTTTACCCAGATAAACAGCAAGAGAGTCTGTGAAAAAAGACAGACATATATTACTGCTTATTTCTGATAAAGACTGCTGGCCATATCCCATCCACCCTCCTCACCCCTGGCCATATCCCTTCCACCATCCTGGCCCCCGGCCCTATCTTGTCCACCCTCCACCCTCCTGGCCATATCCCATCCACCCTGCTGGCCTTTCCTCTTACTCACACTGCCAACTGGACAATAACCAAGCACTCGACATACATAACTAACAAGCTGAAGCTTTGGATCCTGCGACAGACTGCATCTTAACAGCAACAAGAGTGACCGGCATGACCGAGTCCTGCATTCCTCCGAATGCTAAGACTCCAGGGCGCGACGGCGGTGGCGCCTGGGTATCAGTGTGTATGTGTCAATGCGTGGGTGTATGTGTGCATAGCATCGCTCAGTCTGCTTATGGGCACACTGTGCATGATGACATCACCTCCCCAAAGTGAAGACAGCGGGGACTCTAGTTAATAATGCAGTGAGCTAATCGTATCCGTTTCCCTGGCTTTAGCATGGTCAGCCACTCAGCTGCAGTTGCTCTCGGTGCCTGCGGCTAGCTCTGTATCAGGACTGTCTATTTATCATTGTCCCGCACCGATTGGTCGAAAATGGGACATGAGTTCCGCCTCTCTAACGCACCGTCCTTGAGCTGTACGTGTTTTACACACGTGCTCGGCCTAACACCTACCGAAATAGCAAGTGCGCATCGCGCTCCGTCGGGATTACTCTGCTGGTGTCGTTCCGTTGATGAAAAATCCTTTGGATATATTTGTACGTGATACAACACTGTGCCGCAATTTCAGCTGAAGTCATGCTGGAAGAACATATACATTTAATATAACATAAAGGAGCTTTGCAGGCCGGAAACCCGTCTCACATTTCCAAACAAACAGGCCATGCAGTATAAATCAGGAATGATTCCTGCCAGTTGGGGTTGGATGGGATACGGCCTCTCGCCTGAACTGGATGCCGGGTCCCGGTCGGTATATCCAGCTGCTTGCCCGCAGGTCTGTGGTCAAGAACACCTGTATCCCTCAGCCTCTGAGGCCTGGAACGGAGGGGCCTAGAAACCACAGGGCTTGTAATGGCGCGACTCCTATTGACGCGTGTTTAGGGATGGGAGGGACCGCCTGCATTGGCAGCAAAACTGTGTGCTGGCATTTGTCATCAGTATCAACAAAGAAGGAAATCAGCACCTCTGTCTTCTGCCATGTTCCCTGTGCTGCCTGGAAAGGGGTCCAATCTCACTGTGACCCTGCACTGGATTAGTGGGATGGATGGATGGATGGATGGATGCTCATGGGAGTATTACTTACCCAAAAATGTTCTGAGGGCAGAATGAAAAATGATCGGTTCAGAGAGATAACCAATCAGATTGTAGAGGAGGTGGGTCCAAGTAACTAGAAGGGGTGGGACCAACCAATCAGATGTCTAGGTCCTACTTCCTCTAGTTGCTTGGACCTACCTCCTCTGCAATCTGATTGGTTATCTCTCTGAACCAATCATTTTTCATTCTGCCCTCAGAACATTTTTACGTAAGTACAACTCCACAAGCTGGATGGATGGATGGAAAACCATAACTTTCATCTAATAATGACACAAGTAAAGTTTACTACCCATCAGTAATGATCTTTATGAAGTTTTCATTTTACCCAGTTTGCTTAATGTTATAAAGACACAGAGTCCTTGTAAAAACTGCAAATAAAGCATCATTTAAGGCATTAAACTGCACTCTGTCCTGTTGCCATTATATTAACAAACAATGTACTGTATTACTGCCTTGTTCTTGTCAGGGACTACAATGACAGACACACCAGGGCAGGGCAAGGAAATGACTTGCCAATTTGGTGGACATATTTGCGATCGCCAACCTCTGGGTCCATCTGAACCCCACAGTTCCTTTGGACTCCAGTGGAAGCTGCCCCTGGCTGACCTCAGGCCCAGGGTCCATTTCACAGAAGAAAAAAAATAACAGCGACAGGTGTGTCATTTCACTGTGGTCTCCCTGGAGTGTATTAGCATGCTAACGCTACCGCTAAGCACGTTAACACCAGCGCTAAGCACACAAGAGCTAACACCACCGCTAAGCATGCTAGCGCTAATGCCAGCACTAAACACAGTAATGCTAACACCACCGCGAAGCATGCTAGCGCTAATGCCAGCACTAAACACAGTAATGCTAACACCACCACGAAGCATGCTAGCGCTAATGCCAGCACTAAACACAGTAATGCTAACACCACCACTAAGCATGTTAGCGCTAATGCCAGCACTAAACACAGTAATGCTAACACCACCACGAAGCACACGTTTCTGAGCCGAGCCGTCTTTCCACCGTCCGACCCACCGAGCTCAGTAGGCTGATGGCTTCATTTAGGATCCACGCTTATGTACCTTGAGAATCAGCAACGTGCAGTTTAATGAGTTGCCACATAAATATAAAGTGTCTTCCAGTTAAAAAATAACCGCCTTGTGGTCTAATTTAACTGCAGTATATTTCCTTTTGAATATAATAAACTAGGGTGGCATAGTGGCTCAGTGGGTAGGACAGCAAACTCGCACCTCTGGCAGTCTGTGTGTATGTGTGTGTGTCTGTGAATTTGTAATTATTACATTGTGGGGACCCAATGTAACTTTTTAACTTTATAAAAATCTGTGACTGCGATCAAAAAACTAAAAATACCAAAATAATTGTATTTTGTTTGGTTACTTCATAGAAATGAATGGAGAGTCCCCACAAAAATATGAATAAATGAACTGCCCTGTCTATACTAGGTTAAAAGGCTCACCACAGACTTTACTGGTAAGTGGTCATGAAAGATGGATTGTTTTCATCAATTGTCATACGTAAAATGATATTACAATTACTAACTTGCTTGGTAACTCGATAATCTAGACATTTGTACTTTTCATTTTGTACTTTAGATAAATTATAGCAGGGTTTGTGGATGTGGGATGTAGCAGGGAATGTGATTTGTAAATGTAACATGAGGAAGAGCTGGGATTTGTAAAGGTAGCATGAGGTAGATTGGGATTTGTAGGCAGAGTCTGGGGGAGAGTGGGATTTGTAGGCAGAGCCTGGGGAGAGTGGAATATGTAGGAGGGACCTTGGGGAAAGTGGGATTTGTAGGCAAGGCCTTGAGGAGAGTGGGATATGTAGGCAGGGCCTAAGATAGAGGGATTTGTAGGCAGAGTGGGAAAGACAATGTACAGGAATAAATTCCAATAGTACCATGCTATTTGACTCCAAGGTGTCAGGTAATCTGTGGTATGTGGCATGCATCTGTGTGCATGAATGCATGCTGGAAGATTCTGGATACTGTGCATTTAGTTCTCTGTGAATTAAGGTCTTTTTGCTTCACCATGACGAATGATGCAAGGGCTTTTGATAGCAAGTGTTACTTCTGTTAAATGTTTTTTTCAGAAGTTCTCAGAGACAGTCAAAAGCGATCCTAGTGATAACACGGAAGAGAACTCCTTTAAAGCTTCTTCTGTCCTATCATATGCCTATTCTCTAACGAAACCTAGAGAGAACTACAACAGGGAACCACAGGCAATTCTTTGCACCTGAAAAACGGCCATTGAAATAGATTTTCCATCAAAGTTTTCCAGTTAATGCCATGAGAGGCGAGCGTTCCGTCATTCGGAGAAAGGATTTTTTAGGCCGCCGAAAAATAGGAACAGTAGGTCGAAGGAACATTGGCTAAAAGGAGCCGGAATGTTCCTTGGGAATTCAGCAAGGAGGTTTTTATCCAACTTACATCTAGTGGCCCAACCCACTTCAGCCAACTGCATGCATGTGACCCCCAGTCATATGACAGATTGCTACTGCTCCTCTCCTTATTGCCTCTGTTCCTCTGTTGCTGTAGCCCTAGATGCGTTTACAGGGGATGGGGCCACAGGGGCACTGGCCCCAATTGAAAGCTGATTGGCCGCCACAGTACCCCCTCAACTGTCACTCACTGATTTAAAACATTTCATTGGCTAATGATAAGACCGGCCCCTCTGTGTGAATTATGCTCCCCACCTTAAGAAATCCGAGAATCACCCCTGCTTCAGAGCGGTCCACCACACAGGTATTCTCAGGAAACTCACGAACGTGGTCAGCCTAAACCCCATGGAGTTGACCGCGACACGAAAACGCGGTTCTGCGGAGGCCGTGGTTGGGGCTGAGGGCTGTGTAGGCTTGACCGGCATTTGCCGCATCTGCCTCCCCAAGCAAGGTGCGTTATCTCAGGCGCGCGAGTTAAAAATGTGTCACTGCTGTGTCATTTCCTCGACGCGGGAAGATGTGAGATCGTGTGCACCGTTGCCATGGATACTGGGTCCCGCCGAGTGAGTAAACAGACTGGGAATGAATACGAGGATTTGTCATTCAGCTTGTGCCACAGACTGTAATTGCCTTAATGATATTTCAGTCATGTGTGTTATGGTAGCTTTAGACAGACGGCTGTGTGAGACATCAAAAAGACAAGCGAATGAGAATGATGGCATTTTTAAGAGGGGAAGGATGCTTATTTTAAATTACTTTATTTAGTCCCTAATTTCTATTTGCGAGCTAAACTATGGGGATGCTTTCTATTCATAGAAAGCTATTTCTGCATCATGTTTTTTGGTGGAAAACGCGACTCCCCTGCTGATCTTCCTGCCCTCGTACTCTATGCCCATCCTGGAGTGGAAAATCTACAGCGGAAAACAATGACTTTGTCCCTGTCATGCTTTTATCTGCTGCCTGTGGATCCTGACAGCCGCTGTTTACCACAAAGATCACGGATCCATGTGTACAAGAGCATAGCGCCTATTCCCCTCAAACCATAGAAGGGTGTCGATCGATCCATCTTCTAATTACTTACCCTGGTCTGGATCACTCATGGGAGTTTTACACAAAAAATGTTCTGAGGGTAGAATGAAAAATGATTGGTTTGGAGAGATAACCAATCAGATCTTGGTCAGATGTCAAACCAATCAATCGGATGTTTTGGCCCCACCTCCTCTAGTTGCTTGGACCCGCCTCCTCTACAATCTGATTGGCTGTCTCTCTGAACAAAATGTTTTTTTTTTTGTTCTGCTCTTAGAACATTTTTGTGCAAGTAAAACTCCCACGAGTGTCAGGATCACAGGGCGTCTGAAACAGGGCACGAAGTTGGGGGCACGTCCTGGATGGGATGCTAAAGCTAATGCTGTTTAAAGTCGAAATAATAAACAAATAACACTAAACAAACATGCCCCACAAAACGACAACATTTGCCTCCCGGGACTAATTAAAATCCACAACCAAAGTGACGACCAGCAGGAATCTCTTCTGGAGTCGTCTATTACAGCTTCATCCGAGGGTTCGAATCTGGTGACAGTCGCCGAGGGCGACCTGATGTAAACGGTTGCCGTGGACGACGGACTGCTTGGTTTCAGTGTCCTGCTGTGACTCACTCCGCATCCATGGTGCTAAACTCTGACTCGAGTGGCTTTGAGTCGCTGAAAAACTAAACGAGTCCTGGTGCTTCAGAATACGTGTGACGTCGCGACATACGATAGCAAAATTCGGAAATTCTTTATTTCAGAATAAAAATCCTTATTTTTGGTCCAACATCCCCCTTCCCCTTTATGTCACCACATGTAGCCCCTGTTGACATTTTCGGGATCAGTACCGAACCCAGAGTTTACCTGGACCTGTATTGGGTTCACCTGCGTTACATCTCGGCCCTGTCGTGACAGAACCTGCAACCAAAACCACAACTTTAAAACACGTAGCATCTTCCCAATGGAATGTTCCGGGAGCCACTGACATCAGCTGTTACCAGGGTCCTGACAGAAAAGGATCCCCTAACAAAGCCCCTCCGGAACCATGCGTCTGCGGACCCATCCCGTCCCCCTCCGCAGCCAGCCAATCAGCTGCTCCGAACGCCCGAGCGCATAAATATTGTTTTCTGCTGTGATGTGCCCCGCGCACGCATCAGAACAAAGCAACTCTCCGTGCATGTGACAGTCCTGAGGAACACACGGGGCCCTCATCGATCCGAGCCACCCCCAAGTGGCCCGGCTCCGCAGAAACAGATAAATAAATCTCGTTTTTCCTGGAGGACCAGCTGGATAGCAGGGGGGCCACGGGCTACCATCCGCTGCTAAATTTGGAAACGTGCACCGCGGTAACTGCTGCCAGGGACAAAGGGATGGAGAGCGGATCAGCAGCCGGACCGCCATACGGACGCCCTTGTGCGGTCGCGGGCATAACGGCGGACGCAATCCAGCCCAGCATCTCCCTCTCTTCCCCATCCGCTACCCTGACAAACCCCCCCCCCCCACCCCCCACCATAAATGTTCCCCTAC
>JAODJW010000003.1:302914-314627 GCA_026777045.1 Hyperopisus bebe
CCCCCCGCTCCACCTCCCCTGTCAAAAAGATGCAGCAATGACTGCAGACAGGATGCTCATTCGTTCTCTTCCTCTGGAGCTAATCTGCTGCACAGGCTGACGGTTGGGTGATTAGGAGAGTGCGATTAAGGCTCCGCTGACGACGTGCATGGCGACGTGCCCCCCCCCCAGAGTGCTCCTGGGGGCTCTTTCATGTGTCCGCGGCATTTTGTTGGGAGATCGTCACTGCGGTCCTCTCAGATGTTAGCAAATAGACAGAGTGTGCAATGGAATCTTGGGGGTTGCAGCTGAACTGGTGACGGTTCTCTTCAAGAAAACAACACCCACACACACACACACACACACACAAACACACACACCAGCAAATAACGGCGTATTACTTCACCACAGAACACACCCTCGCATCACCCGCTCAGTGCCATCGCATTGTCATGTTGAGTCAGCAGCAAAATGTGAATTTTAGATTCTTTCTCACGATTATTATGAAATTCTATTGTCACGCAGGGAGATGCATCCTAAAAATGATGATATTTTTTAACTGGGCTGGTTTTGTTTTGAATGAATAGATTCCTTCATAAAAAAAGAGAACAGGCACCTACAAAAAATGAAACGCCATAAGTAAACGGTAATATAAATTTCAGCAAAAAAAAAATCAAAATAAAGCATAATACAAATACAGATCCTGAACCATGACTCTGACATATGCTGAGGATATTCAGGGAAACTGTCCATTCAAAGGTACAAGGGAAAACCCCTACTGAGTCTTTAAACATCCAGGCCTTTTGGACACAAACATCATCCATAATGTGCAGCATTTTTCTGCTGCCCTACGCCGTCAACAATTCAAGCAGCAGCAACTATGAAGCAGCTTTTGTGTTGCACGACTGGGTAAAACAGGACCCACCATCCATTGTGGACATCCGATAGGCTCTTATTATGAAAGGCTTCCAATTTTCCTCTAACAAGGCTAACAGATCTCAGTTTGTCCTTCAAAAACCAGAACCGGCTCATTAAGAACCTGTGAGCTGACGTGTAACATTCTCAAATCATTTCTGTACTCCTCGCCGTTATCGTCTTAACACGAGTTAACAAGATGTGCTTTGGCCGCCAAGCTAAAGTCCAGTTTATGTTTTTCACCCTCCAAAATAGCGGAGCTTGTCTTTCAGATCTTCAGAGTGGTGAAAAGCCCCAGGTGAGAGATGCTTAGGGTTAGGAGCCAACAGACGTGGTGATGGAGGATGTGAGGACCTTAATACTGCTTGAACCCTTCCACCTTTCCATTGTGTCCTCACAATGAGCATCTGCTGAGGGACACACACCCCCACCTCCATTATTGAATGACCACCAAGTCCCCCCCCCCTCCACCAAAAACACCCCCCCGCCTGTCCATATGGCCTTAGCCGCGGGGTCAACGATCCTGGTCAAGCACATGACAGCAGGGGTTGGAGATGGGGGTGGTGTTTGCGTTTGGGTAATTGTGTTATGGGCGGGATTGTGTCTTCAAAAATCGAGTGGTGGGGGGGGTTGGGGGTTCTCTGTCCACTAAAGGTGGGGAGTAACGGCGTGTCGATTTGACGCGCATGAGATGCGACAGATATGCCAGAGTGTCATTCCCACAGCCCTTCGCCATGCCTCCCACGCATCCCTTTGTCTCTGCACTCTGCTTGAACATGAGAAGGGCATTTAGGAACATGCTGTCTGCTGTCTTCATCACACTTTTCTCGTGGAGGCCCCCATTCGCTCGCGCATCGCCTGTTACGAACTACCTATCACGTGAACACCACTAAAAAAAACAGGGTCTGAACCGGTACCGTGGCCTCCGGTGTCCCGCCCCCTCCGCCTAAGTGAAAACGCCTGCCGCCGTAGAACACTTACCACAAACACCACCACGGGATAATAATTCCCCATTTGCCAGCTTTCATTCTAATTTCCAATTTACCTTTCATTACCCTGCGGCCCCGTGAAAGAGGAACAGGAACGCAGAGCAGACTGACGATTAATATTCTATAGTTCACGCACTAACCCTAACCTCTGTGGACCGGGGTTCAAATATAGCATGCATTAAAATCACAGAACAAAGAAGCTGCGAGATGTACGATACGCAATCGATATGTGTGCACTTGCGAGGCAGGCGCTGTCCTGACTGCCCATACATCATATCGCGTCCACCGTAAATCACAGGGTAATTAATAACTGCCTTCAAACTCGTGCCTGTATCGAAGATGAGCGTCTGATAGATTTCCTGTCTTTCATTATGAGCCACAATTCAAAATAAAGAAGTTTAGACATCCTTATACCATTTTGTATTTTGTATATTTTGAATCCTCAACTTATATCTGAAGAAGTGCTTTTCAGCTGTGGTAATCTTAAAGAAAGTGTTTCAAAATAGATTCCATTTTGAATGGCACGAATCATATATTGGTTTGGTATAGGTTACTAATACCTAAAATTTTACCAAAGTACTGGTGGGTGACAGACTAATTTCTACCAAAAAAAGATTAAAGATATTAAATACATTTAAACAATAAACATTTATGCATTCATACACATACACAAACCAACCACACATCCATACGTCAATCTCTCCGCCCGTCCGTTTTCTGTACCCGCTTGTCATATTCACGGTTGCGTTGAGTCCGGAGCCTATCCTGGAAACTACGGGCACAAGGCAGGGATTAACCCAGGACGGGGCGCCAGCCTATCGCAGGGCACACTCACACAGTCATACACAAAGCAATATTATAATTTAATAGAAAATACGGCAGTAGGAGTTGTGCGTAATTTAACGGAGACAAACTGTCTGCGGCCACAATGGGCGAATGGTAGGTAAATCCGAATGTGTTGCAAATCCATAATATGACGATACCTTTCAAAAACTAGGCTGAGTAATAAATTCAACAAGACAGCTAAACACATTTTATTGTTAATTGGTATATTTTGAGAAAAGGTGTCGAATTTACGAGTTGTTGTTTAATTCTCATAATTAAGAATATAAGATAAGCCTGATGGACAGCCGACAAATATTGCAACTATTGTAGGCAAATGTAATTCAGTTCTTAAATGGAAATCTAGTAGTCAGTTCTTAAATGGAAATCTACTTCATGTTTAATTGGAATGAAAATAACTGTACAGAATACAGGCTTCATGCTCTCCGTCATCTCATTGCTGTTAGTTTTAGTCTAGATTAATATATAACTGGCTGAATTACGACACACTTGTGTAATAAATAGAGGGATGTTTGCGGTATATAACTTAAAATTCTATGCAATTAGACAAATAGGTTTCCATCACATGGTTTGTAATTTCTTAAAAATGCATCGATAGACCGCTTCTATTTCAAGCCGGCGTCTCTTACGCAATACATTTTAAAGACAAAGGCGCCGCCTTGTGGTGGGTTTGTCAAAATACAGAAAATCGAACGATGTGGATTTTAGGGATGCGGGTTCACAGGTCATCCGGGCCTCGTGCTATAACATAACAAGCGAGCGCAGTCATCGAAGTAGGTAGTACTATTTAGGCTAGTTCCTCGGAATATGATACGTTAATTAATACTAAATAATACAGTAACCTACTGCATTAAGTATGGACCTATGTAATCCACAAATAACCTGCAACCGAAAACAAGAAATACTTTATTTAGACATTAATGCGTAACTTTAGTTAATAAGGACCTGATTTCACACCAGCTTTAATGCAGACATGACCAGTGGTCTGTACTACAAAGTGGGGTTACTGGCTTATCGGGATAACTTGTCGGATTTAAGGTACCACAGTTTAAATGGACTTCATATTCGTTTACTTACATTTTGCCCAGACTACCTTAAATCCGACAAGTTACCCGGATAAACCATAACCCCGATTCCTAGTACGGGCCTCAGTCATCAGTATGCTGATCTGATTTTAGTGTAAGCATTCACTTGGAGGGCAGCTGCTGATTGTTTCATATTTTAAATAAATAAATTAGTAGGCTATATTATTACATTTATGGGCTTATTACAAAATGAATTACCTCAATGTTGTGTCTGTATTACAAGGTCCGCACTGCGCGCGGTTCTTAGTCACGTGTTATCTGAAGGAATAATCATTGATTTTTATTTCACTGCAACATAAGCCTACTTTTAAAAATTGTAATCTATAGGTATCTATGTACAACTATTTTATATTACGTTACATATTAACCGACATGAAAAATGTCTAAATATATAAAAGCGCTCATAATAATTATACAAAGTATCACTGGGAAACATAATAGTTACTTCTGATATAGCGCAACATTGGTTTGCCTTACTTAAATATCTGTATTGCGCTTTAGCGAATTCCAAACTTAATGTGTTCGAAAGAGTAAATGACAAATTGCTAAAGCATTTTAGGGACAGACGGGCGTTTCTGTGACAACTTGTTAATTGACTATATAATGTCAGTGATAGAACCTACTTTAAAAACATTGTTGCTTTTCTTGGTGGCAAAAAAGTGTAACAATGTGCTCTTTGGCGTTATTTATTGATCTCTTGGCGTGGTAGACTATATAAAACAAAAGCCTATAGGGCTACGGTTTTTTGCAGCTTTATGCAAATATAGGTCAGAAAAGTCAGAGACAGCGCGTGGCGGGGGCGCTATAGGTACACCTAGAACAATCCCAAGGGAAAAAGGAAAAGACACTAAACCAGTGTCATCGAATTTGGTCAGCTGGCTGGCGTTAGATTTTCAATTCGAAACAAGTCTGCACAAGCTTTTAAATGCGTGCAGCAGTTTTATTACCTTGTAAATAGTCTGTAGGGTTTGTAAACTACCCCGACGCCTTTGATGTAGCTACTTTTACGTTTATAATGCAATAATATAGATTTGCGGTAAGATTTCTTGCGTGTGAGTCTGAAACCTTGAGTGTCACACCAAATACGTGAGTGTCACACCAAATACCTGAGAGCTGGCAAAGCTGCACTAAACGTGAAAGACAGGCACCGCCAGGATACGGCAGACGAGTTTGTAGTTTGCCCAAAAGCTGTGGTTTGTCGCTGGAGGACGTCTGCGTTGTAGAAACTGGAGATTGCGTGCAGTTACGGATAGCGCGTCAAAGACCGCAGCCGTCCTCCGGATTAAACTGGACAGGGACCAAGTTGTTGTCATTTTCTGTCTAATATTCACTAATCTGGTGTTCGAGATCGGATTTGTCGCCTTAAAACTTACCAAGTTATCCCTTAAGAAAGTTGGAAAATTATGTTTTCTAAAAGAAACGCCAGTTCCAAGGTCTAATTATATTCAGTATATTACTGTACGTATTTCCATTTACAACGTTGGATTGGTTGAGGTGGCCTATTAGTAGCTGACTATGCAGCAGTCAATACATTAAATACAGGCCTAGGAGTTTTGCATTGCTTTTGTTTGTTCTCTAAAATGCATTATCCTTCAAAATGAGCATGTAAGACATTAATATATCTGGAAAATATATTTATTAGCTCTTCTGAGTTGCAACATCAGAATCAAAATCCGGATTTAATGAGATGATCAGATCATAATCAGATCAGATAATCAGATCAGATCCGGATTTGTAATCCGGATCCACATTACTCCCTCAAAAAAAGTACATTTAAAGTGCATTTAAAGCAGACATTAATATTTTGTACATACAAAATACTTAAATTCGTATGCTTCCAGGCTGGAGGCCAAACCCTGTAGTTTAAATTAAATGACCTGTAGATTTATGACTAAGCTGGTGCTTATGCTTAGCCTATTTACATATATTTTGTGAGGAAAAAGTATAATTTCCTCAGGCATATCTCAAAATTCATGTGAAAACGGATTTGATAATCCGATTACAAACATAAAATTGAATGTACGTTGCGACGGCGCGCTGCTTTATAGAAGTGGCTGCGAAAAGAAAAAAAAAAAGTTCATATTTTTTCCGCGTCGTAGTTTTAAAGAATTCGTTGCTTTACTGGGTATCTTTAACCTTGTCACCCCCCCTCCCCCCGAGCACACGTTAACTTCTATTGTATTCCTTGATAAATTAAGGAAAAGATACGGCACGTGCGCGCGCTGAAAGGGGCCCCATAGGACATAGGCAAACAAAGGATGCAGGGGCTCGGCGCGTGGCAGGGTCCAGTTCTGCACAATGACAGAGCACGCGTCCGAGGGAGGGTGGAGGCTGGGCGTGCCGTGGGGGGAGGAGGCCGAAGGCTGACATCTGTCGCACTAGTCCTTGGAGACCCCCGGCGTATCGTGTTGTCAAGGGGGCTGCCACTGAGTACTGCCCCTCAGCCATATGGGTTACCGGGCTTCCCGGTGCCTTTAAAAACTCCAGACAGGAGAATCAATCAGTTGGGAGCACTTAGCGGAGGGAAACGGATGTCTGTATGTTTGCTTAAGCTGGTGAAAGTTAAAAGCAGGTGTTGCTAGTGAGCGGAGTTGCAGCCAGTGTTACATGCCGATAGCCGCGATGCCGAAGGGGTTCCTGGTAAAGAGGACTAAGAAAACAGGTTCGGTCTGCTATAGGATGCGTGAGGAAGACCGCCTGGACCGAACCTCTCCGTTACTTTACTGTGATGAAAAACCGGAGAGATCTGCAGTCCAGTCCTTGGATTGCAATAGACAGAGCACGAAAATCAGAAGTCCGCTATGTTTCAGGGACATTACATCTTTCGTCCCACCTCCGCTGTCAAGTCCAGGAGCCCCCCAACAGTGCCGATCTGGAAACCACTTTGGCCGGACACTCAGCTCAAATCGCCCCTTCCGGGCGGAATCCTTCCCCGACCAGCAAGCGATCAGCTTCAAAGCTTGCGAAACCCCGGCAGTATTTTCAGCATCTCTGGCAGAAATGACCAGTAAACTGGGCGCTGTGGGCAGCAAACCAGTGACTCCAGAATTCAGGCGACTAGCTTCTCCCAACGACAGACTCAAACAGGTGAATCCCAGAAGACAGACGCTCTCAGCTCCCGGCGAGAAGCGACCGAACCGGGCGGACGAAGCCAGCACATCGCCGGTGTTCGGGTTGCGCATCCTGGAGGATCCGGAGGTGGAAGTCAAGCAGCGGTCCAACACCACCATCTCGCTGGGGGAGTACATCTGTCAACTCTGCAAAGAGAGGTACTCAGATCCCCTAACTCTGGCGCAACATCAGTGCTCCCGTATAGTTCGGGTAGAGTACCGCTGCCCGGACTGTGAGAAAGTCTTCAGCTGCCCGGCCAACCTGGCTTCGCACAGGCGCTGGCACAAGCCGAAAATCGCCCGGGGCAACGCGGATAAAACCAGCCTGCGTGCAATCGTTGTCTCAAACGCAAATATCCAGCATCCGCCGCCGTCCTCTCCAACACCTCCAGACTCGCACCCGGGGGACAGCATGTCTTTTAACTGCACCCTTTGTTGCAAGAAATTCCGACGAAGGTCCTACCTGAGGAAGCACCTTGCGGTGCACAGCAGACGGACTGTGTTACAGCATAGCCGGGATCCCGCAGAGGAAAATCACGCAAGGCTTGGTCAAACTGCCCTCAAGCACAGTTTCCACGTCTCTCCGCCTCCTCTCAGTCTGAGACGGGAATCGCCAGTGGCTACAATACCTGACAGCAGTGATACGTACCCGTGTAGATTTTGCGGGGAAACATTTTTCTCCTCTCCTGGACTTACTAGACATATCAATAAATGTCACCCAGCAGAAACCAGGGAGGTAATATTTTTGCCACAGCGCGTTTGAGCCACGTCAAATAATACGACTTTTTTCGTCCATATAACTGTATTGGTATGGAAATGTACTTTTTTTTGCTTGCAAAAACGTAGATTTCGTAGAAACTTGTCGGTCTGTATTCATACGTCACCTATGGATACATTAATCATTAGTGTATTTGTATTTTATATATGTATTTATTTATGTATCTATTTATTACTTATATAATTGGAAAGGTTGCCGGAGTTGTTATTATTAAACTACTAACATAGAGCTTTCAACTGTGCTTATTATAAACATATCAATTGTTTTATACTGTTATGCTAAATGTTGACTTGTTTACAGCAGTACAGGTATATCACTGATCTATGTGAATTTCATAAGGGGAAAATTGCGCTATACGTCTATAGGCCTAATACATGTGAATAAAGTAGATAATTAAAAGTTTCTTTGTATTGTTTAATTATTGCTTACATCCCTTTGCAGACGCAGATTCCCGGCAACGAACTTAAATCCATATGCAGTATTGATTAGTGAAATATTCCCTTCACATTTACTAAAGAGCGCCCCCCCTGTCCACTCTGACACATTGCACCTTTATTAGTCATCGGTGGGCTACAATTACGGAAAAGCGGAACTTCTCGAGTAGCACCATTGCGACTAGATGCCACCAGTTCAGTTACAGCTAATGGTACAGCGCTGCCGCGAAAACAACGTTAACTTGGGTTTTTCTTCAGTAAATCGAGGGTTTTAATGTCACCGCCTGCCTAAAGTACCCACATTATCTCTAAGAGGCTGAAATTAAATAGACCTCTAGAGGACTGCGGGGATGTAAGTACTATAGGTTCTTTGCTCTGAATTCGCCAAAACGTGCTAACGTAAAAAGTGTAAATATGGCGCCTGGCCACGTTACATGATGTTGCTGGTCACTAGACAGCAAGCCAGTGCCAAATTCATACACCCCATCTGATCTGTAAGTGGGGGTGGGGGGGGGGGGGGTATGTGTATGCAGCAGGGAGGCTGGAAAAACAGCCAAACAGTGTACTTTGGCAGAAACAGCTTGTAGCGGGCAATGTTAATCAACTGAGGCAGAAGATGGAAGGCTGTTTTTAAAGCAACGTTATTGCAAAAGGGAGTCCATGAGAATTGTGGGCAAGACTGCTTTTTGTCATTTACAAACTACTCACCGTGATAGGTAGTCTGTTGCCATATTGTACAGACTCATAAGGACTTGCACTTTAAAACTGAGGGCAGGGTAAATGGGGAGAGAGAAAGGAAATTTTAAAAGACAAAAGGGCTGACGGCGTGTTACATCATCCCAGACAAAGACATCACCCAGCACTGCGTCTTTACACACACAAACTCCCTGACAACATGAGGCCGATGAAGCGCAATGCATGCCTTCTCAGGAAATGTTGGCCTGCTACGGTGAAAAGGCCTGACGCTTGGGGTCAGCTGCTGTCCGTCTGGGTCACTCCTCCAACTGTCGGCAGGCCGGCAGTGACCAGCTGGGGGGGGGGGTTTAACCTTGACTGGGTTTCGGGGCAAAGGTGAGACTGGTAGTCTGGTAGCTCAACAAAGGCGAAACGAGTTATAGCCAGTGACTGTGACCATTTATGAGATCAGTGTAAGACGTCTGAAATGCCAAATGTAAATGAAAATGCAAAGGGACTTGTTTATTGGGAGAAGGGGTAAAAGTACAAGGCGAACACTAGTGCTTGGACCCCTAATGAAAGTCAGGGACCAAAACAAAAAAGCCACGAGATACTGCATTTATTCTAATATGGGTTTAAATGTAGAGCTTCTCTCTGCTGAGAGCAGTGAAGAATGGTGTGTGGGGGGGGGGGCTATTCTGCTCAGAATCTGACTGCAAGAGCAACAGATGATCCTACTGCTAATTTTTTTCCAAACATTTTTCTCTCTTGGGGGGTGGGGTGGGTGGAGGTTTGTAATAATTTAGTCTGGGTATTATGTTGTGGGAAATGTGTCAGGCAGAACAAATCACGGCTGCAGAGCCCGGCCAACATTGCTGTCTGCTAGCGTCGGGGCGTGGAAAAGCACATTTCGAGAGGTAAAATCATGGGAGGCCTTGACTGGAAAGCAAGCTTTGCGTTTGTCATGGGGCGTGGTAGACAGACAGACAGACAGATAGACAGATATATAGATACAGAGACAGATAGATAGATAGATAAAAGAGTACCAGTTTGTACCTTTACTTGTCACTGGGGCTGTACCCTCAAGTGTAAATGTACCTTTCAGGATGAGGAGCATTTTTCTACCATTGATGGTACATTAATGTTGTTTGTACCTTGGGGATGTTCCTCAGAGTCCATTTCTGTACCTTAAACTATACTACAAGGTACAATTACCTACAGCTAGGGTACAATTGGCAGACGCTTTAGGGTACAGCCTGAGTGACTAGCAAAGGTACAAATTGGTACTCTTTTTTTTCTGACAATATAGATAGATAGATATATAGATCATTTCTGAAGTAAACTGCAAGTTGACAGCAGCACCACACACATTCATATGTAAAGCAGGGCAGAAAAGAGACCTTTCGGTTACCTCCAGTGAGCAGGCTGCGGAGGTTGGGGCAAATTTCTTGTTGGGGCAGATAGGGGGTTGGGGCTCTAGAAACAGATGCTTTCAGGGAGACTTTGGATTGGGGGCGGGGTCAGGGGGGGGCATAGAGGGATTTTCAGAGACAGGGGCTCAGCAGACCCGTCGATGAGCGTCCAACTGCTCCTGACACATCAGCTGGGGCAGAAGGTTCATTCATAAGAGTCGGTCTGGAATCCCTGGGGGCCGGCAAGCCGACAGTCCCCAGCTCTCCCTTTGTTGTGTTCCTTCAGCCCCAAGAGGACAATGTGACACCCTTAGTAAATGAGGATATTATGGCCCATTCCTGCCTTCAGTCTCAAAGTTAATTCACCACATTCCATTTCCTGCTGGTCCAACGACATGGGGCATTTTAACCCACAAAAAAAGCTAGTAATCATTTAGAAGGACACTTGCCTCTGCAAGGACTCAGCAATTCATTTTTTCAGGGCACAAACAAGATGTTAAAATTCATTAAAATACAATGTGATTGACTAATCCCATTATCCGTCTATTCCCGTTCTTTCAAATACAATCATTTTTAGTCAGTCTTTATTTGAATGAGCATTGTTAAAATTAAATAAATTAAATTAAATTAAATTAAATAAATGTGCCTCTGAAAACAAACTTGGGTCATTTATTAGCATAATTCACTGGCTTTCTGCTGGGGAAATTAATGCATTTATATTCATCAAATTTAAATGCAGATGAATGTTTTTCTCCGTAACCGAGACCGTTCCTCGGGGGCTTGTGGTTTTTTTTTTTGTGCGTGTGTACATATTAATGTACAAGGGTTTGAGCGATGGCGGTACAAAGGAGGTCCCCCACCAACTGGCCAGCGTCAGATTGCCAAGCCTGAAAAGACAATAAGGCGCGCGCGCGCGTACTACTCTGACTGAGAAGGCACGGGGAATGATGCCGAAGGAGACGCCGTTGAATAATTATTTAACGACTCAGCACAGCCTATCCCCCCCCCCCCTCTTTTTTTTTTTCAAACGCACAATGGAGCACCGTGACAGTCGCATCTGCTGTCGTTTCAATGGCTTCGTACGATCTATACACAACCCCAAGCCTAAAATTCCGTTGGAAAATGTTAACTAAATGAATAACGCCACAATAAAATACAATTTGGAAAATTCAGCGCATCTGCAACTCAACAGCAATCTTTTAACCTTACTATGTATATACACACCTTTACTTATCATTATGTATCATAGTCATTGATACAATAGATTAATTGAACATAAATACCACAAAGATTTAGGTAATGGGGACAATTCTGTGAAAATGCAAAATCCGATAATAAAATGTACATGTATTTCAAAACTTAAACTGTCAACTTTTAAACGTGAAAGAGACAATGTTGTTAATATTATTTAAAGAAAACCCTCACACCTGCATTTTATAACGGATCGAATATCCCCGTTCGAAACAGACGCTGATCTTTGGTTTGCGAGCAAC
>JAODJW010000003.1:319621-358450 GCA_026777045.1 Hyperopisus bebe
TGAAATGGTAGTTTACAAACCCTGAATGAGCTAACATGGATCAGGTGGTCACCCTACTTAGACAACTGGAAGAAGCTCGTGTCTACTACTTGCCCCATGTGCTCCGGTCCTTGGGGAGGTGAAGGGCAGGCACTTGCGGTTGATATGCCGGCCCCTTTTCCTTGGCGCCCTTTCGTGACCCTGGACAACATCTACGTCAAGATGTACTTGTGTCATTTTCAGCCTGCAGCTGCACAGGGCCACCTGGGCAGGGTCAAGCGGTTTTACGTTTGGGTCCCAAGGCCTCAGCTCCCTCACCTTGAAGTATCTGATGGGGTTGAGGCAATTTGTCCCACACATATAACCCGGGGTCAAATTGACCCCAAAGGCACACGTCCGGCTTTTCTCATAGTAACATTAACGTAATTATTGTAGGAGCGTGTACGAGTTATAGGTGTGATGTCACGCATTTATTGCATGTCTCAAGTGTACTGGGACGAAACATAGCTGGCAGGTAATTTAACTCCCGAATACACAGGAACAAGTTTGACAGTATATGGCAAAAATGACCTAAAGACCATAACATGTTACCAGTTCTCATAATTATTAATCTCCGGTAACTCACTTCATGACAGTTTAATATTTTACCTTTATTATTGATTATTAAACATGACGGCCTCTCTTAAAACTTTACAGTAATCCAAAGCCCTTACCAACTGTTGAACTGTAGGTCTCTAGGACTGTCTGTGGCCGTCACTGCAGCATGATAAGAAGCCGAGATCCAGAAGAGGTCTCCTCGACGTCCCCATTTCGGCCTCTGACTTTGCCAGCTCATAGCCAGACAGGGAGCACAAACAGGTCGATTTAAAATAAGAACCATTCCTAGCCGTGGATTTTATCCATGTCGTTTTTAGCACCACTGATAGGTGGAACCTAATTGGCAAGACAAGCAAAGCGAGTGTTCCGAAAATTAAATTTGATTGCGACTGCGTAAACAACCCCCCTAAGGGAACCGGACTGATCCGTTCGATTTTCATCGGTCATAATTTCATGTTCTGCGACACCGCCTATTGCTGTGACATTATCTTATTTCCGTGGCACGAGCTGGAAAGAAGTTAATAAGCAAACAAAAAGGATAAATGAAATCAGCCGAAATTCAATGAGCAATTTGCTGTTTCCTCTTCCCAGATAAGGACGGGCACGGGTTGGATCCGAGCCCCACTTTAATCTTCCGTTTGACTGTTTCTCCTGCAGAAAAAGCAGAAACAAGAACTCAAGCTGGGTTCCAAGACACAACCTGGAGCAAACAATGCGATGGCACTGGAAAGTCCATCCATTGATCTTCCATACCCACTTATCTAATCAAAGTGGTGATGGCTCTATGGGCAGGATGCCAATTCATCCTCTGAACACAAGTACAAACAAACTAACAAACCCATTCTGCCATTTTTTGTTTTCTTGATTGTATTCATAGATTTTTTTTTAGAAAATTGAATTTCCCCTTGTGTGGATCAAAAAAAATGGTCCCCCCCATGTCAAAATAACTGGTTTTTATCACACTGTGGAGGCATTTGGTCCCCACGATGTAATATATACATAACCCACACACGCATACACAGATGCACAGCATACGTTTTGCATATGTCTATATACCACAGGAGAATAAGTAACTCACTATATAAAAGTCCTTGAAGTTACACTTATTCAGGATATAAAGGAGGAAGTACAGGATAGCCAATAGATACAGATTCTGATAATATTTCTACATAAAAAAGAAAGAACTTTTTTATGAAGGCTTTTTTATGTCTACAATGTTTACACTTAGGCAGTGTTAAAGCTTGATATGTCTGTGATGTTTACACTTAGGCAGTGTTGACTCTCAGTTTCCTTTAATGGCAGGTATTTCTCTTAGTCCACTGCTATAGTTTAGCTTTGGTCTGTTGGACCTTTCATGGAGCCAGCCATAAGCCAGTTAACGAGGCCTCCTTTCTCCTCGCCGCTTCAGTTTCCCCGAGGTCAAGCCACTCGGTTGTCACAATAATCACCTTATTCTTCCTGAGCATCTATCTCGAAGAAGGAGATGGTGCCCTTGCAGCAGATTTCATTTCCCAGGGGATACTGGAGGTCACATTTGTTCTGATAAATATCAGATGGGAGGGAAAAAAAACTAATAAATCTATGTAAAATTGGTTATTTGTAGACAGAAACTGCAGCACTGCCTAAGTGTCTGCCATGTTAGAAAAATGGTCCTGATAATCACCATGATCACTTTAATATACCTGGTTTGGTTTTCAAGTGGATTAAAAAAACATTCGAAGCTGGTTATAAACTCGCCTGTTTCTCTACATAAGCAGAAAGGCAAGAGTAAATTTTCTCCTACAAAAGATTAGTTTTCCCATAGAAAATATGCATTTATTGCGTGCTACAAGTATCTGGAAGGCAAAACTATTTGGCTGAGAAGTAAAGGGAAGAGATAAGCCTTTGAATGTATATGCTATCTGATTCACCCTTGGAGTTCTGGAACAAAAACAATCAAGGTTTAGGGGGAGGTGCTAGTGAGTGATCATTCCATAACAACATAAGGGACCATCGGACAATAAAAATAAACACGGTTGTTCCTGTCGAGTACAAAAACACATCCTAAGATATTTTCCCCAACCACTAGGGGTCCCCCTTTTTCCCACCAAAAACAAAAGGAAAACAGACACTCCCCAGGTGGGTGATACACACTGGCACACAGAGGACTGTTATTGTAGAAGGCCTTGATGATATAGCACCAAGCGGAATGCATCTATAATGTGAACACTTTGGTAGACCAATCCCAGACATAACACAGCAGAATTGGCCAAGTTTATGCAGCTAATAGCTTTGGCCTTTGTGCTTAAAGACGCTGAAAATGATCATCTACCTTCTAATGGAGACAGATTTTAAAAAAAAGAAGCAACATTTCACCCAGAAATCAGTTTCCCAGAGTCCTGATTCTGATATTCCCACTGACGGCAATCGCCAAAAATTCAGTAATTTGCATTCCTGTCTTAATCCATTAGGCCAAAGATACTTTATGTGAACTTATAGATAATACATAGAAAATGTGATATTTTTACTAAAAATAATAATACACAAATGCATATACAAATGTATTAAAATCTGTGTTAACTGTATATTCTGTCTTATTTTTTACGAAAGGCAAACAAACACAAACATATACACGTTTCATACAGCTCTGTAAACAGCTGCCTCAATGTTTTCCGATGAAGCGGGCAGCGCGGACAGAGGGCCTGCTGATGCTCGCGTCGCCAGGGAGACCGTCTCCGCTTCGCGTTTCTGTAAATCGATCAGACATACAACGCGAGGCTTCGCTGCACACTCCTCTCCGGGGAGTGAGGCCGGAGGAAATCCCGGATTCAATTTGCTCAGACCCAGTGATAAAATATCTGATCCCTTTTATGACCGAAATCAGGTACAGTGTCTCCCCAGCACCTGATCTCGTTCGTAGGTTTCGGTGTGGTCGACATCTGTCACATTTACACATACTGTCAACGATTTCATCGGAAGGCAGCCACAACAGTCACCAACTATGTGTGAAACTATTCCATGACTAAAGGTTTTGAATGTTTTTGACAATCCCACGATGCCAGTGCTGGTTCTGCATGGACAACGCAAGATACTTCAAGACGTAGGCCCACCATGGCTTACACACGATTCGTGTCGGTTTGTTTTAAGAGCTGCACGATATATAACTAGGTGTCATTATTTTTTCCACAATTAAAACACCCAGCAGGGGAGTCATTATGTGAAATGGGGAAGGTAAAGCGATGTTGGCGCAGTGATGAGTTTGGCCTGCAGATGGCACTGTTACCACTAGAAGTCGGCGCTCTACACATTTTTTCCCCTTGGTATGCATCCATGCAGGCGGGAGGACAGCGGGCGTGTCGTGCTCACGCCTCCACATTCACCGGGTCACAACTTATCTCAACTAACACCAAAGCAGTCCAGCTCTGAAGAGTCTGAAGCGACGCGTCTGTGCCGTTGATTGAAATGCACGCTGCATTCGCTAACAACAGAAGCTCACCCCCTCCCTGGCTTGCAACAGAGGTGACACCATATAGACTCACACTTTGTAAGCGAACAGGCTGCTCTCTCCCACCACCTAACACATTTATCGCAATGTGTACATTCCCTCTGCAGGACACCTGAATGTTCTGTCTGTCTCATGACACTCACCGCAAAGCTTCTAGTCAAAGTCCTATCCAGACTAAGACCCATGCAGCAGAAGTCTGAGGACCTCATTATTGGCAGGACATCGTAAAACCCATTAAAGATTACCCGAATCAACAAGACCTGCATATTTTACATCTCCAGTCACCGTCATTCTGGCTTTCTATCACCTTCCTCCCTCTTAAACTCTCTCACTCGCTTTGTCACGGATCAAGGTTCAGCGTAGTCCGAATAAATTCCCTGACTCCAACGCAAACTAGCTTGACATTTTCGTGCTCGGTTGTTTTTTGCGCTTGGATGTTGGCCCCAGCGTGTAACGGGGCCGCATTACTTAACATGAGCACCGTCAGTGTTCTTGCACTTCCGCCAGCTGATGGCGTAACCGCACTGTGTTTTGCCCCCGCACTGGCCACGCACGTCAAGTGTCCGCTAAGTGAACAAACGCAGATGCAAAATTTGGTGTCCTGCTTAGAAAGAATGTTCAAACCACGAATGAGTCAGTGATTTTCTTTTTTTTTTGCCATCTTGTTTTGAGGATTATTTAATCAAGTTTTTGGTTTCTTCAAGTAAGTGCATCAAACGTAATCGTTTATTAAATCGGAACACGTCTGAAATCCAATACAGTCCAACGCATTTACACCTCACCAGATGCGTAACTTGCACAATATTAATTTATATTTATTTGTTATCGGTGAACTTTGTAATTGAAGTTTCACATGGAAGCACACAGACAATGATGAGACGGAGAGCCGCAATATGACACAGGCCGACCTGCAGCCGTGACAGCCCTAATAGGCGGGTGGACGGGGCCAGTTCTGGTTTTTCGCATGCGCCACATCTCTCTCCAAGCAGCCTGGTTAGGAGATTTTAGTCAGGGTCTTCGCCAGTTTCTTGGAGAACTGAATCTTGTTTTTGTGCTCCCCATCTGGTGACACCTAGTCATCCACAAACTTGTTCACTAAATGAATGCGCATTATGATAAGTAAACATAAAAGCAATACGCTGAAAACATCCACATTTTAAAAAAGAACACCTTTCACATGAATACTTAGTATTTATATTTTTCTTACAGAAGGTTTATTCTTTATTTATGCACAAGTGCTTACGTGTTCACTGCTGCATCCAAATAAGCTATTCTTACACCTACAGACTAAAGGAGAATATACTCACAGTTAATACCAAGAAAATAGCAGAGTTACGTCCTTGTGATTTTTTTAAAACTGAGAATTTATGTCGAGGCTTTGGGAAAATACACGGGGTGGTATGTTAGGATCACATTTCCAAATAAATGTAAAATGGTATTTTCTCTTGACGCTCTTTGATATATTGGACGGTCAGCTATACAGATAGTCTCGCCAGAGTGCCAAGTAACTTCTAACATCAGCAAGATTCATTTAAAGAATTTCCATGAGTCAAACTTACTCCAAACATTTAACCAACCAACCAAAAAAAAAAAAAACACGCTGCAAAAAAGCAAATGATTTGGCATGATGCTTCACCCAAATCAAAGAGCCAGGTAGCTCTAGACATTGTCTTTGGCATAGATTATATATTTAATGTATAATACAAATTAATTGACCACAGATGCTTGGTTCCAGACAAAAGTGGCTTAATGAAACAGTCCTCTAATCTGCATTAGGGCTCATGGAATGAGGTGGGACCAACCAATCAGAAGCCTTGGTCCTACCTTTTCTAGCGCTTGGATCCACCTCCTCTACGATCTGATTGGTTATCTCTCTGAACCAATCATTTTCTTTCTGCCCTCAGAAATCAGGTTGAGTTAGAAATTATAACACATTATTTCTGGCACCGTGACTGGGAAAGTTTTCATGGAATTGTAAGCTAGCCTCCAACGGGCACTATTAATAAATTGTAATAAACTGAACGATAATGATGATAATCATGAGTGAGCTATCGTCAGCTCACTGAGTGAATGACGGCGCTTTGTTTATAAGGTGACGCACGCAGAAGGTGTTTGTCAACGATCCGCCGTACACATATACATGATACATTTATTACATTTATTTTACATGACACGTCATCCTCGTCTTTCTATTTCTAATGGCAGGAAAGTGTAAGAATATGCGAACAGCCAACAGCATTGTTGGAACACAATAAATAAACACACAGCTTCCCTGCGTCTGTTACCTTCCCCCACTTTAGAGACAAATAATGTGGCGCATTGTGGGAAATCAGACAATTTAGAGTATTATAAACCACCCCATAGACAAGGGGCTCATATGCAGCCATAATCAGATTTAGTTTAACCTGTAGCGATCGTGTCTAATCTGGTATCTCAGAATACTAGTCAGGTCGTATCCGAGATGGGAGGGTTCTATCTGAGATAACTTTCTGGACTATATACCAAATGTTCACATAACTATATTCTATCTTGATAATGAGTTCTTCCTGTCTTATCGTTTTTTAAATAAAAAAAAAGTGGCAGAACGACCTTCCTAGGAAAAGCTGACTCTGAATGTTCTCCTCGTCTACTCATCTATTCATATCTAAATTGTGGAGTGTTTTTCAGTAAATGAATACATTCCCTAGGGCTGACCGATTGTCAAATGTGGGACTACATTGAATGGACGGTAACTGTAATGTGATTTATCCCTTCTTATGTTCCTGATTAATCTGATTTGTAACCTTTACGAATTCCCGCGGGATGCTTTTTAGGGATCGTTTAGCGTCTACTTGGCTTAAAGTTTAACTTATTTTTTTAGTCTGACGGCCATTAGCTACAAGCATTCCGCATCATGGATGGTTGCCTAATAATGAAATAAATGCATGAATAAATCATGGCGACTCAGAGAGCGGAGACGCGCGCCGTACCAAGCCTCGCTAAATCCGTCTGTATAAACTCTCCTCAGCCACAATATCCGCCGCACCGCTCACAGAGAATTCAGAACCATTTTTCCGTCCCAACAGCTGATCTTCAAACATTTCTAAAGAATCCGATTCGTAAAACACACACCACACTTGTAGGGAAAAGCTCAGGGAATAGTCTAGAGACTGCACGGGGAAAAAAAACCACACTTGAATTGATTAAATTCGGCTGCCGGCAATTTCTCTGTATGGGTTGTGCATCTTCGCGATCCTAATTGGATAGGTAATTGGAAACAGATGGGTAGATGCAAAGACAATATAGGCCAAGGTAAAGTGGAAATTCAGTTTTAGTGTCAAAACATCCTTCAAGCAACTAGCATAATAATAAAAGCGATCTATTATCAACAATATTTGAAAAATCATGTGATGTAAAATATATTACAATATGCATTTTAATAGGCAAGTACATGAAGCACATTAATTACTCTTCACATGACTACGCATATTAGACAAACTGCCCTGCATTTCTGTAATAATTCTCTCCGTCTGGTGTCCTGATAAAACCGAGTGTTTTCTTTCTAAAAACACGTATTTTCTACCTCCCCAAATACAGCCGGACGTGAAGCAGTTCCTTGCTACCCCGGGATAAATTTCCAGGTTGCTCTGTTTTTTTTTTTTTCTTGCAGTAGCAGTATAGGGCCGCTACGAAGTTGTCGGTTCGAAGTGCTTCCGCCATGCGACGTACTTAAGCTGCCCGGCTACAGGAAAGGTCGATAAATAAGCTCTATGTCGAACGGGGGCTCGTGCAAGTCCGCTCATTTCCGCCGCCGTGATGAATAATGCACGGTAATGTAAAGTGCAACATGCAAAGTTTGCTAAGACCGAGTCCACGAGCAGTTATCCATTTCCATAAAAATCTATGGAACAGCACTACAGCGCAGACATTCTTCCTCTTCGGGGAGTGTTATGGGGAAACTGAAACGGGTCCAGAAATACCATCCATGATTAATAAAGCAAATAATACATTCATTATTTACTCATCTGAAATAACGGCTCAGTCAGTGGTCAATGAACAATTCTAGAGCAGTAATAGCGGTCTATTGAGAGAGAGCCTCATTCTTATTTTGCTTGTAGGACACGACATTTGCTGACTCAGAGAACAAAAGAACAAAAGACGTAAAAACATTAAGTGGAAGAACAAGGATAATGACCCATAAAAGCTAATGAAGGGGAAATAGGAGCTTCTGTTAATGTTGTACCAGTGTGCTCTCATGTTAGCTGTGGTTACCATATTAATGACTAACTGGGCCTTGGTTTGGAAAGCGTACTCAGAGGGGAGGTGGATGGTCTAGACCACTGTCAACTACAAGACTACAATGGACAGTGTGCGACTTAGTGGGTTAGGACACTGTGTCTATGATTGGAAGGTTATTGGTTCAAATCCCAGGGTCAGCAGAGTGATTTTGCCATCCAGTCCTTTGGCGAGACCCTTAACCCCCCCCCCCCCCAGGGACTGTCTAGCTCAGGTTTTTATTAAAAACCATCTGCTACCTAAATAAAATTGCAATTTCCTTTGGATCAGAAGACAGAGGTTGTGTGTGTTTGGGGGGGGAGGAGAGGGGAGGGGAGGGGTGTCACCTACTGAATGTGAGTTCACATTTTCGAGCTGCGATCCCTCCTCTCATTCTCGCTGCAAGCCTTAATCGGCACTCTCATGTTCTAAGTTTTCGCAGACATGTAGGGAACGTCACGGCACGTTCTAACAAGCCCGGATGGGGATGTGGAGGATGTGAGAAACTATTACAATGTCACCATTTCCATTCACTGCTACGCGATTGCTTTCGCGCCAAGTAAAAACATCTTAATTAAGCCAAAATAAGGTATTTTTAACATCAATTGTTAATCTTTTCCTGGTTAACGCTTAACCCATCCCAGGCCAAAGGGCAGAAGGCAGGATGGCACCCCATATATGACATCAGTTTATGACAAAACACACACACACACACACACAATACACACACACACACGCATACACGCACATATACAAACACACATACAGCACTGCAATAGTGTTAGGCAGTCAAAGGAATCGTTGGCAATACCTTACTTAAAGTACTCATTATAATACATTATATATACCTTCATAATGCATCATAATCCATTGTGGAGGTATTTCTAGTGCATTATAGATGAAAGCTTTGTAGAGTATTCTTACTGCATAATAAGCATGGGCATAATGTGTTATGTCTTTTTATAAATAGTTATAGCTGCGTGTATAATACTTTATGAATGTATTATAATGCATTATGAAGGTGTCTATGATGTACATGGATGCTTTAAGTGTTACTGAAAGTTTTAAAGCTATTTTTCTGGGCAGTGAGTGCATATTTATTCAGACAAAAAAAAAACACAATTTAACATTAGAACTATGCATATCAAGAGTAACAACAAAAATGAACAGGAATTTTTTCCGTTCTCCAAAAAGCTACTGATATCTCACTGGATGGCGATATGTTTCAGTTCCCAAACCTCTCCTCAGGGGCACCACAGCCATTTCATGTGCTTGTTAAATTTCACCAGTAGCTCACTTAATTAATTAACTTAATTAGTCGAATAACTCAATGAGGTATCGATTAACCATTCAAGGTGCGCTTGTGGTCAAGTCAAAAAAACACTTGGGTATAATGAGCAGTTGCTGAAATTCCAGGGTGACTTTAGAGGTTTGAAATGACTGACACTCTTTGATGGACATAAAATCATAGTTTTACCCCAATTTATCAATTAAACATCATTTTCTTCGACTGCCTAAGACTTTTACAAGGTACAGTACATACTCAGTATACGCAATGTACTCAGTATACTCAATTTTCTTATTAGTAACAATATACTATACAGGAGTGGACTGCATCATGGGGAGAATCCCTCCCTTTTTGGAGAAGACCACAAAGTCCAGGACCCTGCTACGAAGGTCTGCACAGGTCTCACACATTGGATATATTCGTTGGTGAGGTTTATCGTAAAAGACCCAAATTAAAACTATTCTTTTCTCAAGCATGCTTGACCACAAGCTTCACGTGAAACAATCATCGATGCCTTTATTAGAGCCTCAGATTTGTGGTCGACCGGTTAAAGTCACAGATGGGTTGTGACTGTCGTAATCTTACCCAGGGTACTCCCGCATAATTGCCTCAGTAAAAAATCCAGCTGTAGAAAGGCACCAGTGGGTGAGCGATTGCGTGCCCCTTAGTACTCTCTGGGCCATAACAAATGCTAAACATGCTAATAAAAAAAATAGCGAAACGCTAAACATGCTAATAAAAAATGGCTAATGCGAAACATGCTAATAAAAAATGGCTAATGCTAAACATGCTAATAAAAAATGGCTAATGCTAAACGTGCTAATAAAAAATTTGGGACGCCTGTTATTCTTTCAACAAATTCCTCTTTTAATTTCCCTCCTCCTACTCAGAGCCGCCCCGAACCTATAAGCCTCATTTCTCTCGGCATACCTTTCACGTAGCATCACACCACAAGCTTTATCTGCGTTTCAATCTGGATGTTCATCATAATAAAGAGATTTGTGTTGTCCAGAGATGTTCAACAAATCCAATCTACTGTTAAAAGCAGTGAATGATGCTAAAGCCCGTAGAGGCCCGCTTGCTGTAAAATAAGTCATTTTTATGCTGTTTACCGAGCGGCATAATGTTCTTGTTTACTGTTTTTTATTGCCGACAGTTTTACGGCTGCACAGTTACACCACGCATCACCAACATAATAAACTACCAGTAAATTTGTTTGTGCGCATTCTGGCCGGTCGCCCTAACAGAGAGCTTTTAGAGCATACGCTACTGCTTTTTTTTTTTTTTTTTTTTATAGAGGTCAAAGTCACTGGATTCAACAATGGGAAAGCGGACTCCCTCTTTGGGTACAGATTAAATGAAAATGCCGAAAACTGGCAGCCCCTGCCCCCCCTCCCCCTCCCCAGGGGTCCCAGAAGCAGTGGAACTTGACACGCGTGACCCAGAAGTTCACATGTCCTTGGTGAGACGGAGTCCCCATAGCTTTCAAAGGCTCCTGGCGCTTGACACCTAACGAGGCCTCGGTCGCCTCACTGGGGTTGAAAAATGTAACCAGGGATCAGTAGGTGGTTTAATGGGGGGGGATCTGTTCCCCCAATCAAGCAGAATGGTCCCATTATCGCCGGAATCGGGCACTGTTGTTCTCTACGAGAGCGTCAGACCAGAGCGTTATTGGGAAGAAAGGGTATTGAGCACAGAAGCAATCAGGAGCAATCAGTCTGAGAAATCAGAAACCGTGGACAGGTTCTCCTCTACTGCCAGGAAAATAGGTCAGGTGACTAACTGACCTAATTGTGACACAGCTCCACAGAAAGTTTCCAAAAGGATATTCCTGACCTTCAGAAACTGTGGATGTGCTTAAGAGCCAGCATCGACTGCTCCTATCTAGAAAATGATGGACACCACAACATTTAAAGAGCTTTTTGCCCCAATAGAGTCAGACGGAAGGCAAAAAGGGCAGCTAGTCACTATTCAAGTCCTGTCTCTGTCGGTCACATTGAGCGTAAGCTTCAGTGCCAACTTTTTTTAAATCAAGGAGTCAGTTGCACTTCATAGAGAATGTCATTGTTTGACGCAAAAACATAAAAACAAAACGACAACCACTTCACGCAATCTGAAAAAGTCGGCGGCGCTTTTATGTTGGCAAAAGCAAACCTTCAGCCCCTTTTTGCAAAATGAAGTACACACGCCTCTTCGCTGTAAAAGAATCCTGCAGGCGTACCAGACTTCATGAAGAGGCAATTGTACAGCCCTGCCCTTAACTCTTGGCTTCGGCTGCGGTTTTTTTTTCTCTAATGGCAAGTAAGCAATTCTGGGAAAAATTAGCGGGAATAACTGAGCGATAACACGCGCGTTGGAATACACTTTTGGCACTCCGGTACTCGTAGTGTTGACTTCAGAGACTCAGCGGGACACCTGTGCTTTTTATCTGAAAGCCAAATGCTATTAGGAAATCATTGGTTTATTGCCTCTAAATGAGCACAATAATTAAAAAAACTATAAATGAGGATCAGTAAACATGTCACATAGAAAAAACTTTATGTTATAATCAATGAGATTAATAACAGCCAGTTAATAATGCGCTCTAAGAATTATTAACGGTTATTCTAATTATATGCTTCACTACTGTTCATTGCGTTTTTCACTAAAATTATTTCCAAAAAAATGTATAAATTCCGAACATTTTAATCCAAAGATGTTCTACGCTGCATGGAAATTTTAATTTATGTACAACTAGATGCTTTATTTAGCAATTCAATCGCTTGCTCATCAGGGCTCCTCTCGAGACTTAAACCCCCACAACCAGCGGCTACTGGGCCTAGATAACAATCCATACTGAAGGACAAAACGGATAATTATCGTAGGTGTCCGTGTCCGTTTTCCCCATCTGGCTCCTTCCGATCCAGTCACTCTTTGGTGCTTTATCAATGTCCCCATGAATGGTCCGTTTACTCGGACGCAACAATCACCACAACGTTCTTAATAAATCGCTAAAAATGACAGGCAGCGGAAGCCATTACTAATTCAATTAAATCAGCACGTTACATAATCAACAAACTGCGTAATCAAATAATTACCAATGCGCAATTTGTAGGCCTAATTTACAAAATAATAATTTAACAATCACACTGGGACCCCATGGAATTAATATGACTATGCTTTAAATTTTCGCAAGGTAGTAGGCCTACTATTGCAACAAGAAAGAAAAAAAAATCACTGCCACTGAAAAACTTGAAAAGACGTTTCCCAGTGAGAAGTAATTTTTCGGACTGAATTTATTAGATTTATATACAAAAGAAAATTGTCCTTATTGTAGAGTTGGGGATCTCGGGTTTTTCAAAGGCCGCATGAGGTGCTGATTTCTGCGGTAGCATCTCATAGATTTATTCGTAAATGTAGTGAACCCATTTTTAGGACAGGTTCTATACTCACCTGATGCCCCCGCTGTATCACTATGGATAGCAAAGTTAACCTAAAAACCTGCTCTAAACGCGACCCTCAACAGGAGGTTTCCCAACCCACGTATAGCATACCTCGTTTAAGGTTGCTGCAATTACTAACGGCGGCCAGAAGATGGCAGTGATACCGCTGGCTTAAATAGAGCACGAAGACGGTTTCTGGTATTAAAAAAAAAAAAAAGCATGCGCACTTCGGCGGACTCAAAAACGTTAATGCGTGATACTGATGTGCATACAAATACAGATATGATTTGTATATCATGGGATGAAAAGGTGTGTTTCAAACTTCTCATTTCAGCTGTGTGTCTGACCATCTGACCTTCCGCACCCAGCCGAGCCAAAATCAGACAGCAATACCTCGCGGACTGAACTAAGCACGGAAAGAAATCGAAGGAGTAATGAGGCGGCCGCTGCGTTTCATGCTTCCATCTGGCGCAGTTTGTCATCGCTGCTGCTCGTGACTATTCACCTTTTCGCAATCAAAGTTCTGCCGGACCTGAGATGACCTTGTGTTGCACCTGCCACGTGCCTCGTGTCTGTCATACTGCCTTGATGACTGGCTCGTACGTGTGAGCAGCGAAGGTGCGGCGTTGAGCAGGAAGGATGTAAAGGAGAGGGGCAGAATTAAGGTATACTGTATGGTAAGATTGGTATTGCACAGAGTATACTGAAAATAAGTTGGATCACCATAAGCCCTGGATTTTGATCTGGTTCCCATGGAACCCCCAGGAAACAGCACCCCTGCTGTTTTTTGATGGCAACTACACCTATCTTTGCAGTCACACATCTGTGCCGTTTGGCCGTTTTCTGAGCGCATGTCTGTATGTTTGCACTGTTCACAAATGTCGTGTAATGGGAAAAGACGCGCATTCTGCAGCATGTCCGTATTTAACTGAAGTACTTATATGGCCGTCTGATTTTTATGTGTAGGCAGCGAGGATGTGCAAGTAATAATATGTGATTTGTGAAGGACCCCTGGCCATGTGTATGACAGGGGGTCTGCAAAGGTCGTCTGTGAGTCAGATCCTGCTTGGAATCTTCAGCCAGCAGATTCAGAAGCTTTCATTTTTAATGCCATGTTTACAGATGAAAGTAAAAAAAATAGCCAGTAAGAAAATAACTGGGCAATGTGAACCAGTAAGAAAAATAAAAAACCCCGTTTAATTAGGGATCCAAAACCATACAAAGGTTACTACAGCTGTGACCGGCATTTGGATGTAGACCGGCCTGGTATCTGATTACAGAGAGGGATGAATTGTTGGCAGGGCCGACCCATCCCTTTTCGGGGCCCAAAGCAAAATTTGATTAACCTAGTTGTCGTTTGTCATCTATCGTCCCATTCTGTCTGGCTAAACAGATGGGGCGCCCCCTGGTGGCCGCTGAGGGGCTCAGTCCATTTATGTCTTGGGCCTGGCTTTATTGTAGGACATCAAGGATCTAATATTGTCTGCTGAAGAGAGGTTGAGAGAATATAGAGAAGGAGAAGTTCAGAGCCTACTGAGAGCAGACGCAGGTACTGCATGATGTAGATGTGGAGGGAAAAATGCTGTTATAGATAATGCCACAATTACTGAAAACACAGAGTTGCAGGACATAATTTCACAACACTGGCAGGAACATACAGAGGGTTAAGTGGGGGGGGGGTAGGGGGGACGGAAGATGTGAATAAAGTGGAAATTGAAAATCAAAAGGCGACGGCGGACGGTAGAGTGGAGAAAGAAAAATCGTGAGAGGTGGCGTGACAGGCACTCCAGTGGAAGATGGTGGAAATGGGGCCAAATGAGGGGGGCTACAGAGTGACCACGAAAAACAAGAAGGCAGCTGGGGGGAAGGTGGGGGGGGCAGGGAGAGAGCTAATGGGTGTGTGTGAGTGCGCATGCCACGCTATCAATTGATTTACCCTGATGGTATCGATCCCATGACTGCCTAATCTCTGTGCATGCAAAAAAAAAGAGAAATAAGTCGACAAGAATAAGTCCTGGCACATGTGATTAATGGGTTTTGTGGGCCCTTAGGGGTCAGGGTTAAATAAGTGCAAAGCTGAAACAGCCCCCCTCGAGTCCCCTGTGCCTGACACACTCTCTGACACAGCCTGTGGTTGCCCTGCCAAAGCATAACAATAACTAACCGACACATATGTTTAATACCCTTAATCCCGGGTCAAGAGGTGTCTCCTGTTGGGTCTTGCTTCTTTTTTGACCAAAATTAGAACAGCCTTCATCAAATTAGGCAAAGCAAATCTGACCAAATCATGCAGGCGTAACCTGGAATGGAATTAGTCCCCAGTTGCCAAAGAACATTAGCGTTACACCAAATATACCGTTTTTGCTGACTGACTCTAGAGGGATCATCAGTGTAAGCCAGTGGTCTCCAGCTGTTTTTTTTACAGTGGGAACTACTGAATCGCAACAGAATATTTTGCCAGTTGGGGGGGGGTTAGTCCTCTGTTATATATTTCGATTGAGGGTGAGGAATTAGAGGAAATCGGGAAGGAGCACGATTGACTGTCAATCACCACCATTGGTCTAAGCCGTATATCATTAATGAATGTATAGTGTGCATACGAAAGCATTCAAGTAAGTGTGAGAAAGGTGTTAGAATTCAGTATTTTTCCAAGTATAACATTCAACTATCCAGAAAATTCGACTATCCAGCAATACCTTGGTCCAGTGGTGCCGGAAGCAAGACCTCTTACTGTACAGTGCTGGCAAGGGTCGGCATTGTTACGTACCTGTCAGCCTGATCCAGTTAAATGAATAAGCTCCTATTTGACCTCTCATTGCCTACATGAGTCGCTCCTCACTAGATGCTTTTGGTTTTACACACAGTTTTTTGAGACCTATAGACACTGTTGAGTTATAAACCCCCCCTTAGTTTCTGAGGTACTCAAACCACCCTGAAAGGCACCAATGATAATCCCCGGTCATTCATTCAAATTTCTTAATATTTCCCATTCGCAGGCACACTGGTTCTCACGCTGACATAATTCTGCATTCACCCAGTAACTAGCCAGGACACTGACTCAAATGGTGCATGAAACAATTAATAATCCACATGGTAACAATCTTCATGTAGGGAACTGATGTCAATACAAAGAGGGACGTTGTCACGCTACGCATGGGCAATTCGAGCAGGAATCCAGTAGAAGACAGGGTACAAGTGTGAACATCGCAGTTTAATGGAAAGACAAAGCAGAAATGAGCCATGGGAATGAAAAAGGAGCTAAGGAAAGCACCCGATTTGTTAAAGGAGTGGGCTACGCTTAGGCTAGAAATGCAGATAGCAAGGAAAACTGCAGCAGCTCCTTAAGATTTTCATCCTTCCAACCTGTTCTTTCAACCATGTCCTCTTTTTTTTGGCATGGCAACATCTTCCTCCCAGATCCTGGGCTTCACTCCTGCATGTCCTCTACAGTGCTCCACTGACCCCTGACATCTGCTCTGGCTTCCACGACTTTACCGAAAAAGTTGTCTCTATCAGTGAGAGTGTTCTTGATTTTGAACTTCGTAGGCTGCCACCTGCTAGCGACCAGAATGTGCGTGGAGCACTATATAGTTGCTCTGTCTTTTAGTGATAGCCAAATGAAGCTTCATGAACCATTTGCTGTATCTTCTGACCCCACTAGATGGAGCTCTCTGTTCAAAAAAGGGCTCAAAGTGTGCCCTAAAACAAACCAAGAGCACCACCTATTGGGGTCAAAAAATACAGCAAATGGTTCATGAAGCTTTATTTGGCTATCACTACTGTCTCTGAAGCTGAAGAGGTCTCTGAACCGATTGGTGTTTTCTGTCCTGGTCTGTATTCTGACAGTGGTTTTAGCAATCCTAACCTATTTTAAAATCAAACAGTACAAGGCATGGCCACTACCTTTTGGGGATCTGTCCTCTTCATTCTGACATTAATGCGTTCATCACCATCCTATACAAAAAGGGCTCTGTTGATAATTAAAAGAACACACCAAAGAAGAAGAACGCTTTGAAGAATGTACTGGTTCAGCTCTATTTACCCATAGCTGCCCTCATCCCTTTCTAGTCCATAGCCAATGACAAAAACTGTCACGGGAACTTTACTTACACAAAAAATGTGCTGAAGGTGTAACAGAAAATGACTGGTTCAGAGAGATGTCTTGGTCCCACCTCCTCTACAATCTGATTGGTAATTTTTCTGAACCAATCATCTTTCATTCCGTCCTGAGAACATTTTTGTGAAACTTCCTCAAGCATGAAAAGCTACTGCTGACTAACCTCAACTGCTCTGTCTTCCAACTCTTATTCTCACTCCTAATTTTGGTATTTACATCTGTCCCATGTTCTTCCTGTTCCACCCAAAGAAGCACCAGTGTTGTCCAATTCAAAGGTCAACACTAGAGGCAATCAAGAACAACTCAGGCATTTTCCCACTCTTCTTATGCAGCAAACCAGATTACAACAGTTAAAACTTGGCCACCATAAATGTTTTATAATATCTCACTCACTGACTCATATCATACAATAACTCTAACTTACTGGTTGGTTTTTCCCGTGGCAAAAGCATCTTCAGTCCTGTGTCAAACCTGAATAACAGTTTGGGCAATATAGTGAAGTGTAAGATTTTCAAAGCGAATATAGTATGCTTCTGTCTTTAAAAAGCAGTCATTAGCATAATGCCGTTTTGCATTGATAAAATAATGAGAATGCTATTAAACTGTGTCATTAATATACCTATACTAATTACACTGGCAATCAATCACATATGTATATACAGTATACAAATATAGTGTATGCAAATAAGGTATCCACAGATATAAACACAATTTTTATTAAAAAAAAAAACCAAAATCGTCTGGCATATTATAATGATAGCCTACGTGCTGGTAAAAAGATCATGTTTTAAGCAGTTTCGTATTAAGTTTTTGCTGCTGGATGTCTATATGTTTATGTAGTTTTTAACCACATATTTCTATGATGAAAGGAAGTCAGTCAAATACAACCCGTTTAATTAAATAACAGGGAGACTATTCTCTTTTTTTTCCCCTCAGTAATGTCGTTTCAAGTAAAAGGAAATGAGTTTCACGACCTGGCTTTTTACACTTATTAAGCCATTCACGTCATGCTACCTGATTAATAAGCATATTAATAATTACCATATAAACTGCATATTCAACTATTTCCTGAAATAAACTTGGTACAAATTTTAAATGCTGTAAAACATTTTTTTTAATTGGGCCGCTAACAGTAACGCGTTAGCATTGATTTTAAAGTCATAACGCCTTATTTCTTTTTGACATATGACGCATTTGGTACCCAATTAAAGAATAGCCTAATATGACCAAAAAATTTTAATAGAGACCTTAAATGTTCCTTCCTGGTCGTAAACAACGTGAGAGCTTGGCCAAAATCACGAAGCTCGCCGAATTGGGGTCTCTAAATTGATAATAACCTGAGTGTTTGCCCTGAGACGGACCCCATCCAGTATGTCCCCCGCCATCTGCCTTGAGATTCCTGAGATCCAGCCTCCTGGCTCACCACAGGCTAATATTGTATACGCTAAGTGATATGGGAGATGAATTTATTACATGTATATACTCATCTCTCAAGGGAAGGATAGCGAGGTCTTCCATGCATTCAGACTGAACTGAGTTACAGGATCAGGGAGCGGCAGTAGCTATTAAGAGAGAGAGGGAGGGAACAACAGAAAGGGCGAGACGGCAGGCTGAGACCTACCTGCGACCCCAGCAGTGCCAGAACGAAATGTCACAGTTGGCTGCTTATTGCCCCCCCCCCCATCTGCACTTTCTGTCCACCCATGTTTTTTCCCCTCTTTTCTCGCGCTTGCGCCTCCTACGTTCCGCCAATTAAACAAATAGAGCACTTAGACACGGGGGGATGTCATTTTTACACTTAACATCTGAAAGCGTGAGTGTGCTCCTGCGGACTTAGGGGCGTATATTGTGACTTATCGCGTTATATATGGTCCGTGTCCTTTGTGTACGGGGTTGCAGGCAGTTACCCGAAAGAGTGGTCTCTTTTACTCTCTTTTAAAAGCTATGTCCATCCCATCCGTCGCTCCGTCCATCTGCCATCTCTACCATCTTGTTGCAAGCTGGCATTTAAACCGAGTCGCCAGCCGTCAATTTAAACTGTTTGATCGATCTCCCCGATGCAATTACGAAGGCATTCGCTCCCAGTCCAGCAAAGCGATACTCCCTCTGGCCACGGCGGCGGGCTGACAGTGGTTCGGGTTTCCGTGACCTCCTCAGTGACCCTTCTGCCCTCACCATTTCACATCCAGTAGACCGTTTCCACGTTTCGGTCTTTTTTCGTCAGCGCCTGGCAGCCGATTGACAGCCCATGCGGGGTTGACAGCGCCGCGATGCACCGTCACAGGACGCCAATCTGGAGCGACGACTTCTTGAGATCTCGCAGGCACGGAGGATCCTCTAAACTGGCAAACATTAAATAACTGGAACTGGGTGACTGGGACGGGTTTTGCACGATCAATTTTATGTAGCCGTATATAAATAGATATGAAGAAGTAAATGCGGGCGATCACTCTGGTGACCCCAGGTCAGTGCAGCCACGTCGGAGCGAAGCAGGCTGCTGGAAGCAGGTGCTTGGGGCTGCAGGAGATCCGCGGGGAGCCGCAGGACCTGCACATGTGCTCTTCTGCTGAGGACTTTGGCAGGCCGATGAATCATCGGAACATATTGTACAGCCGCGACGTCGCCCCATGAAAAAGCTCTTAATGCCGAATTCTGGGCCCTTTCACATATATTAACCGCTATAAGCCTTCGAGCTAAACGTCAATTGAAATCCGGAGATTCAGCACAGATGTCAAGCCCTCGAGATGGGGCTGATAATTGCTTTTGTAAATATTAAGTGGAATGAAATGATTGAAAGCATAAAATCGCTGGATTTTGATTCATGCGTTTGATAATGAAATATGACGTGATTCATCGAGGTGAAGAACCGAGAGAATATTCCAGATAAATGCCACTGCAATGTTTTTTTATTCAGTAGGTACTGAAACATGTTAATAATCAATAAATTGTATAAATCAATATTAAATTTATTGAATAATTGTATAAATATGACAATGCACCTCAAAAAGATTATTTATGCATCACCCGCCTACTTATTACTAATAGTTGTTGTTTAACAGATGGTGTAGTACAAACTGATCAATGGAGTTTTAGTTTAGTGAAACTGTTTTACCCTGTGGAGAACATTTGTCCAGTCCTCACAAGGGAAAAATAAAAAATATCTGTGGGTACAATCAAAAAACTAAAGTCTTGTATTTTGTTTTGTTACTGATGGTTAAGGTTAGGACTGGGTAGGGGTTCATGTTCTCATAGTTAAGATTAGGGTTATGACCATAGAAATGAATGGAGAGTCCCCACAAAGATATCGATACCTAATCTGTCTGTGTACATATGTGTGTGTGTGTGTGCCATATATGTATATATGTATAGGTGTGAAGTCAGTGGTGCCAAATATGTACATATGTGCATTCATCTATAGACACAGTCTTCCTGGCTTCCAGAAAAACATGTATTTGTTGTGTTTGGCAGAGAGGGAGAGAGAGAGAGAGAAAAATGGACTCCAGCACTGTGTGTCTGTGGATGCAGCAATGAGGATAAGTATATGTTTATAAGCGTGGTAGACAGGCTGACAAGTGTTGTGGGGAAATTAGTGTGCATTTAGGAATAGTTATGTGTAGTGATAGACAAAATGACTCCACATGAACCACTTGCTGAATTTTTTTAACCCACTTGATTATGCTCTTAGTTTACTTTGGGGCATGCTTTGTGCCTTTTCTTGAATAGAGAGCACCACCTAGTGGGGTCAAAAAATATAGCGAATGGTTCATCAGGCATCATTTTGCCCATCACTGGTTCTGGGGTGGCCTGATGCATGCACTTAACATGAGACTATGACTCAAATACCTCTGAGGACATACGACAACACTAGGCTACTATACATAGTCACATTTTCACAGTGATCTACAAGAACTGACACACTCAACAGCTAGAAGGTATGTGGTTTCCTGTAATCACTCGACATTACATCCAGCCCAGTTTATATGATCTGTCACTGCTCAGCTGGGTGGAGGTGGTATCAGGTACCTGTGGTGAGCCAGTTGCAGAACAATTGATTCACATAATTATTTTAAATTAACACTAAATATTAGTGCCAACGATTAAAGCTTTGTATTTTACACTACTGATAATCAGACGAATTAAATAAAATACAAAAGTAGACTGTTATTCAGTATAACATCAGTAATCCATTTGCTATACTTCAGTATTCACAACGAATCTGAGGCTGACTGCATTTTCTGATGTGGTCCAAGGATTATTTCTGCTGTATATACGCTCTGCTGGGAAAAAGTAATTTAAAAGGCAGGAGCGTTTCACGTAATTTATCTCCAGCCTGAACCACACCAACAAACTGTAAATGCCATATCTATATATAAAACAGAAACCCAAACGTTTGGAGGTATTTCTTTAAATCAAGACTAGACAGGCCGAGCGTACATTAACAAAAATTTAAAAATACCAATAATAAAACTAAGAAATAAGAAATTAAAACCATCAACAAAACAGCTGTTTTCCTATTTTTGCATAGGTCTAAATTTCTGTGTTGGAAATACATTAATGTTTAAAGTACAACTGAGGTTAGAGTGACAGGCCTATATTTCACTACATATCACCAAAATATTGATATTAGTCTACGTCATTCTGCTTGATTGTGAAGTACCATCATTTCACCCCCATAAATGCCATACAATGTGCCCCCATTTTCAAATTTTAGCTGCTGGATACCAATATCACACTCCCAGGTCCTCAAAGTATCGGAGTTCTGTGTAATGTGAAACCTTTCTCATTAATAACTGTGTTTAAAAGCACCGATAATTACAGTGATCTGTCCAAATGCTTTGAATTGGCCATTTTTTAAACAGTAAGGGGCATGTATAAGCTAACTATTGGTGGTAACAACATTGGTATGGCTATCTAGCTTCCCCCTGCAGTCATACCACAGAAAAAAATAATAATTTTCACTTAAATGGGCCCATAAAGAGCCACGTGCGAAAGGCTGGATCGTTGTAGTTTTGACCCTTGTGATTCAATACAAAATGTCCAATAACGGTGCACTTGACATCCCTTTAGAAAGAGCTCTGTGTTTTGTTTTTTTTTTGGCCCGATCGGGTTATTGGGAATCTTAGGCAGTATGGGGTACCGTGTTAATGGGCAGTAGGAGAAGCTCCATATAAGTGAAGCTCTGGGTAGATCTGCGGCGAACAGAATTACATCCGCATTCTCATTCTTCTCAGGGCTGGGACAAAGTGACGCTTTAGAGATGAGAAAGAAAGCAGGAAAAAGGCTGAAATATGCAGCCCCGCTTTAGAAATCAAGACGGATTCGTGGACCGTGTTCATGGCAGCATTATTATAAATTTCTGCATTATCGGCAGCTGCCATCGGTTTTTTATGGCTCGAAATGCACTGCGACGTTTCGCAAATATAATAAGTGCATTTATACACACCAGGCAATAGCATAATAGTTAGGAGAAATCTAAAATATTTCGAAAGCAATGAGGAGGTACGGATTGTGGACAATCCCGTTTAAATTGGTCTTCCACGTAACAGACCTGCTAGCTCGCGTCTCGTCGTGATTCATATATCAGGTTTGAGACTTTTTTGTGATGTAAGTGTGCTGCCTGTACTACCAGTCTTACTGTTAAATCCAACGAAAAAGAACAGACGAAAATTTACAATCAATCCGTTTTAAATAGCTCAATAGTAGTTCTTTATTAATGAAGGAAGAAATGAATAGCAATACAATGTGAAATATCAGGTCTTGACAAATGAGTAAATTAAAGTTTCACAGCTCTTCGTTCTTTCGATGCCTCTCTGCCCATTTCTCTCTCATTATACAACCCCCATCCCTACCTTCCTCTGTCTATTAAATGCTGCTTGTTTAAAATTTCTGAAAGTGACGTCGGCACAAGAGTGTATTTGCCACACCCAACACATATTTCATCTCTGTACAGTGTTATTGGCATGTCCCTGATTTAAACGGTGATTCACTGTCCCGGTGGCCGCCGCCCGCCCTCCTCTCACTAATCTGAGCTCAATCGAAAAGCGGGTCCCAATGCGACTGTGACCAGGTTATGAGCCCCCCCCCTCCGCGTGAAAGACGACTGTTAAGCTTGGCTTGCGTCGTCTTAAAGGGAATTGTTTTAACCACGCCAGCAGTTTTCAGTGATTAAGTTTGCCATTAATCCCCCATCTAAACTATATGGTTTTATCCCTTGCTGGCTATCGTGCCCCCCCCTTCATCAATCTCTTCTGCGGCGGCACTTGCAAAACTTCCCTCTGTGATTGTCATCACATAGCCGTCATCCTATTCTAGGTAGACTACTCTCTGCTGATATTCAGAAACGCATCTGTCGTTTAAATGACTTGCAGGTACCATTTTTCTTTATTTTTTGGTCCAGGCAAAAAACATCGAGTGAAATTCTACCACCCCCCACCCCCGCCCCAGCACCATACATTCACTTCATCATGTTCCTTTCACTCAATCCAACAAAAAGAAATTCTGATAGAAATTTGGGCCCCTATGTTGTCAGATCTGTCATCTCCATTGTCAGTCTTTCTTTTCCTCTCTAACAGGAACAAGGCGTCGCTTCAGTGTGCAAAAGAAATATTCAAATGTTAAAGTAAAACTAAGGCAGACATAATTTAAAAAAAAATTGAGTCCCCGAACATAGAACCCTCTGGCTTTGAAAGCCATCATCCTGAAGATCGACACACCTTTTCTTCTGCTTATCATTCCAGCACTTGTCTGTCCAGAAAACCCCATTTTTTGCTTCTGATTTTCAATCCAGGGCTGGCTGAACGTTCCTGCCTCGGTCCGTTTCATTGGCCGATTCTCTGTGCAGCGCAAACAGCACTGATCTCTGTGCCTAGGAATCATCTCTTGAAAGCCAAGGGCATTTCGACCCTAGATAAGGTAACTTCAACGTTTACTTCAGGTACACTGTGGAAGATATAAAACTAAGTAACCAAAAGTTATCGATTAGAAGCAGCAATTGATTATCGTTAAATGACGTCCCTCGTAATGTCTCTAAAGAGTACATAATGTAAGGATCTAAGTTGGGAAAGAAACCACTGGGGCAAATGAGTCCTTCAAGACCAAGCTTAAGAACCTTTGCTTGGTGTCTGTATGGAAGTCTATCACGTGTATGTGTAGTCTATATCTGGGATGCCTCCTTCTCTGTGACCACGGTTAGTGCCAAACGCAGAGTTAGTCGTGTGGTGGGTACTTTTGTAAACTCCAGCGCCATTGGAAGGAAATATGGTGTGGATGATGTAATCTTCCCGGAGAGTCTTGGTGTGCAGGGACTGCTGGGCAGCCATGGGAGTCATCTGGAAGCCAGGACCCCGGATCTCCAGGATAGAGGTGTCCTTCTTGGTGCCCGACTCCACATAGTCGTCGTATCGCTTCTTGCTGCGATAGATGCCGCGGCCGGAATGCTCGCGGTCTGAGATGTGCCGGGCCCGGTGGCTGCACCAGCAAAGGATGGCGCAGATCAGGGCCAGGAGTACGAGGGCAGTGGCCCCACCGATGATGCCTGCGAGCGGGAGCACGGTCAGCTGCTCGGAGCCCTGGTCCTCGCTTTTGTCGGGACCCGGCCGGGCAAGTTCAGACGTCTCGGCCCGGGCACACACGGGGGCTTCTTCGGAGTCAGCGCTGGCCTCAGTGAACGTGCTCCGGCCGTCGGCGGGGAGGGGTGCCATGCAGATGATGTAGCTGGACTGGGGCTGCAGGGCGCTCAAGAGGTATTCACGCCGATCGCCGGGGACCAGGGTTTCGGTAATGGAGCCCATGGCAGCGCTGTTGCTCAGACGTAGCCAGCTGAGCCGGAACGAAGACGTGGGCTGTGGCACGCGCCAGGTCAGGTGGATGGAGTCAGGACTCAGGGGCTTCACGGTGAGGACCAGTGCCTTGCCGCTGGCACTGCTGCCAAGCGAGTAGTCCAGGTCAGAATCAGGGAGTCGGAGACCAGGCCGTTTGGATTTTAGGGTGAACAAAGAGCCCTGGAGTGGAGACAGCGTGGTAGACATGGTGGTGGCCCGTTCCCCACTGGCCCGTTCCCGGCCCCCGCCGGCTGCACCGGTGTTGCTGCTTTCGCACTCCTCCATGTAGGCACCAAGGTCGCTGAGGGCCATGCCCCGCACTCTCTCAGGGCCTTGGCAGGTGAAGCCACGCACCGTGACAGTGGTGCCGCGGGCGTGCAGCCAGTCGTGCAGCCAGCGCAGGTTGCAGCCACAGTGCCAGGGGTTGCCGCGCACCAATAGCTGCGACAGGCTCTCCATGTCGCGGAAGAGGCCCCGGGGCAAGGTGGTCAGGTTGTTGCCCGATAGGTCAAGCCTCTGCAGCCGACGCATGCCATCCAGGGAGCCCCTGGGCATATGGGTCAAGGCGTTGTCCTGCAGGCTGAGGCGTTGCAGGTGCGTGCTGGGGAGGTTGAACGGAGGCGTCTGGAGGGAGTTGCGCACCAACGAGAGCTCAGTCAAGTTGGAGAGGCGGGAGAAGGTGTCGTCAGCAATGCGTTGGTTAGCCAAGAGGTTCCCATCCAGGATGAGTCTCCGTAGCGAGGACAGGCCCCGGAAGGCATGGGTGGGGATGGTGGAGATCCGGTTGTCGTCCAGTCGTAGCTCCTCCAGAGAGGCCGGCAGGCCAGAGGGGATACTTGAGAGGTGGTTCCTGGAGAGGAAGAGCAGGCGAAGGCGAGGGTTATCAGCAAAGGCCTGGTCCTCGATGCTCACCGTGGAGACTGAGTTGTCATCTAGGTGCAACTTCTCCAGCAGTGGCAGCCGCGCCAGCGCTGAGCGTGGCAGCGTGCGGATGTTGTTGTCCTGCAGGTGGAGCTCTCGCAGCGACGGCGGCAGGTGCATGGGGAAGTCGTCTAGCTCGTTGTCGTACAGGTAGACCACCTGGACGGTCAGGTGCCTCTCCAGGGAGGTGGGCAGCCCGGCGTTGTCGATGTGGTTGTTCTGCAGGTAGAGGATGGTGGCAGCCATCGGCAGTGGCGGGATGGCATTCAGGCCGCGGTCATTGCAGTAGATGAAGTCCTCGTCACAGCGGCACGCCAGCGGGCACGGCACGTCGTCCCGGTCCTCCGGGGGCGAAGCCACCGCTGCCGTGATTTCCATCACCTCAGACAGCAGTGTCAGGCAGAGCAGCAGCAGAAAGAGCCAATCACGGAGATCCGACGCGCCTTCTGGGGCCATTTCTCCGCCTCCTCCTTCTTCCACCACACCGCCACCCCTCCCTGCCCACCTTTTCCAGGGCACTCAGGGGGGGAGTTCCAATCAAGTGGGAGGGCGACTCCCTACAGCTCTGTGCGGCTCTCCTGCAGTCAAAGCCTTAACGGAAAATAAGAAAAAAAAAACAAACAAACAGAGTTAATTGCCAGCTGGCAAAGAGTATCACCTGCAGAGGGACACCGCAGACTCTGCATCTTCTGCTGTGTGTCCAGACCGCATACCCACACCGGCATTTCAGTCCTTCTGCTAGCAGGAGGCGGCAGGCAGGGAACGGCAGGAATGTTTTAACGTCGGATATTAGCTTCGCCAAAGTACGGCAGGACCTGTCACTGATTAACGGAATGATTTTGAAGCATCGGACTACTTAAGCCATGTGGACATTTTCTTGGATGAGCTCCATACTTACACAGAATAATTTTCACTCATGGAAAGCCTGTACATAAAGTAGGGGCTAAATAAGATTATTCCCAATCCAGCTGGCGACCAAACAAATGTGCCCTTTCTTATTTTCCCATTATAAAATTCCACGTCTCCCTGAATTGCTCTGTATGCAAAGAGCTCTGTTATCGTTCCACAGACGCTCCTTCTCAAAGCCTACGTGCATGTACACTCTGCTCAAAATGATAGTGGTGCCAGTCTTGGTCCAGATTCAGTCCGTTCCTCCAGATAAGGCCTGTAATGGTGGCTATAACAGTCTCCCTCCCCTGACAGCAGGTGCCTGAAATGAATCTCGATGACTTGGTCTAATCACGAGTCCAAGGCTGCTGCTTAGATGAAATAGTCACGGTCGATTCACACCTTCCACTTAAAGCCAGGCTCAAAGTAGCCCAGCAGGGCAGGACTGCCTTGAGAAAGACACAGGGGTGGGGCCACTGCCGTCAGCTGAAAGCTGATTGGCTCCTGGATTGCTCCTCCCCCCCATCGCTCACTGATTCAAAACATACCATTTGCTAATGATAAGGTTGGCCCCTCTGTGTGAATTATGGCCCCTCTTACCCCTCTTGTGCCCCCCCCCCTTTAAAAAAATCCTAGAATTGCCCCTGGGAGGACATGAAATAATGTGGTGGCCAGCCCTGGATCCCTGAGGCACAGCACTCTGCAGGATTTAATTTCCTGTTAGCGCCTGGCTAACCGCTAAACCGGCAGGTAGGGAGATTTAATAATAATTAGACTTTAGCAAAGCAATTAGTATGTTAAGCAAAAACCAGTTCATTCTCTCGTTGTTTTGCACACGCTGGGGTAAGACGTGGCACGGACTGCACTATGGCAGCCGAGATTTAAATCCAGATACCCCACACAGAAAATAGGAAGTCTAATCAGTCCTGCAGACCATGATCCCACAGCGAGGCCTGTAGGACTGATATGATCCTCACAGAGTGACACATGAGCAGCCTCTGGATAACTGGATGCCCATCCATCTTCCACAACCGCTTATCTCTAACAGGGTCACTGCAAGCCTCTAGCCAATCCCAGGAAGCAGAGCATGAGGCGGGGGCCACCCTGAATTCATCGGATCAGTGTTTCCCAATCTGGTCCTCGGGGACCCACAGCCAGTCCATGTTTTTGCTCCCTAGGAATTTCCTGGCAGACAGTCCATGTTTTTGCTCCCTCCGAATTTCCTGGCAGACAGTCCATGTTTTTGTCCACAAAAAATTCGGACTGTATATGGGTCCCCGAGGACCGGATTGGGAAACACTGCATTAGATGTCAAAAAAACACCCACAAGCCTTTACTGTAAAATGAAAATATGAATAATTGAACAGTGTAATATATCTTTACCTCAGCTTATGATCTGCTTTTGCGCCCGCTTACGTGAAGCTCTCCGGATGAGGCTAACCAGAGAGATAGCTTCCCGTTCTTAGTTACACGGGAGGATTTCACAGTGGTCGAGACAGAACACTGGACATTTATATAGCTGTGAAAAACAGTTTGGAAAAAATGGCCTTCATTTCCTGGTTGCCTTCTATCAGGGGAGAGATATTGGGACTGGAAAAAAACAGGTTTTTGAAAGACTGATGCTCATTTGGCTCACTTTACTTGAGGGGGCACAAACAGCGTAGTATTACACGATTACTTACGTATTAATTAACCACAAATGAAATCTTAGTTACGTACTGATCTCATATCCGTCTATTATTAAAGAAACGTGGCATGTTTTATTTCAAGCAATTAACACATTTCTTAATATGTATTGTATACTGTCGTTCTGTAAACATTTGTGAACAACTGAAGGAACTACTAAGGAACTGCTGAAGGACCAAGTAATGAATTACAAGTGAAATACTGATTTCATGTTTGTTCGTCATTAATGAATCATGGTGCATCTTTTATCTCAAGTAGCTACTAGAATTGTTAATGATTAGTTCTTCAGTAGTAACTGAGATACTACTCAGTATCTGTGCCTCCAAGTAAAGTTTTACCATTTATTTATCAGGTACTCGTACCCAGTTTGGGGTTAAGGGCCTTGCTCAAGGACCCAATGGGGAAATCTGCCTGCTGACCACGAGATTCAACCTAGCAACCTTCTGATCATGACCACAGTGGCCACACACCACCCCCAAACACAAGCTATCATGCACACATCTTAAAATGTAATTGGTTACATGAGCAGATCACATGCTTGGCCGCAGAGCCACATGAACACACTGAGAAGTGCATTCTGGGAGTTTTTTTTCTATTTACAGCATCAGGGGCATAAAATGGTGGGTGGATCACCAACCGCAGGTGTGCAGTGAAGAATGACCAACACTGACCAGACTCCAGGGAGCTTGGCTGTGGCTGGTAGGGCAGAGGATTCAAATCATTGTCCCCATACTCCAGTGTTTACGGTAATGCTCAAAGTGTGGCCGAAAGTTAATGTCGCTCTCCTATCGGACAGCTCTTCCTTCTGCTCAGATTTTTCCAGAAGAGTCTAGACTTCCTCCACCATCCATTCCATGACCGTATGTGACAATAAAGTCAGGAGTAGCCAAGGTAAAAACTAAAATCAATGTATGACTGAAGAAATCCCTTCCACCAATAGACATTGCGCCGTCCTGTGTGTGTCTATTTGATGAATTATTAATAACTACATCTACATTTACATTACATTTACATGATAGATGCCAGCCTGTGGAGATCTACATATGTATATCTGCCTTTATGCTTAACAATGAACAAATTCTCATCTGCAATGCAGATGATTCACACCTTCAAATGTTTTCAGTTGGGTGTAATCTCTGAGCAAGCCCAAGCAAGCCATCCCAATTCTGCTCATTGTAACGTCGAGAGATGTTTAGTCATTTTGCACTTTCGTCAGCCTAACATTATGTAATCCGATAGTGCTACAAATGCTCCCAGACATGGGTAATGTTTGACTGCTCTGAAAAGCAGACGAGAGGATTGAGGTAAAATGGCCGTACTGCGCCCCGCTTATGGATTTATCGGCCGTTTTTGTGCCCCGGGGGGGGGGACAGCGTGAATGCAGAACGTAGGTATATCACTCAGTCCATCTAACAGGTCTTTGCAGCCAGTCTGTGGAGAACGGACATTACAATGAAGCAGTGGTTCCCAACCCAGTCTTCAGGACCCCCCACGCAGTCCACATTTTTTGTTCCCTCCCTGCTCTCAGCCAATCAAAATCACTGAATACCTGGGATAGTTGCGCTGGGAGCTGGGAGGGAGCAACAACGTGGACTGGGTGGGGAAACACTGCAAAAAAGTGTAAGAAACATGTGCCACACAGGAAGTCCATTCTAAGCCTTTTTTTGCGACATAATTAAAATAAATGAACTGGAGACACACCAAGTGCACCTGCTCAAGGCACCAATATGGCGGCCCGCTCTAAGGCATGGTCACCTCTCAGCTCCAGGCTTACATCTGACTCTGGCCCAGGCTTCACAGAGTCTGCATGATCTCCTGCCTTGTCTGCCGGCATCCTCTGCTCGAGTGTCAGCTTCTCCTCTCGCCATCGAGAGACACGCTGTTCGGCGAATTGCTTTTGCCGCGCGTGCAAAAAAGTGTGGGTATGCGTGTATGTGTGTCTCTGTGTGTGCGGTGTGTGTGCGCGTGTACTTAGATGATTTCACACCCCATTTGCTATGTACCTGGCCTAACACCCAACGCTTCCCAGGGAATGTTCTGGATCACTGCGACCTCACGCGACGTAATTGGATGAGCGGTCACTAAGAACGCCTGCACGGATCTGCCGTTGAATTTCCTCCAAAAGACACTCGCAGGAAACACTGAGGAAAGTAATGCTTAAGCAAGACTTCATTTTGGGCTACGATCCATTCTGCTTGTTTTGATCACACCTTCTCAAACAGATGTTCTGATTTTCAAAAGTTAAACTGTTTAGTCAAACAGTAGATCCCCTTGGAACTTATTGCACATTATTTGATTTACCATTTTATATCGGTAAAGAGCAGCTTGCCTTTCTGTGTACGGATGTGCAAAAATCATACACAGTCTCGTGTTTATTACTCTCAGTCGTTCTGGTGTGCACGCTGGCCCCCCCAAATCTGCCCGGTCATTTTCTAAAAAGCACGCCCACCCTCCTCTTTTTTATCACCCTTTTCACGAGCCATGATTAATCATGCCCCCTTCCACAAAAGCCCCCCCACTCCGTAATTGCTTTGTTTCACTTGTCCTCTGCCGTAAAATTCTCCCTGTCCCGTCCTCCTGTTTTGCTGACCTGCGTCCATCTGTACCCCCCCCCCCCCACATCACTGGCCTCCTACGCTGTGCTTTTCCTGGCTGGGCAGAAAAACCCAGTAACTAGAGTCTATAACACCTTAAGACAACTCAGGATACCACTACGAATAATCTGACAATTTAAAGGCAACTGCTACAGAGAGTACACTCATTAATATAACTAGTTTTATATCTGAGTCGAATATTAACAGACAGCATGAAAATCACACAGGTCGAAACCACAGGGCTGATTTCTGTGATAATGAAGATCCTCTATGATGTACTTAAAGATCTGTGTAACCATGAAATTGACCATAAATAAGTTTACAGTTAACAAATGTAATAATGGCCCCAAGTGTAAGATGCATATATCCATAACAAGCGATGAAAGCCTACCTCGGATAAAATCGGCCACTGGGTTGATCCAGGAAATTCTGGATGGTGTTCAGCAACTTCGGTGGCAACTGTGACACAAGAGCACCAGGCCAACGGCTGGGGGGGGGGGGGGGGCCGCACTCACACTGTTTGGTTAGTTTCCTGGGCCGCCGGCGAGGGTTAAAATCCGCTGCTGGCTTGTCTGACGCGCCCGACTGGACCTGGCATGGCCTATTCTCCAAGCGTGGCTCTGTTTGACTTCAGAAGCTGTGCTGGTCCTCAGCTGGGTTTGCAGATTCGCAGGGCAGGACTCTCCCCATCACACGCCTCGTCCAGATAGGAGTCAGGCCCGTGAAATAGGCCGCTATCTAAATGTCAGGCGCAAACCTTTATTTGCCCTTTTTGAGAATCCGGGCTGGCCACACAAATCAGAATATTTCCTCCTCAATTCGCTTCTTGCAGGAGATCCATTAGACTTGTTTTTTCCGTTGTCTTCTTTCAAGTGCGTTGCTTAAATGATAACGTTTTATTCCACCTGTTGATATTAACGCAACAGTTTGGCGTTACTTCCATGATAATCTGCGAAATATGATGAAGATCTAAGGTGTAAAATATTCATGTTTCCTTAACGCTTCTGTAGCCTTTTGGAGAGGCTTATCTGAAAGCCAGTGATAATGATGCTTAAGTCTTCTTTTCCTCTCTGTTGGTTAGGCTGGGCTGGGCTACCTATTGACGATGCAGTTCTGCTTCGTCGCATCCCAACAGCACCATCTAGTGGACCAAACAGAAAAACCACAACTTAAATTTAGCGGTCGAATAAAAAAAAAAAACCTTATAACAATTTATTTAACCTTATCTAAATCCATGTCATTATAGCAGGTACAACGCCATTGTTTTAATTTCTACAGCTGGATATTCTAGCTCAAGTAACTTAGAGGTACAACAGCTTGGCCCCTTTTGGGACCTGAGTGTGCTGTTGCAAGCAATATCTGTTTTCACTGCTCACCACGGAAGTGCAGTAACCGCACTCTATGGGACGACAGGCCTATTAAGTGGGTTCAACATAAAGAAACCAAGAACTGTAGTTGTCATAATTTACCTTTGCACAGTCTCGAGTGACGCGTAACACAAAGGAACAACCTTAAAATGTTTATCCGTATTTACTCTTTACCTGTCTTCATTGTCAGATTATGAATATTATTAACAAAAAAAAAGATATCACAGGCTGATGATGCCAAATTACTGGATAGCAGTGGTGCACGAAGGGCAAACGCGTGTCTAATTTCCCATTCAGCAGAGAGTAGATGAAGAAACGATGAAAATGCACCGGCTCTCGAACAATGGCGAGCAGCATTCATAGCGATGCCGGTATGCTCAGACTTCCATGAGATTTGACTAGCCGTCCACTAACATGAACACGATCTTTCGCTTAAAAAGGAGAGAGAGAGAGAGAGAGAGAGAGAGAGAGAGAGAGAGAGAGAGAGAGAGAGAAACTGGAGTGGAAAAAAGCCGCACTCGGTAAAAAAGAAAAGCATTATTTCGGCTCGCCAGTATTCAGCCCGACATCCATTTGATGTTTATGCTCCCTGTAAAAATCCCCGTAGCTTTTAATATCTTTTTGTTTCCCTCTCTTGAAAGATGCGTGTCTGACAGTACTTAACAAACCCCTTTAATTGCTATCTAAACAAAACGTCACACTGGGAGTTGGTTAATGCCAGGCATTATGAAATAGGCTTGTTGAAAGGTCCGCACCGTATTTCATACGAAGACGAACAGTCCATTTAAAAAGCGCGATTTGTTAGAGAACCTCGCGGCTTGGAAGTTGCCCGTTTTTATGCTCTATAAAGGTTGATTGACCGACGTATGCGTTTATGCATGCGGGTGAGTGTGTGTGGGCGCTTGCATGCGTGAATCCATGCTTTACGTGCGCTGAATTCATCTTTTGATGCTCCCATTCGTGTCGTTACCGTTACTGGCTCTGTGTGCCTTTGCCAGTTTTACCACTGGTACTAAACTCAGCCACTGGCTGCAACTCGAGTACCAAGCTGGGCAGCCTTGAATGCAATGAGGAATACGGCTAGAAAACGGACTCGTTTTTAACAAATGATCACAATTTACAGATACGCCCCGATCTGCAGTATATCTTAAAAAAAAAGCCCCGAAGTAGATCCTGAAAGCAATGACCTTGCGTTTAATTAGCGATAATACGTGTTTTCCTATCGTCTAAATAACCTGTTTAAAAAGATAAACGATCCCATCACATTGACTTATGTTTAAATTCCAAGTCTGCTTAGACCCATTTATTTTAACTGGACCTAAATTACTGTGCAACAACTGATGAACGATCCGTGATTGCATTAATACTAAAGCCTACTATTGGTGCAGCTGCTTGTTTTCACTAATAAATTTTTTTAAACATAACACGTGAAAGACCGCGCTCCGTCTGCGTTAATTTGCACTATTTTACTCAACTGAAATAATTACTGATGGGCTACTCTGATCAGCTAACTGAAACCCTATTAGTATATCTGTCCTCCATGCAGGGCTTGTCACAAATTCAAGGGTAGAGCCGTAGAAAACCAATCATAAAGTGATCTGTTGACTGCGTGACTCCGCCGGTGTGTAATACAGCGACCCCAGAAAAAAAATACCGCATCTGCGCTTTGCGTTGCTACTTCTCGATCTGCCTTAATTTTAAGGGCACCGAGGGGAAAATGGAAAGTAAAAACCGTAAAACCCATATATCCATCAATCTTTCAACGTCATGTGATGGTGAGCGAGGCAAGGGGGGGGGCTGGAGCCTACCCCAGGCCGCCACCCACAGGACACGATGCCAGATCACGTTAAAATGAGTACCTGTGATTTTGCGCACGTGCTGTACTTATTCTGCATACACGTCAAAATCATCCGGGTATACGTCGCAACACGTTTTATTCCGAATTCACAATAGCTGCAATTCTTTGCACAACTCTACTCCTATATTTAAAATAGCACTAAGAAAATAAATCTCAGGCCTAACATTTTCTCACCGAAGTGAAATTGTCTCCGCTGACATTAACTTAACACTTGTTTCGCCATTTCGAGCTAAAACGCCAAGCTGCCCACCCTGCTGGGGATTTGTAGAATGGTCGGAGGTACGACGGCGATCAAGATAACATTTTTGCTGCTTTAGAAGAACAAAGAGAATGTTTGTACATTCTGAAACAAAAAATATAAAAAAAATCAAATAAACAAACCCAAATGAAGAATAAAGGCCTGTGTTTTGGTTAAGATGATCAGAAAAAAACACATTTATTTAACTTGGCTATCAATCATTTTGTGAATGTGTTTTCATTGCACTTTTTTGTGTTCTTGTTGTTTATGCGTACACCTTCCATCTTGGAGACACTAAGGATTTCTTTTATTTTTCGTTGCGAGGTTCACGGCCATCGTTAATGAAAAGGCTAAAAGAAAGATAATTAAAAGAATCGACATTGAATTAAAATAAAGACGGTTGCGAGTTTAGAAGTGGGCGAGTCATTCAGAGCCCTACAATGTCGAGACTAAAACCGTTGTTAGACTAAATCACGTTTTTACGAAATAGGAATTCACCCATTACAAGAAAGTCTCTGGGCGCCTAAATAAGAGTTGCCCTTTTGCTAAAGGTAAACAGTAAGCATTAAAATATGTAGATGTGGCTGCTTTATCGCTTAGGTTTTACGAGTGTATTCTATTACTAAAATAACGCTCATCACACTGTAACCTCCTACCCCAAAACCATTTCTCATCCTCTGCTGCGCTCACTCCAGGATTTATCGGCCGAAATACAGGCCTAACGCCCCCGACTCTGGACCGCACGACACCCTGATGTACGGTCGTCCCTGTCACATTACAGAGGAGAAGACCTCGAATTACTAGCATTACGTACATAGTTCATGGTGCATTTGAGTAACATGTTTAAACACACTCTAACTCAGTTCACGAGAAAATTACCAAGGAGATTTAAATGCTTTACGTGGTTATAAGTGCTAGACCGGGAGTATTGAATTAATACTGTCAGTTATGCAGTGCTACACGCGAGCAGAATACACGTTTATATAGATACGATCATCCACACTGCAAAAAAGGGGAATGTGCATGCATGCAGTTTTAGTCTGTCAATGCGATTTGATATTGATTAGAGACCGTAATCCGTATGGGGGCAGTGACTGGAAATGAGCCCAGTGCGCAGGCGCAGAGAGGCGCCGCGGGATGTGATCGGACTGCTAACGCTGCCGCACATTGGACCATTCAGGGAGGAAGAGGCGAAGGGGAGAGAATGAGAGAGAGTGAGACAGTGAGGGGAGGGGGAGAGGTAGAGGGAGAGAGAGACGGACAAAGCGCAAGGGAATGAGAGAAAATCCGAAAAAGAGAGACAGAATGAAAGAGACAGACAAAGACTGGGAGCGGGAGGGGGAGAGAAATAGAGAGAATGTGAGCGAGGCTGGTGAGGATGGTAGAGAGGGTGAGATGGGAAGTAAGGGATGCTCAGAAACCCGCAGACTGACACTGACAGACAGAGATTCCTCTTCTTTTCTGATAATTACGTCTCCCGCTTCCCCAGCCGGGTTTAACGTCCCCACGCTAGGTAAAGAATCAGTCCTAACAAGAAAGCTTTTAGCTGAGTTAATTAAGAAACATCCATATGCAGTGTGTAATGCTCAATTTACATTCTCTGCCGCTCTCTCTATCGCTCCCCATCTACATATCTGTTTATCTACATATCCTCTCCACTCCTGTATCATATTTTGAATAATTTCTGTCTGTATTGGATTAGGATTGGCTCTCATTTTTATTGTTGTCTTTATTTTTCTGCTGAAATGATCTATATGATCAAAACACTTTCCCGCCAGGCAAATTGCAATGGTACTTCCAGACATTGTCACTGTGTGGGCACAATTTGTTATTGCATTATTGCGTGTCTTTTTTTTCTTAAAAAAAAAAAACACCCGCCCACAATAACTTTTGATGTGTTTCATGTCTGCTTCCTTTGAGTCATTTTGAACTGTGACCCCTTTTTTCCTCCCGTTGTCTTGAAACCCCAGATGAGGTTTGGGGCGAAACACACCCTCAAACAGAAGGAATGAGGGGGGGGGAAGCAGTGCAGGGTGTTAGTGGGCGGGGGTGTCATGGTGCTGTATCAACAACTTGTAAGAGTATTCCAGCAACACACAGGTAGGTAATATTTATGCCAATGTAGCATTCTGAATGTGACTTTGGAACCTCGGAAAGGGAAACGGTAATTATTTGGCGCATAAATAATGGACAGAGGATCGGATTGCTTTGAAAAACATAAACTGGTGTGAATGGATGCAACTGCCCCCACTAACGATGGAGAATGAGGGTGAAACGGGGGGGGGGTGGGGTGGTGTAAGTACAGCCTCAGATCTCCAAGAGTGACAGGTGCGGAAAAAAAAACGAACGTTTTTAAATATTCATTTCGTTTAATTATACGGGGCCTCAATTAGTTGGCAAAAAGGGGAAAGAAGGGCCCGTCGTTTAAACGGCCGTGCTGGCAAGTCAGCGCGTACCCGAGGAACGTGTATCCGAGCACGCGCGCGTCCAAAGCACCTAAGTTCCAGAACATTCCCAGTTTGAAGCTGCCCCTGTCAGTCAAAGAAATGGTGCGAGTGAGAATCCATTCTAGGGTTTGTGAGCCCAAAACATCTCGCATACCTGGTATCACCCTCTTCCCCCCCCCCCACCCCCCACAATAAACAAATTATAAAAAGAAAATAGTCTCACGGTGCATGACTTCCCCCCCACATTGGATCCACTCCTATGGTTAAACACAATGAGCTACTGTCATGCAGACACCCTCAGACGCAGGTCTGTGGAGACAAAGTCCATTAGATCTGATGCGGCGTGTTTAAGTGATGACAAAAATAATTTCACACCCTCTCCCCCTTCCAAGCGAGCCTCCATTCCCATCGCCTCCCTTAAATTCCTCGCTCTGTACCCCACCGTCCTGCTGTCGTCACTTCGATTCCACCCAGCTCATCGCTACCCTAGTCTCCCCTTCCACCACCGTGTCAGTCCAGGGACCACCTCTATCTTTCTTTGGCCACTAGCTGGCAGACATATATACCAATGTGACTCTCACAGGCTGGTGAACACGCTCACACACACACACACACGGGAGGATGTGCGGGCACACGGCAAGTAACACGCACCACAAACACAAGCACACACATAAACACACACTCTCGTGCTCCCGTGCACCGACATCCACACACACACACACACACACACACACACATCCCTCTGCTTCCCTGTTGCCGTGTGAACGATGCAGTGACTGGAAATAAACAGGCAATTTAAGTGCAGGACACTTCACTACCCCCCCCCCCCCCTGCCTGCCTGCCTGCTCTCCATCTTCCTCTCTTCACTCCTGTCACAGTCACACACAGGTGGACAGAGGGGAGGGAACAAGGTCAGTATGGGGGGGGGGGGTGCGGGGGCTGGTGAAATAAAGGGCAGGTGGGTTTGCAAACGACACGGGAAAAGGTCTTTACATCAGATGCACATCTGGTTAGCGCATGCTTGGATATTTTACACGTTCGGCGCCCGTCGGACGTGACGGCGGATCGATGGGCCAGGTGTTTCTGGTCAACTGTCTGTCCTGGAAAACAGAACAAAAGACGCCGTGGTTCGAGTCGACGGAGTGAGGCGGCGGCGGGGGGGGATGGCTTCCGAACCGCATTCTCCGTGTAAAATCCGCTCCTGGTGACAGGACCTCGCTCGTAAACTGCTCAGCTCACCGAACCGCGTTCCCCCTCCCTTCCGGGGGCGCGGAGCGAGAAACCCAGACGGCGGAACCGCGGCCGACACGGTCCGGCCTAACGAGGCGCGTCCGTCCCGCCGCGGCCCCATCTACGGCTCGCGTCGTCGTCGCCGCCCACGTTCCCTTTCCCTCGCTCCCCATTGGCCGTCTCCGTCATCCAGTGGCGGCGCATGAATATTAAAGGCCAGTGGTCCCGCTCGCTCCTGCATGGCAGTTAATAATGAATGGACGCTAACGATTTAATAGGCTGGCTTGTTGACATATCCCAGCTGCTTTGTTCCCCCCCCATCCGAAATGACAGCCTTATGTAGCTCGAGAGCGGGATGGAGGAGATACAGAATGGAATTCTCCGTCCTCTCTGTTCCCCCTCTCCTCCCCTTCCCTTCACCTCTAAGGTAACCTTCCTCCCTCCCAAACTCTCTTCTCACTCCCTCTTTTGGCCCCCCAGGGGTTCCTGTCCTCCTAACCTCTTCTCACGCCTGCCTTAACCCCCCCCCCCTTCTAGATCCGTCTGCTTTCCTGGGGGCCTAACGAACGGGAGCAGCTTATCGTTCGCTTCCAGGGCCTTGCATGACGTCCATTCACGCTCATCCCCCCCCCTGCTCCT
>JAODJW010000003.1:363594-374925 GCA_026777045.1 Hyperopisus bebe
CCCCCCCCCCCCCCCCCCACCAATGTTGGCATTTCTTCTGACCAATTCCTTGCTGTACTTCAAAAAAAGGTCACCACCTTCCAGGCAGATACCTACAGTTTCAAAACGGCATCAGCCGCTACACCCCTGGGTTGGAGGCTTTGTCTAGAAGCCATGCCAGATCTCGGATCTGGGACACAGCTTGCGCCTAGCGATACTGCGCGCGAACCAACGGTACAAAGATCTAGAGGACTATTTTGGTCCCCAGTACTTTCTATAGCTATATCTGCAGTTAACAAACAGTTTCCACCGTTGTTCTGGTCCCGTAACGTGAAACAGAGTGTTCCCGGCCCACTCCTCCGCGTCGCTGCGGCCATAACTCAAGGGTCCCTGTCACCAGGTTAATCTGTCGAGCGTACGCTGGTGAATTCCTCCTCCCTCGCTGCGCCTGCAGGTTGTGAGTTCCGCACCCATTTTTTTGCACCGATATTTCCCAGAATAGCCGTGGCGTTCATCACCCCCCGGAGGATTTCACATGCTGGCAGGGCGTACTGAGAGAGAGACCGGAAACAAGGGCTTCTGGGGCCAGTGGAAGGTCCCCCAGGGGCGCGATATTGGCCCGGATACAGAAGATGGATGTTTTTTGGATGGGGGGCAAGTAAGGTCAAGTGATGGGGTGGCGGCGGGGGGGGCGGAGCATAGAAGTGACGGCTGAACTTGACTGCAATTTGCAACGCATGTTAGCAGAGGGGGCCGTTTCTGCGTAATGGCGTTAAAAGTACTCGATAATTGCTCAGCGACGCAAACTGGAGTCGAGCGCAGCGGGATGATTCCAGGGCTGAGTATTTTGTTTATTCCGCACCTGACGGAGAGGACAGTACGGCGAGCGCAGATTTATTGCACCTGAGCTCAGAAATAAAAGCTTCTAAATGGAAGCAGCAACGCAGATTTGAATTCCCGGCCTCACTCCGTCGGGGCTCGGATGTTAAATTAGGACCTGCGCACGTGCAGCGACCGGCGATGCGACGACAACGGGCGCGCAGTAGCAATCGTGAAGGCCGTAGTTTATTTCCAGCGCCAAATCCAAGCGGATTCTGGCGGGAATTGCCGCAGAAACTCAAAAAAGAAAAAATGCATCGCTGATTGCTGCCACACCTACAACACTCAAGTAGGAACCTTTGTGGCGGAATCAAAAAGTACAGACTAGACCAACGACTATACATTTACATCACTACACATGCGGTTTGAACCAAAGCTGCTTGTTAAATATCTGTCACGCTCACGGAATCGGCGACGCGGCCCTGCGGTGAGAAAGGACTTTCGGAGGTTTTGCTTACAGTACCTTTCAAAATGATCAAGCGCTTTGATACTAGTGAGTTTTGATACTAGTGCCTCCTGGTTTAAGATTTAGTCATCGCTGAGAGTTCAGATGACGGCAAAGCAATAGTGCATATTAGCTGTGATTTTAGCGCATTTATTTACCTGGAACTTTTCTTTTGTTTGTAAGAAAGCAGAGTGGGATGGTCACTGAAGCAGTTTGGGACCGAATGATGTAATCTCTTCATCAATCCCGGGATACGAACCAGTAACCTTCTGATCAGGAGCCTCCTAACCAGCTGCACCACATATAGTTCTGTGAGGGTTGTCTGCTTATTGGTGCGACTGTCCAGCTACTTGATGCCGCCATAACTCTGTCACCAAGGCTGTTTGCCCTGATCCCTGCTCTCGTCCAATGAGAGTGACCCTGAGAGACGGTGGGACTGCTTGTGAGGGCCCATGTCCCACCCCCACCTGCTCTCCCATTATGTTATCATTCACTACATTTTTTATTATTTTTTTTTTTATCCTATGGGGTGACGTGAGTGACATGTACGTTTATCTAAAGCACAGACACGAGAAACAGCAGGAGGGAAAGAAGGGAAAAAAGATGGGGGGAGAGAGAGAGAGAGAGAGAGAGAGAGAGAGACGGAGGACTGTGCCGCACCCTCCCACGAGCCGGACAAAAATCCCCTCCGAGTGGCTTGGAACGAACGAAAAAAATGAAGGGGGGGGAGGGGGAGGGAAACAGAGGGAGTCTCCGTGTGGATGAAAAACAAGGTAGGAGGGTGTGGAGTTCTGTGAGACATCCGGAGCCAGCTGGGGGGGGGGGTCTCTGACGGGTGGAGAACGGGATGCTGGAGAGATGTTCTACATGCACACGGCTGAGCGCAGCCACCGGGCAGACTTGTGTGTATCTCTACGTCGGAGTCTTTCCTGCGAGCTCTGGAACCCGAACGGCCCGACACCGTTCAGGGTGGAAATCCCCAACCAAGTACCGGAAACAGGAGGTATACAGTTAAGCTACAGAAACCAAATGCCTCTTCAGCCCAGCGAAAGGCTTTTAATTCCGTACGGCCCCCATAGAACTCAGTGAGATTATGTATAACACAATCAATTGCTATTTATTTTTTATGTTCTTTACTCTGATTCTTCTTTAGACTTTAAGAACACTGCTCTGCCTCATCCACAACTGACACTGGGAAAATCAAAGAGAAACATCCAGATTGCCATTATTTAGTCATTATACGCTTATAGGCAGGCCTGGAGCCTATTCCATGAAGTACTGGTAAGAGCCCAAGGTAAGAGGCACCCAACACAGTGTTTCAGGATTACCAGTTTGTCTAACTGCGTGTAGGTTCCGGAATGAGTGAGGAACCTGGTGTAGCTGGAACATGAATGGTGGAAATATCCCGGCGCACAGAGCTGGGGTGGGACTCAAACCCCCAGCATTGGGGCTAGCCAATCAGGGTAACATCCATCCAGCCATCCATTTTCCAAACCCAATTGTCCTATGCAGGGTCACGGGGGTCTGGAATCTACCCCAGAATCCACAGGCACGACCCAGGATGGGGCACCACCCCACAGAATATCATCCAAAATTAAATAATAATTTTGCATATTCAAAAACAATTTCACGTCTTCCGTTAATGTTTAGACATTTTTTTAAAAGCTACATTTTTAAGAAACCATATATCCCCTGCTGATTGGGCGCATTTTTCTGTTATCTGTCAAAATAAATGATCAATATTCATCCATACGGCCATCTAGAACCTTCCGTCAATAATGCATAAGAGCACTCGTGCGAAAACCCAGTCAGTGTATTCTCCGAGGAGGAGGCGAGATGGACGCAGAGCAAACCCAGCTTGAGGGCTTGTCGTCGTCTGGGTGGCATGTTTACAGCCCTGAGTGACATTCCACAAGGCCGCGGGACCCAGGAGTGGACGTGAGTAAGAGAGGACCCCTTTGGGAAGAGGAACTGAGGAGAAAAAAAGACCATATAATACTGAAGAATGTAGGAGACCAGTGGAGGCCACGATAGGAGTATTCTCTGGACCAGAAAACACAGGAATATTTGTGTTTTTCTGGATGAAAAACAAAAGAAGTGGATTTCATTTTGCGGGTGTAAAATAGACGTGTTTGTTAAAGAAAGAGTCCAAGGCTGTCGTCATATGTAAGCTGCTCTCGCATCAGCGGAGGTCGCTGCTAAAATATGGTGGTTGCTAATGGTTTGAGTGCATCCCAGTCTGAGGCAGCCTCACATGTGTACACCCCCAGAAGATTTCACAAATATATTATTATTCTGCCACCATTACTCATCTCTGTAACACCTCTTTGTGGCAGTAAAGCCATTTTAATGTCCTAGGCAGCAGGGGGTCGCTAAGGAACCTTTGAAATGTTCTTTTACGTCAGTTGAGCACCACATTACGGATGTAGCGGCACAAACCTGCTGGGAACTGAACGCACAGTGCCGCGGTGTTGGGACATGCGCTAAGCACAAGGCCACCAAGCCAGCCATAAAACTTTAATAGGACCCTGTATTGCTCTTCAGAGGGCCTGGCCTTGCCGGGGTGGGTTAGACATGCCGCTGAGAGGTCCACTGGCACCGGGGCAGTGACTCCAGCCGATCCATGCACTTCTTCGCCACCGCCTGGGCAGCGAGGGCGCAGCGGAGTCAGGCGGCACCGTAACGCGTCCAGCCCGCCTTCATCACGCCCGGCTCGCCGCCCCACATCCGCTAATGTGCCGCATTACCGTGCACTTTTAACAGTTCCCTGCTTTTTCTCTCCCCTGCTCTGCCGCACACACACACACACACACACACACACACACTGTCATGTATGTGCTAGTTGCGCCCTGACAAGCACAGGTGACTTGCGCTGAATGTACCGATATTGTGGACGTATTTCCTTTGCGTATGTATGTAAAAGCCACGTATTCCAAATCACTATAACTTTAGCCTATATATATATATATATATATATATATCGTTCAATGATATATATATATATATATATACACACACACACACATACATACATACAAGCCGAAACGGGCAGTATTGACTGCATAATTTCATTTAATTTAATTCTGATTTATTTCTCGCACGCGTCTTTGACTGCGTTTATCTTCTTTTCTTTAACCGGACTTCCCAATGAGTATTAGCTTATAAAAGGAAAAAAAAATCAACGTGCGTCCCCCAAACCAGACAGACGTATAGCCTACATCTCTATACGCCGCTTGCCATGTTATTACCCCACGGTGCGTTAGATTAGTTACACCAACCTTGCCATAGCACACAACGAAAGGAAAGTAAGTCACCCGGAGCAGAAGCCGAGCAAAAAAAAAAACGTGCATACGAAGAAAAAGACATTTCAAACAAACCTACCTTTCAAAACGGCGCCCGATCGCGTTTCTCCATGTCCTCCCGGTTCGTCACAGCCGTCGCTTTCTCCCTCGGCTCGGTTCTTATTTCGCCATTTAATTTAAGGCTCCCCAACGTCCTGTTTTTGATAAGCTGTAACAACCGCTTTCACTGGACAATTATTCCGAATAAAGTCCCTGACGTTATTTGGATCCTGCGTGTCAGTCAGTCATCATCATAATAATTGTTTGCATCCCTCCCACTCCGACAGTCCATCTCCAGTCCTGCCTCCCCGTCTCCCAGTACTAACACGCATCCGTGGAAATCTACTCACTGGTGCGAAATTAAAATCGAGTTTAAGGAATAAACCGCGGGTGTGTATTCACGCCAACAACTCACAAACTCAATACACAAAGCGCAGCCTATTGGCTATTATCAACGGCTGTTTTATAATCTACATTATTTCTGCCCCCGTCTGTCGTCGGATGTTGCATCATTTTTTTTTGTCCTATAGAAATTTGCTTTATTTCTGTAAAATTGGATTTGCCCGGCTGCGATTAAGTTTCGATCCTTTTCGTTTCATACGCAGGGTCTTTGGTCTTTTTTGGGGGTCTGAGACGGATTGAGAGCCGATTGCGGCGTTGGGAGAAGGGGATCCGTCGAGGGCTGGAGTCTCTAGTCTTTGTGTGTCTGTGTGTGTGTGTGTGTGTGTGGCACGTCTCTGTGAGTGTGGAGGTGTGACAGTCTACTCGTGTGGTGGGGTATTTGTTTTTCTCCGTGTAATTGCATATAAACCAACTTTGTGTGGGTCGGACGTACCTGTGTGTGCGTGTGTGTGTGTGTGTGAGAGAGCGCGCGCGCGTGCCACGGGAGCGCGGATTTGTGAGGAGCGCCGGTCGCGCGTTTGCCATTGTTCCAAATGATCAATATTAGCGTTCATGTAAAGCAGCGCTCATCATTAAAAACGCCGCCGGCGCTGAAGGAGTCTGTCTCTACAGACTGCACGCCTTTTCAATCACTGGCTACACATGCGATGCCTGGCGTTGGATCGCAGGTGAATGGGGATCTGAAATGCCTGTCACCTGTATTTCCAAAGCCTTTGACACAACCTTATGTTAGCATGCTCTATCCATGCCGCGTTTATAAATAACGATAAGGGCACGTTCAAGGCAGATGACTGAATGCGCGTATAAATACTTACGCGTGGTATTTTCTATAACCTACACGAGTCTTTCAGATGTGTCACTGGTGAAACAGCTACTGGCTTATGCTCCAACTAAGTGTCTGTTTTGTTCCAGGCGAGACGTACCTCCGAATGCCGGCGCGACAGGGGAAAGGCGCAGAATAAGGCACGACGGTAGGCGTTTGAATCCCAAGGGGAGGCGGGTTACTTGGAGATGCAGAGAAAACGTCTCACCTAATCAATACTAAAGATGTACAAAAAGTGTAATTTTATACGAGCGTGAAATCAACACCGCTGGTTTGCCAGAAACGTCACCTCCACTTTGAGAGTGGAATAAATATGTAGTGGTATTGAAGAAGAAACCTTGACTACAGTAAGAAAGTTTTTCTTCTCATTCACCGCCTCCTATAACTTTCCTCCGTCGCCCCATAATGTAAGTTAATGAGTGCCCTCTTGTGGCGAAGGCTCCACGTACCAACCGGGCAGGGAGCTGCAGAATGCCGTCCGAAGGCGCTTATCAGCGGGGGTGGGGACGCGGCCAGCGGCTCGTCTGATACTCTGGCTGCTGCACATTGTGCAGTGGTTAAGGATATGGCCTTCAAAGTTGCTAACTCAAGTCTCTTGAGAGCTCATGTCGTAGCACCTCTGAGCCAGCCACTTAACCTGAATCGCTCCAGTAAAACAACCAGTCATATGCAAGGAAAAGATTACGAGATCCGTTGGGGAACGGTGGGGGGGCTTTCGTTAGGAAACAAAATTATTCACGTTTAGGCCTTCCAGTCCGGTTATCCACGCTGTTGCACAGCGTTGGCCTTAGTATAAGCCTTACGTGCAATAGGTGCATAACGGTTTATGGTTGTGGTGATAAAGACGGTGGGCAGTTATTCGGGTGCGATACAGAGCTGGGTCGTGCCTCTTTTCACACTGTCAGCTGTCATCGCCCCTCTGCCTTGTTTTGAAGGAGGTGTCTATGTTCACAGGTCAATACCTCCATTGAGCTGGGGATAGAGCGGGATAGGGATCGCCGCAGCCCTCGACGGAGTCTTTATTGGGCATCACTCATTGAGGAGAGGAGTCACAAAGAAGACCTGTTCTGGTAGACGGCTGCGATGGGAGGGTAAGCCCGGGGGCTTTGCTGGCCGATCGAGTGCGGCGCGCAGTGTCTTACGAGGAGCGGCGTGGGCAGTTTGCACGGCGATGTATTCTGGAGCAGGGACTAAATCTCGGAATGTAAAAAAAGACTGGTAAATGTATGACCCCGAGATGTAACCTAATGATTCATTTTTTTTTTCATATTTTAATCTCTATCAAAGCCAGCATATGCTACATCCTGCATAAAAATGCAAGTTCACTCGACTTTTGTCGTTCATGAACGATTAGTTAAGATGGAAGGGATCTTAAGTGAACTTTCACTGGGTGATTGTTAACTTCGTTCAATGACTCACTTTGCGTTGCGATATGTTGGGTGAGAATCAATATTTTTTTCCCCCAAAGAATGAACGAAAGAGCTTTTATAAAATTGCTTATTTTTGTGCTTTGCTTCTTATTAAATGTTAACTTTAAAATATTAAATGGACCTCGATTTCCATTCGTTCTTTTTGAACCAATTTTTTAAGTGAATGAAATGATCTCATTCGTGAACGGGATGATCTGGTTCACTGATTCAAAAACACGCTCACAGAACAGAGGGCAAAGTAATGGATTATGAGAGCGGGACGTATACGCAATCCATGACTTACACAGTCCACGGACATATAAAACACTGACAAATGAACACATTGCTTAGGCATAACATTGTTTAAATTCAATGGCAAATGTTATTGAAAATGCCCTTCAATAACATCTTTAAAAATCATTTTCTGTTACCAAGCAACATCTTACGACCCATGAATTCCGGGAACACCTCAACTTACTCAACCTATTGCTCTATGTTTTCATTGACTATTCCTCGATAATGGTTTCTTGGCAACACTGGATGCTCTTTTCCGTACTTCGTACGCTTTGCCACAACTTGGTCCACATGTTTTGTATAGCTCTTGTTCCGTTGCTAACTTGTGCTAATTGATTGGAATCTCGGCCTAACATCATTTTATGATGGTGATGATGATGATGATGATTAACCCAGAGATTTTTGGTGGTGCTGGCCTAATGGTTAGTGAAGCGTGCTTGTGATTGAAAGGTTGCTGAACGAGGTTCCGCCCCCACGCACTGCACCATGGGTGCTGAATTAGCTGCCCACTGCAATGTCACATTGGGGTTAAATGCAGACGACACATTTTGTTGTTGCACTGTCATGCGTCGCCAATGACAGTTAATGACTTTCATAATAATAATAATAATAATAATAATAATAATAATAATAATAATACAGAAACACTGCTACAGTGTAGAAAACCCCTCATATTCGCATATTGGGACTCGGGTGGGGGGTGGGGACCCCACGCCTTATGTCCGCATTCCAGTAACGTCTACAAAGCCTAGTAGAAGAGACTCAACCTGATAATTCATACTGCTCGAATCTGCGCTGTTCCTATAACACTGTAATACGACAACTGTCCTCTTCGTAAGGTGAACGACGAGATAATTAACGGACAATTGAAGAAAAATAAAACGACAGAACGGATGGATAATCGATTCTGGATGAATCATTAAAAGAATCGATTCGCCAAAAAGAATCGTGACATCCGGCTATGACACTCTCTCTCTCTCTCTCTCTCTCTCTCTCTCTCTCTCTCTCCTTCTCTGGACACCACCTTTCTCCTCTCTGTCTGTCTCACACGCAGTTGCAGTGCCTCTGCCAGTGTCAGTGCCCCACAGTGCTCAGCTTGTCGGCCGGTTTCCCCCCCCCCACCTCCCCATTGTCTTTCCGCACGCCCTCCTCCATTCCTCCATTCCTCCATTCCTTCTCCAACAACAAATGGACTGATTGGCTGCTCTCTGGCCCCTGAACATCCCCACTGCCCCCTGCTCCCCCTCTCCTCCACTAGCTCACTTTGCAGTCAAAATATATCAAACCGTGTATTAATTCCTGGTGTCTGTTCATTTTCCATCTCTTGTTCGACGTGAACCACACTTATAAAGGCATGGGCTGGCGTTGTTTGCCAAGCATACTGATATTCGGGAAGTGGCATACTTATTATGTGTCATATAATCCATCCATCCATCCATCCATCCATCCATCCATCTCTCGGTTGCTTCTCCTCTTCAGTGATTCAGGGACTTACATACGATATTAACCAGAATTCTTTGATTCATTTCTTGTCATTTACAATTTCCTTCTATCTCCATTGTTGTAGTTAATACAAAGCCGATTACTTTGCCATTGTTTTCTGTTTGGCTGTAACTGTATTATTCTCTGGGACAGACATGTATGGTTAGTGTGAACCAGGCCAGGCTGTGGCAGGCATGCAATGCACTTAGAGACTCTGCTGACCGTTTGTCTGTCCTGCCCAATGTGATTTGTAGTCGTTTTCCTTTCCTCGTTTTCGCTTAAATGGGGATGAATGATTCAGAATCACTTACAGCGAGGCCTCCGACCTCGTCAGAGCATAAATTCAGAACCCAACTGCATCCAGGCCTGTTGATCCCTCTGTTGCACTTGCACCCCAACGCCGCATGCAGATTCCAGCAGGTCAGGTGATTCGCTTTAATCTGGCCTGTGACTAATTAGACGAGCACGTGCACGGCCTGCCGTTTATCGACCGACGTCGGCTGGAACTTTCTGTTCGGAAGCCTTTGCGTTCACTTTCATGCCTGTTATTTGACTCAGAAGAATTTTTCCCTGGAAGGATTAGGCAGAGTGTGTTGGCTGAATGGATCTCGCGCCTCACTGGTCCATATCATGGTGTTTTGGATGATCGGGTTTGAAAGTTCCGATCTGGTTGTAATTGCTATATTGATCATGATTTTTTTTCCCCCCGAGTTTTGAAGGTTGTACGAAGCAACTCCTCAACACTTAGCCGTCTTAAGCCAATGAACGACCTTCTTCACCTTATGAGCTTCCTTCCTGTCTAAGACGTTCTTCTTCATGGGAAAGCCGTCGTCGCTCTCTCTCTCTGTCTGACCCGTGCTCTTCCACACTGTGAAATTCGCCAGTCACTCCAAAGGCAGCGATGCAGAAAGCGGCAAGTCGCTTTACTGACCAACAACTTATAATTGACTTATTCGCCAGGAGCATCGCTACAGATTTTTGAAAAGGGGGGGGGGTGTGAGCCTGTACTGCACGGGTTTGATTTTACTAGAAATGAATGGGAAAACACCACTTAAACTTAATTAGTCTGCATTTATTTCGGGTTGGCTAATGCCCCCCTAAAACAGGACTAAAAAAGGAATGTCTTTACAATGACCTTTTTGCTGCAGTTATTTAATGTTTTCTGCCCCTTTGTATTTGTTAGTTTTTCCCGCCGTCGAGCGGTTTCTATGGTATCCTAACAGATTTACCGCCAAAGTGCTCGTCCACTCCGTGCACAGACGCAAAAAGGCTAACATAGTGTCACCGTGTCTCATTTTTCACTGTCTTCACCTGGGTACGTCTCCAGCTGTGCTCAGGCGCTGGTGCACGGGGGACCCAGGAAACAGCTGGTCCGATCGAGCTCAGTCGAGCGGGCAAACTCGGGGCTTTTTACAGGTTGCCAACCTGGGGGTGTCTTCTTTGTGCACCAGGCATCTTTGTCTGTTTTGGACACTGTGTTTCGCAATAAGGTTTTCTTTTTTTATTCAAGGTAAGTGGGAGGGAGGCTAAAATAATGCTGTAGTGTTATTTGCAGTGGTGAAATAAATTAACGAAAATGACGTCAGTTTGATGAAGCGGTGTATAGACACATGGATTATTAGTGAGCACCGAAAAAGAAAGATAACCATGAAGGATATTGCCTTTTTTGGATTTGAATTGATTTCTTATAAAAGACACTCTGTATTTCCCTTTAAAAGGCTGCTTGTCTATTCTCTAAGCGAAAATGATCGCTCATCGCTGTGAAGTAATTGCCCTCATTAAGTTATCTGAGGATCGAGCGAGCGCGTGGCTCGATATACCACTCGTGTCCGTATTGGTCGCGTCTCTGTGATCCCCGGTCGCCCCTTTTAATTCCGCGAAGCACGTGGATCCAGGTGGGGGGACGGTAAGGGGGCGTTCGCTGGCTAACTGGGAATGGACCCCCAGAAGCCAGGCCTGTTTGAGTTATGGCGTAAGACGATTACAGCGTCCCCAAAAGGCCAACTGGTGGGCGGAGACCAGCCCCGTTTTATCGCTGACAGTGAAACGGTGAAACGATGAGAGAGTCAGCCGTAGACATTTTGACTGGAAGGTTGTAGATCCTACGAAATAAAGACAAAGGCATTTTCAAGGCCCTCGCTAGCACCTTAGCAAACTTGCTAAATATACAATATGAGAATATATAAGCCTTCCGTCTTGTTGTAGATTTATTCTTGGTTGTCGAGGTAAGGACCACCCTTATGGGTGACCTCTTGCTGCGCACAAGGTCCCATTCTT
>JAODJW010000003.1:390112-401100 GCA_026777045.1 Hyperopisus bebe
CAGTCCCACAAAAAAGCAAATTTTGAAGGCGTCAATATTTCCACCTGTGCCAGGAACCAGGGAGCCTTGCATAGAAACCAGACTGCAAAAAAAACCACTCACCTTGAAATTTCAGACCTCAATTTGGCTTGCAGCCAAAAATGCAAAAAAAAAGCTTAAGAAAAAAAAAATAAAATAAACGCTAAAATTTTATGCAGCTGGCGACTGAGACTGAGAATTGGCGGAGGGGAGCCGTTTTTTTTACCGTCAAGGTGTGTTTGTTGCAGCACTGTGCAGGAAGACGGGAAGATAAAAATGTATAAATGCACAGGTGTAGGTGCCGGGTTAATGAGTCGACACAAAACAGAGACACAGAGCAAGCAAACCCTGAAAGGATCCCTAGTGCTGCTCTGAAAGAGGTCACAGTGGGCTGGTCCATTTACTTCGTTCTCTTGCATGAGGGATCACTGCAGTCCTCACTGTGTGGGTGCCCTTATTCTCTGTTAATCTGGGTTCTGGGTATGTATGTGGGTTTTGTTAATCTCTGGTGTGTGGGATCTATTATTATCTGAGGTAGGGGCCTCATTGTTCCCTGGTGTATGGGCCCTTTTATTCCCTTATTTGCAGTTTCTCTTACTCCCTGATTTGCAGATTCTGTCATTCCCTGATTTGCAGCTTCTCCTATTCCCTGATTTTTGGATTCTGTCATTCCCCAATGTGTGGATTCTGTTTATTTCCTAATGTGTGGACTCTGTCATTCCCTGATTTGTGGATTCTGATATTCCCTGATGTGTGGATTCGGTCTTTTCTAATGTGTGGATTCTCTTATTCCCTGATTTGTGGACTCTGTCATTCCCTGATTTGTGGACTCTGTCATTCCCTGATGTGTGGATTCTGTCATTCCCTGATTTGTGGACTCTGTCATTCCCTGATTTGTGGACTCTGTCGTTCCCTGATTTGTGGATTCTGTCTTTCCTAATGTGTGGGTTCTCTTATTCCCTGATTTATAGATTCTGCCATTCCCTGATTTGTGGCTTCTCTTATTCCCTGATTTATAGATTCTGTCATTCCCTGATGTGTGGATTGTCTTATTCCCTGATTTGTGGATTCTGCCATTCCCTGATTTGTGGCTTCTCTTATTCCCTGATTTGCGGATTGTCTTATTCCCTGATTTGTGGATTCTGTCATTCCTTGATGTATGGATTCTGTCTTTCCTAATGCGTGAATTCTCTTATTCCCTGATTTGTGGATTCTGTCATTCCCTGATGTGTGGATTGTCTTATTCCCTGATTTGTGGATTCTGTCATTCCTAATGTGTGGACTCTGTCATTCCCCGATTTGTGGACTCTGTCATTCCCCTATGTGTGGATTCTCTTATTCCCTGATTTGCAGACCATGTTATCACTGCTTGTGCGGATCCTCCCTTCCTTCAGTTCCTCTCTCAGTGAAACAGACAGTTACGGTAGGCAGTCACAAGGCTGTACAAGACTCCGCGCCCCTCTGGGGTTTGTTCTTATAACATAAGCATCAGATGCAGCGAAGTGTAGTGCATGAGTCTGTGTTTCAGGCAGCTTGTGTGTGTGTGAGAGAGAGAGAGAGAGAGAGAGAGAGCTCTTTCCTGGCTTATATTAGAAGTGCGGCAGTGTAGGTTGGGCCGGAGAGAGTTTTTTAAACAGTATCATCAGCTGATGGGAGAATCTGGCTCTAATGGCCAATGCCCTGGTTTCGGGGGAGCGGGGATCTCCAAGCTGCCACCCCCACCACCCCCACCCCAAAAGTGTCTTCAGGCTCTAGCGCTTGTTTCACACCCACTAGGCGCCAACATAGTGGGGGCCGCGAGGGGACCCGAGTCCGCAGGAAGTGACACGGGTGGCGTGGAGACGCTTCCAGGAAACAGCTTGTGGAGGCACTAAGTGCGCGTGAGATGCTATTGGGGAGGGAGGGAAGGAAAACTGGAGAGATGCAGAGTGATAGAGTGGTGAGAAAAAAAAACTGTGTGGGCGGGGCAGAGGGCAGGCGGTCCTGACCCCACTATACCAAGATACTTTCATGCCTCACCTGCTAATTAATCCCAATCTGAATGTTTCCCAGCATATGAAAAAATCGAGACTGGAACAATTTCAGGGGCTTGCACTGCCATAGATCGTCGTACTGCATCTGCAACCAGGGCATTTACATTTCATTTATTTTCACAGATGCTTTTATACGGACATTTTATTCTGTTTTTTTTAAAAAGCAGGGTCAGACGGTCCCAGCTGGAGGGTTATGGGCCTTATTCAAGGGCATAATGGTGAAATCATTCCGTCAACCCTGGGATTAGAACCAGCAACCTTCCACTTCTTTACAGATGCATAAATGACGTGAATTTTCTATCTCTCTCTTACCCTCATGAAGGTGCATTGCGCATTAACTCCAAAGATGGACACGCAAACTCTTAAGGTGATAAAAGACCCAATCGCTCAGCCTTTCTCACTCTCTCTCTGTGTTTCTCTCTCGATCTGCTCCATTATAATATCACAGATGGTCACGGGGATGTTAACCTGCAGCCTCCACCACGCCTGAGCGGGTCCGTTCCCCCAAGACGGCCCCGCGGCGAAAACGTAACACTTTGGACGGCCTGTTTATCGATGATGCTACAGAGTCCTGTTAGGCAAAGCCGAAATCACACCCATGGGGGCATAAAGGGGGTAGAAGTCGGCCCACTCTCTCTCTCTCTTCCTCTCTCTCTCTCTCTCCCTCTCTCCAGGCAGTCTGTGGCTTCGCATCTGTATGCTATGATCTGTTGCGAGTTGTGACTCGCCTCTTAAGCTAAATTAAAAAAAAGTTTAAAAAAAATAAATAAATAAAAAAGCAGACATTCTGTTATTGTCTGAGTTGTTTACCCTTGAGAACTTCCAATCATTAAGCATATTTTTGTGGCTTATTTTTTGCATGTTAAAACCTATCACCCAAACGCAGTTTTATTCCCTTTCCTCCAGGGGGAACAGCAATGACCTCGGCCTTTAAATCCCTCCCGGATGTGGTGCAGGCGATGTGCCGCGCTGTTTACATGCGCTGGGAAATGCGACGTCCCAACTCTCGTCGCATGAATCAGCCCCTAATGAAGTAAGCGAACCCGGCTGGTGGGCCCGCAATTTAATCACCGGCTGTTTTGTATTATTATTATTTTGATTTTTTGGATTTCATTTCTACGTTCTCGTCCTTCACGAGGTGTTAATTATGTCGGCAGAACGGGGCCCATGTTCTGACATTTGGGCCGTCCTTCTAGGGCACGCCTGGAGGGCGCTTCCACGCTTCCAGACGGGAGAAACGGCGGAATTTGCGCTTGAGCGCTTGCCGCTAACACCGCCCCCCGCCCTGCCGGCATCCACATCCCTGCCAGATTTCTGCACGTCGGGGAGCGCAGCTACATCTACGCCGCAGCCTTGCCTGCATCACCCGCAGTGTCTGCTCAGTGCCGTAAAATACTGCTGATGTTACGGCTGCACCTGTGATAAACGACCTCGCCCCCCAGAACTGCCGGTCACGCACCGGATGGAGGCCTCCTCGCCCGAAACGAAGAGCCACCTTTTCCCCGGCCTGACAGCAAAAGTAGCAACGTTAGCCTACTGTGCCCACGACTACAGCCCATAACGGCAGGCTAACCGCAGAGTTAAAGTAAGGCCCCTTGTACTGACCTGTCAGGTGCCTGCTGCTAGCTGCTCGCCCCAGCTAGGGTCACGTTGCTCCTCTAGTCAGCATCAGCATCAGCATTTCTATGTGGCGCAGGTGACCACCGATACTTAATGGAAGCCACTGGCAGAGTGACTCAGGCGCCTGAGTTCGCACAGGGCTGGAAATAAGTAAATTAAGGCAAAAACTACGGTTTCAATCCAAGAGTAATTTAATTACATTTTTCTTCAAATAGCAGTAATAACTTGGCATCAGATAATTCATGGAATTTTTCAGAGGACATTTATCTCCAGAGTGAAGCTTCTATCTTGCGCGGCTCCACTCCTGAATGTTATCATCTGCTAGAGCTTAGAAGATCGCCAATTATGTGCGGATCTGTCCAAGAAGCGGCCGCTCTTTCCCCCCAGCTGAGGGTGGTGCTGCCCATGCCCTGGGACAATGAACAATGTGGACTCAAATTTCAGGAATCTGTTGTGGTGGGGGCCAATTACAGATGCTCCTCATTTTTACGATGCTCCGACTTACGTTATTTCGACTTTCCGTCGGTGAGATAACGATGCACACTCAGTAGTTAACTTTGAATTTTTGATCTGCTCCCAGGCTAACGATATGCCATACGATACTTTCTTCTGATGCTGGCCATTGCCAGTCTCCGTAGCGATCACAAACATAAATATCTCATGCGGCGTTTTACAAAGTATCATGCATTTTTTTTTGGTGTTTTGTTGTGTTTTGTGTTTAATCAAATTAACTTCATTTATTTACTTTTCAATTACTGGTATTTAATTAGCTACAGTAATCATGTCACTCATTCAGTGACAGTTTGTCTGTTTGACTGTTTTATTGCACTCACATTTGACTTACGATATTTTCCACTTACGATGACTTCCTCGGAACGTAAGCCCATCGCAGGTCGAGGAACACCTGTGTTCCGGGTGTCGTCCTCGAATATTTCGCTTTATATCTGATAAATGATTAGAAAAACACAAGTTTGTCAAGAATAAAGATGAGGCCAAGTGTACTTAGTCGAAAGCCATGCAGGAAAGAAGGCAATCAAAAGTACGGGCGGCCGCCAGTATCACCGATTAAAGCGTCCTATTATATTGCCCATCAATTATTGATGCTGTTACTATTGAATCTTTGCAGTGTTACACAATGCTCCAGTAGCTGTTTACATTGATGCCTTTGAGCAAAGTCACACAGTAGAGTCATTAAAAACCCCTGACTGACTTGGGTGGCTCTCAGATTGCCTGAGAAACGAGGAACACTTTTTTTTTTATTTTTTAAACAGGCATTAGAAAAGACAGCAAATCCCCCATTTTGTCGCTGTGATTATAGTCATCCCCTTTTCTTCTCTGGCTCCGGGTGCCCTTTTTGCGCCCATTCTTCTGTTTATCATTGACTTCTGCCCAGCACAGAGGCAGCGAGGGGTGAGCGTGTGACAGGTTGGCTACACCGGCTGTTTGGTACGAGGGCGAGTATGGCGTGTGTGTGTGTGTGTGTGTGTATGTATGTATGTATGCATGGATGCCCTCAGTACGTGTGTAGGTTTCCTGTAAGGTTCAGTCAGGAACCACCCCCCCCTTGAATAAGAACAGGAGGATCACGTCTGCTGAGGATGAAACCAGCAAATTTTCCAGGAGTTCACGCCACACACAGATACAAATTTAGGCACCGTTTTGTTCTTCAGAATGCAGCATTTTGCCTGTAAAAACCGAAAAGCCCTAAATCCACCAAAGGAATGCGTTTTTTTCTCTCTCTCTTTTTAAATCCACAGACAGATCTGTTTTGGTGGGAGTGTTCATTCTGCAGGGTGTGATGCGGCCCACAGGTCAGATGGGAAGGCTTTTAGGCTCCCGGTCTTGTGCCTGACGAGATTGCATGTGTCACACGCGCGTGACTCTGAACTTCTTAGAGGAAAAAAAGTAAAAAAAAAAAACACAGGATGACAGGGTACACTCTATGTTGAGGGTGGCGGTGGTGGTTGAGGGGGGGGCAGATAACCCAGCAAGCATCGTGTCCCCTTATTCTGAGCTATTTGTCTCCATCACTCTCTTTTTCCTGCTTTGATGCCCCGTCTCTCCCGTCAGTTCAAAGACTCATCGAAACCGTCACATAAAAGATGTATCATCACAGAAATACAGAAGTACTCTGAATTACCCAACCGCCACTCAGTCACGGCTTATTTGTACCATTGTAAATAAATCTGTGCGCGTGTAGCCACGAATACCCATCACCTCATTGCGTTTTTGCCTGTTTTCATTTCAGTACTTGTCATACTGCGTGAAAAAAAATAAAGGGACTTAATTAATTCCGTACCTTAGGAATGGTGAACGGTGTTTTTGACATCGCATGAAACAAATCCCCGTTAAGCGTTAATTAGCAACAGAAGCGACAGAATCCTATGAGTGCAGACGGATCGGAGTCTGGTCAGTAGCCGCACAGATTGGTGGTACCGACTCTAATTACCGGCGAAACGTTTATGCTGCTTTCTAAGTCTTAGCGGAGACTTTGTCTCTAATGTCAAGGTAAACATTGCAGTCGATGAAGCTGCAATGAAACAAGCTAACATTTTTAACAGATGGGCTTCTCAATTATCAAAGATTAGGAGGATTCGGGGGGGAACTGGAAGGAACGAAAAGTCAAACAAACCGCTATTTTGCCCCACGCATCCACGCTTTTATTAATTAGCTCTTTGGGTATTAAGTGTTCTGTGGAATGAAGGACTCACATTTATAAGATGACAGTAAGAACAATATATTCCGGAGGCTTCTTGTGGAGGCTTCTTGCCTGGGTGCTGACTGCTTTCTTTGTGTGCTGGGTTGATGTTCTGGAAGTTCAACCCCGTGTAACGTTGGTCTGAAAATTCAATTGTGGCGGAGGATGGGGTGGATGAGAATCACTGTTTGCCAATCGAAAATGAACAGTGAGCTATCACCATATTGTGTTTTGTCTTTTTTTGTGTTCTGCATTTCACGCCAATAAATTGTTTTTTTTTTTTCCTCCATATCCGCCGCCCTCCCCCCTCGCATAATAAGAGATTTGGGCCGTAATCATGAGTTTGCGAATGACAATGAAAAAAATAACTGGCTGCTGTATCCGTCTGAAATACTCGATTTTTTTGTCGGTTTTTTATATACAATGCAGAAAGAGAAGGTGACAAAATCGAGCCAAGAGCCAAGCCAAGCCAAAGTGGAGTGTGTTTCACGTCCACACGTGTGTGTGTGTGTGTATGTGTGTGTGTGAAACTCAGTGTTATGACACGCGCCGAAGCCTGAGCCTCACGACCATGGCTGCTTGTACGGAAACGTCCTCCTCGGCCAGGCCGACGCAGCGCCCCGCTGTGTTACGCTGTACCGGAACGCTCTTGGCGCCAGGAAGTGACACCGCGCTTTGGGGAGTCTTGCTAAGGCTTAATGGCCGCGAGGCAGTCCTCTCGTTTACGCTGCGGACTGCACACCTCTCTCCCCCCCCCCCCCCAGAAAATGTCCTTTCTCACCATCAGTATTGGAGATGCCCCCCCACTGCCTATGTCTTAAAAAGTCATCCGAAAGGTGCAGCTGCATAGGGAGAGGAAGCTTTTAGAACCCAACCCCCCCATCAATTACAGGTTGTCCTTAACCGCTGCTGCCCTTTTCCCTTGTTCCGGAACGTTCCACGGCGGGGGGGCGGGGATCCCTGTCGCTGCGGCTTCGGTCCTCATGCATTATTCCTGCGCTGGGCTCGATGTGACTCATGCAGCGAAACCGGTTACAGCTACATGTGCCGTCCGCTAATTTTATAGCGCGGCGTGATATTTCACCATGCGGTGGAACCGCTTGTGGGAACAGCCCCCTCCCACCCCACCCCCCCCCTCCTTGCCGGATCTTTAATCTACAAACTTATGGTTTTCTAAAGAGCTCCAGTGGCCAGCGGCATGAACGATAAACCTGACAGGCGGGAGGTGTTCTGTAGGCAAGGGAAGATGGGCCCCGATTCAAAACATCCGTATTCTCTAATATGGATACCCAGGCAAATATTTGCATGGATGTCCCTGTTTCTTGGCCACTGAGAATTGCTCTCCTCTCTGTCGAAGTTTTAGTCGGGGTTTAGGTTTATGCTGGGTCAGCGATGCTGTTATAGCCCACGGGTTCTGGCTAAAAGTCATGTCGATCAAGGCAGAGAATGTTATGCGGTACGCCGTGACGGGTCGGGGCAAAGGAGCGGAGATGCTGAGAAGCACCCAAGGGATGGCAGGACTCGTCACAGGGAAGGCAGGAGACATCCAATTTGGTTCCGTTGAATTCTCGACTGCTGGCGACGTTCGGACCATCCTGCCACTGCGGTCTGCTCGACGCTCTGAGCATTTTGGCCCTGGCACAGCGGGTGGGTGACTCTGTGGGAATGTCGCCCAAGTTGGGGGGGGGGCAGCAGATGCCTTGAGGCCCATGATCTTGTAAGAAACAGCAGGAGAGGCAGCTAAGGTCCTAGGCAGGAGTGACCATAGACCCATAGACTCTGGAGATTCTCTGGAGGTCCACCTCGAGCAGAAGATCCTGGAACACACCCCTCTCAGCACTAGTTGAGGGTCAACCCCTTTCGTGGTGCTCGAGTCCACGTGTGCCATCCCCCACGATGATAAACTCAGTGCTTGCTAGGCATCTCGACAAACATAAACTTACATAACCTGCAGGTTCACTTTCTGAGCCGTTTCCATAGCTGTTCCTTCTATAAACCGGTTCAGATTAACTGCTCTGCTCAAGAAGAGAACACAAACAGAACCCCTGCCAGAACTTAAACCCGCAAAAGTTCCGTAAGAAGTTCTCATTCTCTCGCTGCTTCCATAAGGCCTGCTGATCTGACAGCCGTCCTAGAAAACCTGCATGAGGCCCTTCTCTACTTAGGGAAAGGCTTTCCACAATATCGACAAACAGCTTCATTCAAAGGTCAAAATTCCCTCAAAAATTTCCTCCTTAGGTCACTATCAGTTACTGAAAGAGTTTACCGGGCTGGTTTTTCCTGTTGTTTTAAGGAGTTTTAGAGGTTACAGTATAAATAGTTTGTAAGGACAACACTAAATTCTCTGGGGTGGATTTGAAATTAAATGCAGATTTCAAACACACTCAGGATCTAAAGGTTAGATGTTTAGCTTCGGCCCAAGTTACATTTAGTTGGGGAATTATTTCCGACAGCTGCTGAAGGAGGCATTGAATCTTCTTCCACTTTAATGTTTTATTTTCAAACGGGGCCTTGAAGATGAGCGGGGAATAATTTTTGAAAATATGTGCAGGGTCACTTGAAAATCAGGAGTTACCACCTGCCGCTTTGCCCCTCCAAAGCCCCCCCCAGACCAACACTAATGCAGTGACACTCACCCCAAATTGGTCCACGGAAAAAAAACAATATGACCCTTCCTCTGAAAACGCTGTCGCCTGCTACTCGAGTCACGCCCACGAGACGGTCGCCGGGACGACCACCGGTGCTGTTTGCCGACTCGCCGGCGGCTGTGTGTTTAGGAGTCTGTTAATTAACTCTGAACGTTTCGGGGGGCCCTGCCAGACAGGCTGACACTGACCCTCCTGGCCATTCGCACTGCGCTTTTAAATCCCTAAATTGCGGTCGTCTCAGTCAGACACAAAGCCCGTGAATGTTTACGGAGTCTGACATGTTTTTAGAGCTAAGTGTTTTATGTTAAGCGGTTTGGAAAATGACCACCAAATCAGAACAAACTGTTTTACCTCTGTAAAATGTACCAATTTTCCATTCAGTTTTAATAGATATTTCCTTATTAATTTAATCTATTTTCTCTTGTGGTTTAGAGTTGGTCCATATAAAATTAGCATCTGAATGTTTCTAGGAATTTAATTAAAAAAAAAAAACACAGGGTCTTAATGAAGGTTCGTTAAAAGCGGATCGTTCCTGTGCAGGTTTGATCTCTCTCTTTATCTTGTTCTTCTCTTTCTATCTTTTCCCCTCTTTTTCTCTCCCCCCCCCTCCCCCTCTCTGTCTTCCTCTCTCTCTTTCTCTCTCCCTCCCCCTTTCTCTCTTCATCACTCTCTTTCTTTCTCTCCCTCCCCCCTTCTCCCTCTCTCTTTTTCTTTCGCTCTCTCCCTCCCCCTCTGTCGCTTCCTCTCTCTCTCCTTCTCTCTCTCTCCCCCCCCCTCTCTCCCCTGCTCTCCTTCCCGCCTGATGCAGGGTCTGACTGACATGCAAAACAAACACAGGGTCAACTGTCACTGTGACCGAGAGCTCGGCACGGCCATAAATTACACAGCCCTGCCAGTAGGAGGAGACATTTGAGGGGCTGATTAGAAAGCAGGTCGGGGGGGGGGGGTGTGGGTGGCAGCCTATCCACATTTATTATTTTGCTTTCTTACGCAGTTTCATTAGTACCTTTTGCTTAATACATGCAATAAGAATTGAAGCAGAGATGCAACCCCTGAACATGATAGTACAACTTATTCGTGAATAAAATCTGTCACTCAGCTGGTTCAAAATTGGGCAGCCCATGTGCCTCTCAGTTAATGTCACCCTAAACATAATCATAAACTCTGCCATATATTTAACCTCTGAGATTTTTAACAACATCATTCCACTGATTATATTTTCATAATTATGACTCTTCAGTATATTACCTTCACATAATTTATTGTACAGAACAGGCTGTATTTAAAAAAAAATCAACATATCATCATCCAGCAGATGTCATTTTTCAAGAGAATTAATCTCTCAGGGGGACAGTCCCCCAACTCCATTTCTCCAGAAAAAAAAACAACAAGTTGAACTCCGTAATATTGCTTAATAATTCAGAGAGGTAATTTAAAATTTGGGTGTGATGAAATCCAAAATATCTTCAGGCTTTCTGAGACTCCCTGGCTCAATGTAATGCATTCTCACCATTAATTTTATATGACTCCATTCTGTGATTTGTAAAATATTATTGCTAAAATTGTTAATGGAAATTAAACCTTAGAGGTGAGGCCCATTATCTAGGCTTAGTATAATTATCTTTAGAGTAACCTAAGCCAATTTTAATAATCTCTTAAGAATGTATTTATACATACATATGTATTTATATATGCAGATCCCTGTACGTGGTCCCCAGCTAATTTTCTTTAATTGGGTAATAGCATCCCTTAGATGTAGTTCTCTGAATGGGTTTAATACATTAATCCAAAGCACACAGGATGTCAGTTTGATCAGTGAGTGATGCAGTAGACCGGTACGGATAAAAACATAGGTGTGCGCTTCATTGTCTCTCTCATGATTTCCTTCCGGTATTCCGGGCATTGTCGTTGATGTTATTGTTGTTGTTGTTGCACATCGACGGTTTTGTGGAGTGGGGTGGGGTGGGGGCG
>JAODJW010000003.1:420618-441306 GCA_026777045.1 Hyperopisus bebe
AAGTGGAACGAGACCCCCGTGGAGTGACTCGGAGAACGAGTGAGATAGGAAGACCTGATGGTGGCACAACAGTGATAAGAAGGATAAAGGAGAGGGGGAACGGGCAGATTGAGAGCTACGTGGAAGGGGATAGAGAGAGGGCAAGAGAGGGAGAGAGGGATGACAGAGGTGGGGAGGGATAAAAAGAGATTGAGGACAGGTGGATACCTGTGGGTCCATAAATATGGCATTCAGATCTCTGCCACTGTGCCTGGATTTCAATTTGGCTGCAGGGGGAAGAGAACTGTAATGTAAAAGAAACCTATATTAATATTTAAAGTTGTCTGTGTTAGTCATGCTAAAACTGTGAAGCACATTTTTATCTCCAAAGCTTAGTGAAACTTTTTCCACTTCAATAGGTGCTGCGGAGCGTGTCTCATTTCAGTGTTATTGTGGAAAACTGAGTGGTCACTTATCAGAAGACCGAGGAGCTTAGATCTTCCCCTCTGTCCTACTAAATTAAACTAAACTAGACTCTTGTGCCCAAGGAGAAACTCAGTCGACTCCCTCACGGCGGGTACAGACCTGGGCTGTTTTCCCAGCAGTCTCACTGTCTATCCTATCAAACCTATACCATCCAATGGGAATCCAGGACACGAGTCAGCCAGACGTGCCAAGTGTGGAACACTGCTTTGGTGCTTCTGTAGTGGAAGGGATCTGGTGGAATGGTCTGATTGATTATGACATCTAAGGGATGGTGTGTGGCTTAGTGGGTTATGCACTCCATGTTCGGCAGAGTGACCACATCTCCGTTGGGCCCTTCAGCGAGAACCTTACCCCTCCAGGGGTGCTGGACGGACGGCTGATCTCGCACTTAGACCCCAAGCTTCGCTCTCACCTCTATATTTGAGCGCATCTGAAAGGAGAGCATGCTGGGATAGGCGAAAAACATATCCCAATGTATCTGTTCTCGTGCTTTTTACAAACGACAAGTGAGGCTTCATTTTATTTCACATATGAAGGGTCGGGGATTGAGAGGGACATAAATTGATAGAACGGCTGATTAACAAGGAAGAATGGGCTTGTTTTTAGCGCGTCGAATGAGCAGGGCACCATCCTCAAGGAACTATCTGCCCGCAGGAGTTGATGTCATAACAATGAAGAAACAATGAATCGCTCGATTCGTTCGCCTGGACCTATGGATCAGCGGGCATCTGTGCTTTGAAAGCATTTCGCTCCTGCTCTGACAGCCCTTGAGATGCACTATTATCCTTAATCCTACAACCACGACTATGGACTGTTGAAGACCATAAACTCGAGAGCGAGTGAAAAGCTGTTTTATGGGTATTGTCTCTTCATTGATGGATGTTTGGCGAGATTAGGACCATGAAGACTGCATCTGTATAACTGACACTTTCACATCTCCAGGCTGCGGACGGACTAAGTGACACAAATGCTTATGCGCAGAGCACTTTGGTGGTGCAAATGAAACGTTACAATCCGGACACACAGCAGAAAAGTAGAACCTTACCGCCTTAGGGATAAGCTTGCATCTCTAATTGATTTTCTGTTTAGACAAGGGCTTTAATTGCAGCCATTTGTCCTGCAGTTAGAATTTCTAAATCTGTTGGAATCTTCAATCAGACAAGCGCAGTATCAAGTTTTTCCTTTTTTTTTAGTAAATTTAGAACGTGCACATTAACCTACTGTGCCGGGGCAAAAAAAAAGTTGGCGCGGTCATAAATCTTTTAATGAGTCCAGTTAGGAAAAGACTTTAATGAGTCACGCCAAATAAAGCTCTCAGAAGACAGTTTTGTGGGGGCGGGGTTACTGCTCTGCCTTGATCCCGATGTATGACATCAGCTCCATAGTGATGTTTACTGGCTCTCTGCAGTGAGTCTATAGTAACTCCAGAGTTATACTTGAGATACAAGCTAGCATGACAAGATAATCCATGTCAGTGAGGACACTGTGAGCTACTTCAGGTTTTACAAACTACCTTAAACCCTAAGGCTCCTGTGTTATAGTTCAGCTCTTCTTGTGCTTCGACTGGTTTGTTTCCTTGATTGAAAGACTCATCCAGCTGTTTCACATTAACATTCGTGACACGTGCATAATTATGGGAGACTGACCAATCAGCGCGCAGCAAGAACTCAATGCTTAAGTGAAATCCAGGGGGGCTATTCCACAAGGCCGAATTTTCCAGGTAGCTGGAAAACTTAAGTCAAATCTGAAAACTGTCCAATAGGAGGAGAGGTAAGTGGCATTCTTATTGGGCAACCCTTACATTTGGCTTAAGTTATCAGGCTAATGAAGAAATCCTGCAATGTGGAGGACCCCTCAAGTCCTCACCGACAGAGATTATCTGGTCATTATAATACAGTGTTTTCCAATCCGGTCTCCGGGGACCCAGAGACGGTCCACGTTTTTGCTCCCACACAGCTCCCTGCCAGACAGTCCATGTTTTTGCTCCCCAGGGGAGCTGGGAGGGAGCAAAAATGTGGACCATCTCTTGGTCCCCGGAGACCGGATTGGAAAACACTGCTCTAATACAAGCAGTAGCTGGTCAAGCCAACAAGCAGCATAGGTGGCTGCCTTGGGCGCCACCTTCTGGGGAAGGGCAGTAAGAGCATGGATACTCTGGCAGATTCAGGGGGCCCAGCACTTCAGTCCTCGAATACATAAAATAATAAAATAGCGGGACGCCCAAGGTAACACTTGGGGGCCCAGAATTTGGAACTACTCCCCTGGTACCCCCCCCCACCCCACCGAGCTTCACTTGTGGCACCCCCCAGGTCTGAGAAGCATGACTGAGATAGTGAAATTGGGCGGTAAAGTTTGCCGGGCGCCACTGGATACGAGACAAATTAAATCATTTCACCAATTTATTAGCACAAGGACAAAAAGTCGATCTATCGGGCAGGCCAGCAGTCTGAAACAGGGAGGCTTACCCATCACACACAGCCAGCTAAAGCGTTCACCCTGAATAATTAAAGGGGAAATCTATACGTGCTTTGAGGTGAGTATGATTTACGATCAAGTCGCAGGATGGAGTCAGATACAAAATACAACATCTACCTGGCATTTACAGGCGGCCCCGTCAGGACTTGCTGCGCTCCAGCTCAGGTTAACACAGACCCAAGGCGAGAGCTAAAAATTAATGTCATGCACCGACACGAGGCTTCAGCGTCGCTCTCCGCTCCAGCCAAAGGTCAGCAGGTCGCCCCTACTTTTAACCCCAGCCTGCCTGTAAGCCACTGTCTGTTTTTTCCCTGCTGATTTTCAGGGATGAGGACACACGGGAGGATTAAGGGTATAGAAATGCCCAAAACAAACAGAAAAGGGTATTTGCCAAAGGGCTACGCTTGTTTTATTTCCATTAACGAATAATTTTACATAATTAACAGCCGCTCTAAACGTTTCTGCCATGTTGGATGTAGCAAGTGCTGTTTCATGGCTTTAAAAGGCAAGACCTGCTGCATTGTGGGTAACTGGGGGGGCAGATTGGGGGGGGGGTTAGGGCACATGGAGGTCTCTTTGGTGTCAGATTGTGAAACGAGACAATGAGAAGGAAAAAATGTAACGCTGGAATTATTTTTCCATTCCTTGACATCTCCTACTTTATATTTCAACCCAGTGACCTTTACGAGTTATAATGGATGGAATCGCTGGAAGAGATATTAGAAGGTTTTTTTTTTTTGATGGCTGGGTTTAGGACGGCGAACAATTCTGGTCCGCTGGCGGGGGAGGTCTCTGAGGTTGAGCTGGAAGCGTTGAAGCGCAAAGTCACAGTTTTATTTCACTCCGCCTTTCGGAGAGAAACCAACTATCTGTGGTGTGAAGCAGCTTAGAAGCTCAGGAGACAAACTTTCAGCGCTCCTGTCGGCGGATGAACACCGCAACACCTTCTGGATGCTCCGGGGGCAGCGGTGAGACTGTGTTATACAGTGCTTTATAGTTGTGCTGTCATCATTACTGCATATATAGATCGCTGTGAGTGTTTTGCATTTTTTATTTTGACTAGGGCAGTGTTTTCCAACCTAGTCCTCAGGGACCCACGGACAGGCCACATTTATGCTCCCTCCCAGCTCCCTGCCAGACAGTCCACGTTTTTGCATAATAATAATAATAATGAAGTGTGGACTGCTTGGCTGGGAGCTAATAGGGAGCAAAAACATGGACTGTCTGGCAGGGAACTGGGAAGGAGCAAAAATATGCACTGTCTATTGGTCCCTGAGGACTGGGTTGGGGAGCTGGGAGGGAGCAAAAATGTGGACTGTCTGGGTTGGGAAGCCCTGGACTAAGGTGTTTCCTTGCTTCGTGTCCTTTCCTTCCTGGGATAGCTTCCAAGATGTTCCATGACCCTGGGCAGGATAAGCAGCTTGAATGTGGACAGAAGGATGTGTCACTGGTCATCCTGTCCAGGATATACCTCCTGCCAGGTGTCCTGTGCTTCCTGGAACATGCGCCAGAATCACCCTGTCCTGAGTAAGCAGTTATGCAAATAGATGTAATATTGCTCTGGTTTGTAACTGAGAAATTCAGGCAATTTTTTACTCAGAAAAGAGGGTATATGTGCAAGTGAGGGCCAGTAAAGTCATATTAAACAGGTACAGATACCAAAGAGATCAGCCTACCTGGAGGAGAAGTAAACCACTGAAGGTATCTGACAGACCTACACCAAGCCCTCAAACACGTCCTGGAGAGTCCTTGTCCAGTAGTCCTTCATCCCAACCTTATTAATCTCTAATGGGCAGAGGTGGATAGTTCAGGTCCAGAATGTAAAAATCCAGACCAAGATTTTGTTTCAACAACCCAGGTGAGTACCCTGTGACTGTTGGTTCAACTGGTTGGTTGAAACAAAATCTTGGTCTGGATTTTTACTTTCTGGACCTGAACTGTCCACCTCTGCCAATGAGTGTTACAGGACTGGGTTTGGGTGCTGCTACAAAGCTGAGTTCTGTTCCCGGTTTGACTTGGGGCCTCAGAGTTGAGTGCCGGTGGAGTGGATTTCCTCAAGGCTGGCCGACAGGATGCGGATGGGAGAGGCCAGCTTGCCGGCACCTGCGGACCTGGTGCGCCCCCCTGCTGACCTCTCTGGGAAACCCTTGAATTGAGTGAGGTTGATTTCAGTGATGGACGCCGGTGGTGTTTCAGGATGTATAGTCAACTGGAGGTGGGGTATCTGGAAGGAGTAAGGAGGGGGCCGAGTGACACCCTCCATGCCCCCTGACTCACTCTCCATACCCCCCTCCGCCTTTGGCTCCGCCCACTGGTCTTTCTTCCAGGCTGTAAGGTCATAGTGACCCTTGTTCGACCCCTTTGGTCCACATAGCCACACCTCTGTAGCTTCTGACCAATCAGAGTCTTCCTCCTCAGGCACCGCCCCCAGCGATTGGGCATCACCCATCAGAGAAGGCTTGTTAAAATGCTCACTGTCCATGAACTGAGCGGGAGGGGGGGCCACAAGGGGGAGGAACTGAGTGACGGCATCCTCCGCCTGAAGGTGTTTCTTCAGAGCTTCCTGCAGCACAGAGGGAACCTGATGAGAAGGACATGCAGCTGTTTTAAAATAAGATCGCAACAAATGTTTAAGGAGATTTTTCAGCTGTACTGGAGATATTTTCCAGCGTCGGTAACACTATTCTAGGCACAAAAAAATCCCCCCAAAATTAAAAAGCTTACATTCTGCATATATCCTGTTTTAATATGTGGTTATGAATTCAAACTAATCTTTTTTCAATTTACAGAGCAAAACCAAGCCTGCAGCAATAAACAGCCAGTTGCACCTAAGTGACATTGACAGCTTTGAGGTATTGAAACCTTTAACTCGATAACGTCTCTCGCCGCTTCCACAATGATACAGATAAAATTAGCTAAACAGGTAAGTTATAAGGACCTGTATGCTGTGTGAAATATTAGGTGAAAGCAATGCAAACACACCAGTCATACTTCCTGTACTTTGCCCTTATGTATTTTATCCTGTTCCTTTCAGCTAAATGTTTTTTAATTCTTTTTTTTTTTTTGCTGGTTTTATTGGCTAATTTCCAAAACTCACTGCTTTTGTTGTTTTTGTGCTGAAACAGCCAGCGCACTAAAATCAGGCTTCAGTAGTCCGACCGAAATTCACTCAGTCCTCATGTAATCCAAGGGAAAACTTTCATTAAATTTCCAAAACTCACTGCAGGACCACAGAAATTTTCTGGGAAATATATCCCGTGGACTGACTAGGTTTGGTGAATTTGCCATTCAGTTGGATTTGACAACAAAACATGCGGCAAAGAATGAACATTATGTCAAATAACTGAAATATTGAGAGAATAATGCACTATTCATAATTCCAAATTCGCAGTAATGCACGGGTCATAATTCCTAAGGGCCATTGTGGCCCACAGTTACCTAGCAAAATGCTTTACATACACCACAGATACAGAACTACACCAAACATACGTATTTATGCAAAGTATATGTATACTGAGGGGGAGTTCTCACGTTAATATTCTCCAAGGTTTGGATGGTGCTCTTCGCGATGGACAGCTCCTCCGTCAGCTCCGAGATGCGCTGGTTCAAACGTTTGCGCTCCCTGTCCATATCCTGAACCTGGTGGTTTGCCAAAGGAGACCAGAGCAGCAAGCAAAACTGATTTCAGCACTGATGCATTGTGGGAATGGGAGCAGCTGTCTCCACCTCCGATATAAACTGCTGTTGTGGAAGTTCTGAACCCTCTGAGGTGTTCATTCTTGGCCCGGATGATGAGAAATATGTTGGCTGGGCACCATCTCTGTAACTATCGCTACCACTCATATTCTGCTTATATGTGCTATTTGTCTTTCTACCGTGTGTGGAATGTCTTCTGCAACGATGCCATTATAGAGCTATGGAAGGTTAAATGACTTAAGCAGACCCTTGGCTCACAAGACCTAGAGCTCACCACTGAACAGAGCTTGTGCTCCAGTAGGTCATTGGTCTGTTGAGTCGAGGAGTAATTATCCTGTTGTCTGGGAAGATAAAGACAGAAACAAGAATATAACAAGTGAGTGTGACAGAAGAAGGGAGGAAGAACTTGATCACAGGGCTCGTCTTTATGAGTTAATCTAGTTTTGTCAGATTTCAGTGTCCAGTTGCTCCTGCGTGATGGACGCTGTGTTTGAATGGATGGTCCGCTGGCGCCCCCACATGCCCTAACCTCTCAAACTTGTCCTGCATGCTGGTGAGCTCCATGCGAGTCCTGTGAAGCTCCGCCTCCAGCTGTTGATGGTTATTCTTAAACTCCGCCCCCATGCGCTCCATGCACAGAGACGTCCGCAGCAGGCTCTGCTGCAGATCTTTGTTCTGATCCTGCAAGAGCCTGGAAAAACAGAATGAAATCCGGGAGGCTCATAGGGGAGAGAGTACGGGGCATTTAATAGAAACGACCGCTTTATATAATACCTTATACATTTCTCTATATGCAGTATAATTCCTGCAGTTTTGCAAGCGCTGTCACAATACACCAATGGCTATAAATGTTCAAGGAGAACCTGAGAGATGTTGAAGGAAACTCACCGGATTCTGTCAGCCTCAGACATTTCTTCCTGAAAACGAAGTAGGGGAGGCCGTCACGGATTTTCAGGCGAGCATTCACATCAAGAAATTCAATCATACATTTTATAGTTGGAAACGGCATGCATAATACAAATTACTTATATCATTTAGTGAATAGCTGAACCAGGGGTATAGATATGGACTTCGGTGTACATAATTAACCACATCTAAATGCCCCATTCCCCCTCTCCCCCCCCCCCCCGGAGTCTCTCTCCACTGACCTTGAGGCCCTGGGTAGTGTTGCTATCACATAAATGTTTTTCCTCGGAACTGGAGCTGGTGGTGTTCTGGGAGGAACTGGACTGACTGGAGCGTATCTCCAGCCCCTGGGCTGCTGTCGGAGCTTCCAGGTGGGGGAAGTCCGGGAGTCCTGGTGTAGAGTGGGGGGGCTGGCGAGAAGGGTTATACTGAGCCCTTTGGTGGTGGCGTGCTTGCGGGGAGGGACTGTGAGGCTGATGCTGGGAGGGAGGTTGTCGGGGGGAGTGCCTTGGCAGGTGGGGGCTCAGCTCCGGGCTGGTGCTGGTCCCGTCTGTTAGCTGGGTCTTAGAGCCAACCTGGAACTGCTCACCACGTCCACTACTCTGCCCTTGTCCCAGGCGGAGGTTGTTTTCGGGGCTGGTGCTGGTGTCACTGTGGTATTCAGGGGTGTGGCCTCCTGGGCCGTGGCGGGGTTTGGGGGAGGAGCCAGCAGCAGGTGAGCGGTGGTGGGGATGAGGGAGGTTCGGGTCCTGAGGCCTGGTGATCTGGGTGCGCCTGGTGCAGAGGGATGGGACGCTGGAAGCCTCAGAGCCCAGGCTATCGGGACACCCCCGCAGCCATCCCAACTTCCCTTTATCCGTCTTTCCCTCAAGCCTCTTGCTCTCCTCTTCGGGGTACCTCAGAGAGTTCTGGCCTGGGCTGTTCGGCCGGCTGCTACCCACAATGCCCAGGGAGCTGAGCCTGGACGGGCTGAGGACCCGTCTGGTTATCTCATTCAGGAAGGCGGAGAACTGAAGCTTCTCTTTGACCAAGTTCTGTCTGGCCTCCTCTTTCCTCCTCTCCACATCACTTGGGCCCATCTTAGGCTTGCCTAGTCCTTCATTCCAAAACCTTGTCCCTGTTCCCGCCCTCTCGCCTTTGTGGGAGAGGGCTTCCATGGATTTAGCTTTACGGAAGTTGCCTGCACTTGCCACCCCACTTCCTGGTCCAAGCCGGTTCTTCAGAATACCTTTAGTGGGGAACAGGTTGGAAGAACCAGCTCTCTTGGGCTTTTCTGCCCCCCTCCGTCCATCTACGGTATTGCGGGAGGCCGGGTTACGTTCAAGGCTGAGAGACTTGTATAGATGACTGTCATCCTCAAGTAAGGGCTTGGTGTCCTCCTCTTCCTCATCCTCGAAGGCCCTCCTGCCGCTGGAAACGTCGGTGCAGGACCGCGAATGCTGCGGCCGGTACCGATTCTGTTTCCCGTCCTCCAGGAAGGTCTCGTTGTCCAGGCTGGACTCAGACGACCAGGTGGAAGATGAAGAAGAGGAGGAAGAGGAAGATGATGAAGAACCAGAGGAAGTAGAGGAATCTGGGCCCGATGCATGAGGGGTTGCATTGGTGCTACGTTGTTGTTGGTGATAATGGCGATGACGGTGATCACAATGAGGATGATGCAAGTGTCCATGACGATGGTCTGTGCTGTGGTAGCCATGGTGATGATGAGGACGGCGGTTGTTGTCCACTGTCGTGCTATAACTACAGAAAACACATTCGAATAAAACCAAGCTTTTCGTATCCATCCCTTATTGCTCTCTGCAGCCTTAAACATACATACATAACCTACAAAGACTCATCACATTGGCTGCATCGCTTCATTGTCTCCAGTCAATTCGCAGTGAATACAAGGCACTTCAGAAGCACTGCTTTGACTTTCAGACGCCGTGATTGGCAGGCATCTGCCCTGAATGCTAGATTAGCTAACAAAGAATCAGTCACTTACCTTGTATTAGTCTCTATATTATAATTATAAGACTGAATTCATTAATTCAGCCCAGTCCAATTACTGCGTTTTATTGCTCGGAATATTTCGATTCTTAGGTCCTTCCATCAATCAGGTACTTCTACTTTGATGGCTTTTGGGGGGGTTGAAACACACAATTCAGCCTTAATAATAATGAGTATAATGCACTAGGACAAGTTCCAGGCCCCCCACCCCATGACCCTGTACTGGACAGTTTAGAAAATGGATGGACGGAATTAATTAAACTCACCACATCTATACTGCCGGCCCAACAACACCTTCCGTGATCCCCCATAAATCCATTTGCTATCACTGCTTATCCTGTGCAGAGTTACATTTGGCCTGGAGCTAATCCCAAGTAGCAGAGAGCGCATCCTGGCTGGGATGCCAGGGTGCACAGAGCACGCGCTGTAAGATCAATTTAGAGGAAAACAAGGGACTGGGGCATCCAGAGGAAGCACAGGGGGACAGGCAAATGCTACACGCAGAGAATTTGGCCCGGCGTTGCACCAAAAGCTCTGGCCATGTTAGCAAACATTGCTACCTGCCGAGTCACGCTGCACGCACAAAGAAATCAAACTTACACTCTGGCAATGGATTCTGCATTCTCTCTACAGACATGGGAAGCGGGTAAGGCTTCAGAGTGAATGTATTGCTTCCAGATAAACCACTGAAATTTTACATGCAAGGAAAAATCACTCAGTAAATTGGTAACCGATATTACCTCTGCAGTACTGGCAGCACATGTCGAGAGATTACCCTCCCAGTCTGAATGGCTCCAAGGCTGAATCTGGCAACAGCTAATAAGCTCTGGCAAGTCATCAGAATTACTGCCCCCCCCCCCACCACACCCCCAATGGCTGGCAGTATGAATAAAATAACTCGATGATCATTTGGTAACCGCAGCCAGATTTTCTAGGGTAAATTGCATTCAGAGTAGGTTTAATATTGCATTGTTATCAAGTAATTTATGCTTGTCTCTCTAGGAACACTTCTTATAGCTATATCTCACACCTACATTTATCCTTGCAAAAATGCAGCAGAATAGGGACACTAGTGAAAAATACCTATGGACTATTGATTGACGTTAATGAGGACTAAAAATAATTTATTATACTCTATAAAAAGGCATGCGAACATTGATCCTCTTGGAAAAGCACAATATCTACTGGGAACTGTACCCAAAGTCAAAGTATTTTGCTGGAAATTGAGTACAATAAGAATATACTGTCTTACCAGCAGAATGTAACAGAGTTTCTAAACACATATAAATGCCTTATTGTTGAGGTGACTGTAGAATTCTCAGTCTTCTGGGTCACCCATTCTGCGATGTTACATCTGACAGGTAGATAGCTGAAGACCTGGACAGGCTAAAGCTTCTGAATGCTATACACTTTCTGCTCAGTGAACCTACCTATTATTTTGCTTATTCTCTGTCCACTGCGCCCCCTGCTGGCGGTCATGATGTGGGTGCTGGTGCTCCCTGTGCTGACGGTGGCGCTGGTGAGCATCCTTCTCTGCTGGCTTTCCTTCTGAACCCCTCTTGCACATGCCTCCTCCGGGACTCCGCACTGGGCTGAAGAACTTCTCCATCAGCTGCTGCTTCCCTGGAGGCAGCTCGTCCACGACCGCATCGTTGGGCTTCTGCCAGGCGCCGCTTCCGGGCGGAGGCGGCTGCGGAGAGCCCTGGGCCACAACTTCCTGCGGAGACGCGTCACAGCCGACCGCACGACGGGGATCCGCTACCGGCACCGGGCTGCGGTCCTTGTTCACGGGCGCCTGGCGTCGCGGGGGTCTCCGGAAGACGCTTCTGCCGTGCCCCGTGGGAGTCATTGTTGCTCAGGGGAATCTGAGCAAACCTGTCTGTCATCATCCAGTCAACATTACGAAAATAAAGAAACCAAGAACGCAATTGTGTTTGCTCGTCTTTAAAACTTATTATTACAATAATTAAACTCTTTCAAATGCCGCATTTCTAAAAGTATTTAAGTTGATTTACAGTACTGTTAATTTATGGCAAACACAACTGAGTCTATATTTCATAATACTGAATATACCACTGAATAGGCCTTTTGGATGTTAGAAGTCTCACATATCAGCTTAGCACTGTTTCCCATTTTTCAGCGCACACACACACACACACAATGTGCCACAACAATATTACACTGACAGCAAATTAATGAATGAAACGCACCAGCCTTTCAACAATGACATAAAACACACTATACACCCATTTTCAGCAGCTGCGTCCAATCATTTACGACAATGGATGATAGGAGAAATCGTTTCAGAATTGACATACCACGTAGATGTTAAGGACATAAAGGCAAATGCAGTGAAATTCCAGGTAACAGCTGAAATCAAAATATATTCTAATTAGCTCGGTAAGCTAAACAACCTGCAGCGTCGTGCCCAAATTTAGTGTCGGTTCCAGATGCGCTGCCTCTCCCGCAGGACTCAAAGGAAAGACGGAGCTGGAAACTACTCAACTTTCTTTATTGCCTCGCTCCCCCCCCTCCCCCCTTCCTGGGTCTCTCTGATAGGGATAATTATCCTGCTCAGGCAGGGACAGCGTGTGCCCCAAACGTCAATAACTCCAATGCGTGCGCCCAGTTGCCCACAGCAGAATCACTCCAACCAAACGTAAGGTTGCACAAGATAAAGGTATTATTATATGCGCAGTGGCCATCCTGATATTGAGTATATTTTCCTACCGAACGTAGCTTAGTGATGGTTTATTGTTAGTTGCATGAAAGAGGCAATTGCTTTTGTTAACGGTTCCGCTATGGAAAAAAAATAATGTTTTGGAAGCATCCTGCATATTATGTTGGAATGACTCCCTTAATTCAAACAACAATGAAATTTAACGAGATTTATAATAGAAACTCCCATACCACCCTAAATATATACAAGTTACAGGCTAAAATACACAACAGATATACATTATTCAGAAAATGTATGCGTAGGTTATTTTCTGCATTCAAATACATTTTTGTTTGTCAAAACCGTTATTTTCTCAAATTGTTCAAAACTCCCATTCAAAGATACGAACCTGAGATTCAAAATAGTTTCATTCTGTATTTCTTAACTTTATCGAAGTTGGATTTTATGTTTTTAATTCATTTTTAAATGAATGTTGCCAAATCTCCTATCACTGATTCCCAGTGTTTGTCCGTTATGACCAAATTCTATATTTTTTTTGCAAATAACTCAGATTAGATTTTCATGCGCCCATTCATTTTTTTCTTTTTCGCTGACGCCCGCTATAGAGGAACTCCAGTATCCTATTGATCCGGATGTCCCTGTTATGTCAAAGCGGCATCCACAATTATTCATAGTGGAGATGGTCACTGCAGATCGCATTGAATTCCAATGAGGAGCCGCGGAATATACACAGCAGCACGTACGCGGATAGTAGCCTATAATTATGCGCAAAGCCCAGTCTGTTATCGTGATCAGAACAGGTCAGCTTTGCGTCCATGTCGCTGACATGTAGACACCATAATAAGGACGTGGCTACAAGTTCAGGAACGAAACTGAAACACAAATTCAGTGGCAGCTATGGTCGGCCTCTCGTCCCCATTCTTCAACCTCCCCAGCAAATCGATACGCGTTTATGTAAGAGATCTGCCGCCATTGATGGGCAATGTCAATAAAGCGTGGGGGCAACCTCCAATTAAGCAGACGAAGGGACTGTTAGGACACCATTACGCACTGTAAAACTCAGTGAAGGCATTGAGAAATGACGTGTCCTTCAACGCTATGGGAATATGACACAAAAACTGCATTTGAAAGTGACGTAATTGTCCACATTCATTTCTATCTGATCTTACGTTGATAGTATTTTTTAATTTAAACTTCTAGAAATAATCACTCTCCTTGAGGTGAATCCCGGTCCGAAATAATAATACAAAAACGAATATAAAAAATTGAGCTGCCATTTTGTTTAGCGGACCAGAACTGCTTGTATGTTACTTCTCTATTTTCAGACCTTATTTTTGGTTTATATTTGAAAATCCATGCCTTGTAAATTCACATAAAATGAGGGAACAAGAAAAAAATAGAGGACAAGGCAGATCTGGGAAACATAGCGATCTCACAAACAAAAACGAATGACAGATTTGAATTTAACAATTGAACAATGGCCAGAACCACATTTGCATACCACAGCTGTCAGATTTTTGATTTTTTGGTATCAATCTCAACACACTTGTTCTAGAACTGTCCAATATTCCAGGTCATTTCTATGTAGGAAGTAGCACGACACTTCATATTTCTTTACCTAGATGTTTATTGTGCATGTAGCCCATATAAACAGAAACATATCGTTTGCTACGATTCCCAGTCAACGGGATCTGACAGAATGTTGTGAAGAGCTGAGTTACAAAGCAGGTGACAGTGTGCTATTGTCCTGCACCAATATCTATGCGAGGGGAACGCTGACAGACACCAATAACAGACTCACACTCATTAATAAGCTGTGTATCGCAGCGCTGCTGAATTCTTGAATCTTATTGGTCGGAAAGGTGTTGGTTAATTTTCTACAACCGCTGCATGTATATGGTTGTTCTTGGCATCGACAGCCATGCATATAAAAATGCATAATCCTTACGTAATATCTGTTTGCTAATATAGTAAAAATGTGTGTTTTTGTATTCCACGTTTGACATTTAACTCAATGGTTGGTTTAGTATCACTCATAGCGTATTGACAATACAGTTTGTGTGTGTGCACGTACGTCAGTAAAGCTAGTTGAATCGAGCAGATGTATAGATACATATAGGGGATGGGAGATAATCCTTGACTTGATCTGCTGGTAGGACAGTAACTTTCATCACATCAGCTGATGTAATCTGGAAATTTCCGTTCTATCTTTAGCTTTCTCTATATCTGGGGCCCTCGTGTTTTCCTCTCGCTCGCTGCCATAGCCCGTCCCGGAGCCATCGATCCGGGGTTATCCATGGGCAGGAAAATAATGATGTTGATTCAGTCATCATGATGATCTGCAAGTAGAACAGAAGCCAGGAGCCCTCAAGTGCATCAATAGCGCACCAGTCTGGGCAAGTCAGCCAGAGCCCTGCTGGAATTTCCGCTAGCGTCAAAAGGGAAACCTGCGGGGCAACAGCACCCTCTGCAGGACGATATTATAAAATGCAACTCTCCTTTAAGGTTAATTTGGATGCAGGCCTCACCTTTGTGGAATCACAAAGAACAACATTCAAACCGAGGCACTACTATTCTGAATTATGACAGAATATATGAAATAGACAAATATGGTTTCATTCACAAAAAAAAGCAAGTTTTAGAGTCTTCAGACTGAAGAGCTGTTGGTTTATTAAGCACAGTCTGTCTAGATCAATGTCAAGAGAGGCTTTTAACAAGACCCTGTGACAGTTATTGGTCTGAATACTGAAAACCTTCACAATTTGTATAAATTTCATGATTATTGACCTGAGCTGACCTGGTAATCTTACTTCATTAGTCTTCATTTCCATGCCACGACCACAGGCTCAACGCAGCAAAAACAAACTCAACCAGGAAATGATTGACAGTCCAACATCTCTCTTCCACAAACCTTATGGTAGGAAATATTGGCTTTATTTTTTTATTGCTGCATTTTATTATTTGTTGGAATTTAACGCACAGAGGCTAAAATTTGAACTGGCGTGTGAAACCAACATTTCACCCAAACAATGAAGACTGCTTATGTATATTAGCCTTAAGTTCAGTTACATAATTTGGTGGGTTGCTTCTTTAAACTACTAAAGTAAGCTTATCATTTTCTCTTTCCTGGTGCAAACTTTTTTGGATCAATAGAATACAGCAACCTTAAATAGCTACAGCACAAAGAGCAGTGATGGAACTATTTAAAACTTACCTCCCACGAACGCCTATGCATACCATGTCATGCACACATAGTCCTTAACACCCACTCTTTTTAAAAAAAAAAACCCCACATGCTCTTCCGTAAACTGGCCAGCTGGCTGTATTTATATCTACTGATGTAATTAAACCAATCAGAACCAGCTAGGCTTCATTAAGTCTTCTGGCGGTATTAGGCTGACTATCAAACGCTATGGCAACGCGACATTGTCCAAAACAGCAGCAGATTCATTCTTAAATGGCCTTGTTGTGGTCTTTGATATGAGAAACTGGGGTTTAATTATGCCGTTTCTTCAGCAGAGTTTAGAAGTTGATTCCAGGGATGGATTGGATCAGGGAGGAGATACAGTTTATTTAACAGCTCATGTAACTCAAATTCCTAGAAATAAAGGTTAAACTCCCTGATATGCATTTATTATTGAAGCAATCTGGTAGGTGTGTTACTTGACTTTTTATGTTGCTTACCAATAAGAGGCCTTGTTCTTCAGCACAAATTTCTTTCGATTAGTAAAGATTACGCAGAGGTCCAGAGAGTAAAAATCCAGAGCAAGATTTTGTTTCAATCAACCAGTTGAGTACTCTGTGAATGTGAGTTTTTATATTGAACTGGCTGTTAAAAACGAAATCTTGGTCTGGATTGGTACTTTCGTAACCTGAACTTTCCGCCTCTGACATTACGCAAATGAAACGGACACTCACATTTAGGATTATGACATGAGTAAAGCGCAGATCAACTCATGTTACGTGCCAGGAAGAAATTCCGTCCTCTTTACAGACTGCCACTAGATTGTCAGGGTTATTGGAGATCCCTGACCTACTGTTTCTGTACGTATAATGTCCTCTATTCCGGGGCCAGATTTGGCATTTTAGGGGCCCCACCCAAAAAGTAACCCCCCCCCCCCAGCATTTCAAAAAACAAGATAAATAGCTAGCAAGAGAAGTCAAAAGATATTAGCTAGCTACATTGTTAGCACATCATGCAGTCCCTGAATAAAGTGTGTATATTTATTATTTAGTGCTGTGACCGTTTGTGGCCAACAAGGTGTCCTTACCAGTCTTGGGGGCCCCATACAAGAGCGTGGCTTTAGTGGTGACAGACACTTCTGCTGGTCCCTCCGTCAGAGCCACTTTTCATTTAGGGAAGCAGATACCCTTCAACGGCCTTGATATCACGGCAAGTTGATTTCATACCCTTGCGGTTCAGGTGATGGAATTTTGACACGTTGTGCGTGCGCAGCCTGCCGCAAGACGACCTGCGTGACTGTCTGAGAAGACGCAGCGAGCGGGAAAAGCTGCAAAAGACTTGCTAACAGAAACCCGTCCTGGGGGAGCTATTAAAACAGCACCACAGGCTAAGGTCTCCAAGTTAACTTGCTCCAGGCCTGTATCTCCAGTAGCACTGTCTTTGAGCTCTGGCCATTTTCTAACATCAGACACGTGCCCCCCTCCACTGGCACACACGTCCCCCCACCCCTCCAGAACATGTGTGGGAAACTCTGATATCCCAAGGGTCTGCATGCCGCTCTGCTGACGACGTTCCCCACACAAGCGCCGGAGGATGCAGACGGGGAATCGCAGTGGTGAAAATTTATAGCCTTTCAGAAATTCTTTTTTTTTTTCCCCAGAGGGTGGTGAAAAGTAGGGTAGTGTAGCATATGTGCGCAGCATACTAGCGGCATTGAAGGCAGCGACTGGGCGGAACGGTGTACCGGAATGGTGCCCAGTTCCAGGCTCCAGCTTCCAGCTTCTTGGCAGCGCTTCATCAAAGGACTGAAATTACAGGGTCGGGGAAACAACTCGACCAGCCAGGCCACTTGGACGCAGTCGGATGCGATTACAGTATGACTGCCGATGGGTTGGAGCTGATTCGCAGCCCCGGTGCCAGTCAAAGCGGCGGCTTTAACAGACACGCGACGCTAAGCGGCGCAATTTTTCAAGTGGGGTCGGGGATTGACTCGTCTCGACCAAACAAAATGTCTTGCCAGTGGTCTCAGCCACCTGGATTAGTGACTGGACGAGTTCTTGGACAGACAGGCCTGATTTCATCTGAGCCGTAACTCAGGATGGCACTTCAACAGCCAGGAGAAGGTCCCTGCTCCCCCAAGATGTATGAGTTCACAGCTGTGTGAACAGGCCCTCAGTAATAGGCACTTAAACCACGGCGCTGTTAAACCCTCAAATCCGATTGGTCAGAATATCTTATAACCACGTAGTGCCAGCCAGGCAAATCACAGTAGTAAATCAATAGCCTATAAAAAATTTAATTATCCTAATTATAAAGTTACTTAAAATTCCAGACATAGAACACAATTTACAATTAACATAAACTAACTGGAAGTGTTTAATCCTTGGCGGAAGAAAGTAGTTCTACTAATCAGGTTGTAAACGTGAAAATAATGTCTTTAGGTATGAATGCATATGCCAAATGTGTAGTGACCATGGTACAAGTGGTCGTGCATATAAAAATAGAGTGAATTCTTACATAGACTATAACACAGACCCTCTGCGCACACCTGCCATGAAGACGCAGAGGTCTGTATCAGCATTGCTGACATTTAATAAGCCGCATTGTTGATTCGGCCTTCTGCTCTATAGTAACGTTAGCAGGCTACTTCAGACACAAGTGCGCTCTACCACAACAATTCTCCTGCTCATTGCCTGGGCAATTTTGTTATTGCCTTCATAAAAAGGGCAAGGAAGCAGTACGTAAACATCCCTCGCTAGGAGAGTGCGGAATGAGAAAAATAGAGCATCGCAGTCCTCGAGTACTAGTGAAGTATTACTAGGATGTAACAAATCGGACTTGTGTTCACAAGTCTACCTTCCACCTCAGCGAAGAAAAGCATTTATTGCTTAGTCACAAGAACTCATACTTCAGGAAACTTATTGTGGATATACGTAATTGTCATATTTATCTTAATATAAATGACGGCATTTGCAGGAACCTCACAGGTGACGCATTGCCCAGAGCAGACGCAGAGGAAGAATGACAGCATTTGTTAATATGAGGGAAAGAAAAATCTGCTCCGCGGCTCTGTTTTTGGCGCAGATTGTGGAACACCTGATTTGAATTGCGCATTTGCAATCCAATATCGACTTCCTCTCAGTGGACAGACACACAGAAACGGCGTGAGTTAACGTCATTTATATACACCAGTTTTAATTACGGAAAAAATTATTCCAAAAGTACAATCAACATAAGATGCCAGGCATGCTGTTTGATATTGTGGATACCTGCTTTACATTTTCATTTCTTCCCCCAATTTTAAATATCTAATACAACCTCGTTGTCATTGTCCTGTGGGATACTCCGTTTCCTGCAAGGCTCCCAGTGGTCTGCGTCATATGACGCACGCAGCCCCCACCCACCGAACAGTCTGCCAATCAGATTGCCCCCCCCCACCCCCTATAAAGATGCTAGCTGGAGGAGCTGTAAGCTCAACTGCTGAGACCCTGTGTGTGCATGACAGACCTGCAGGGGGCGCTGACGGAGCCAGCCATCTAGCATACCCTGGCCAATCACACCCTCCCTCTGCAGTGGAATGCTGCCAGTGAAATTCCAGTGCTGCAGGGGCTTACCATCACCAGTAGCAGATGATGTCATTTTTGCACAAGCTATACAGCACTGATATTGTTGGAATTAAAAACTGCAAATAGCCATTCTTTCAGTAATAAGCAGACATCTGCCGTTCTATAAACTGGACAAATACTCCAAACTGAAAAATTGTTAAAACCAGGAAAAAAAAGAAAATTAAAAATAAAAAGGCTCCTTAGAAACTGAACTTTAACAGCATAACTCCACCAACAAAAAAAAAAGATATATTACAAATTCTGTTAGCAATAACTTATTTCACATCATGCAATAAAAAAAATTAACACGAACCTCAAGAGGTTGGTTTCTTCAAACAAGTTGGCAAGCAAGAAAAAGTCCCTACATATTTTTTTTTTTTTTACTTGTGGCACTTAATAGTTCTTCAGTTATTGATTTCCTTTCTTGATGAGGTAAATAAAAGACTGGATTCGATAACAGTGATGAGAAGCACATGGGTTTTTTTTTTTTTTAATTCTGCTTATTCTGGCGTTAAGGGTCACTCCAGCTCTGCTCCACGATGGCCGACACTCTCTTCTCGTACTCCCGCTTATTTTCCTGGTAAAGCTGAGCGGCCTGGCTATTGGCGGGGCTGTTAGGGTTCGGTTCATCCAGCAGGGACTGGGAGCGACAGAGAGAGAGAGAGAGAGAGAGACAGAAAACGCATGGTGACACGGAAATTTCCCGGCACAAAACTGTACTCATGGGCAGGTGCAGCGTCCTCCCTTTTCTCAGGTGCACAGATTAAGATGAGAGCCCTCAATATTGCGAGAGGGAAATGCAACAATAAAATGAAACTTCATTTGCATGCTTCTTTTTACATATGGAATGCTCTGCTTTGAGACACACGCACACGCACACGCACACGCACACGCACACGCACACACACACACACACACACGGGTGACAGTGAAGCTCCAGGGTCCAGGGTCAGGCCATTTCTGGGGGGTTAAGGGCCTTGCTCCTGGACCTAACCAACATGCGATTATTCTGCTGAGGCCGGGTCTCGAACTGGCAACCTTCTGATTGCAAGCATAGGCCCTTAACCCGCTGAGGCACATATTACCCACTGTCTCACATAAGGGGAGGATTTAATCATCTGCACCTTGGTCTTGGTAGCGGGGTTAGTGACAGTGCCAGTGAAGGCACAATGACGGCATGGTGTATTTAAGCATCCAAAAAACTAACCATCATCCTCAAAAACAGAGGAGCCCAGTAATAACATTTTAAGATTTGAAAAATATCCAGTCAGGATTCTCAGCAGTATCTGCACACGCTTCTAGGTGGCCGACATCAATCTGGTTTGTACACATCGCACATTTTGTAAAACCCATTTACCGACTGCAATCTGCACTGATCTACACCACCGATCATACATAAATCTATCTTAGCTATACAGACGCTACTCTACTTATGAACGAGATAAGTTACGAACGGCTGTTTGGAACGTAAAATGTTTGTAAGTCATTATTAAACATCATTTTAAGGGTATATACAAGTACAAAGAACTAGGATGCTGGGAGTACGCATGCAGGGGAAAAAAAATGATGTTGCGGACAGGAAACGGGAGCCTAACGGACAGAATTTGGACTTGTCTGAAAGTTCGTAAGTTGAGAGTTCGTAAGTAGAGGAGCGTCTGTAAATATTTTTTATTATTATTTCTACTGTT
>JAODJW010000003.1:500358-519743 GCA_026777045.1 Hyperopisus bebe
CAACCTGGGGAACAAGTGGCCAGTGAATTTTAAAAAACACACACAAAAAAAAAAACACCAGACACAATGGATGACGAGGAGCTCATAGGTATCCTGCCATCCCAGGGAGAGCGGCGCTATGGCAACAGAAATTAAAAGAAAAGCACAGTAAGAGAAGAATCACAGCTTAAAAGAATCATCACATGAGTGGCTGGAGACAGCTGATCAGCTACAGGTGACAATCACACGGAACATGCAAAGGGAACAGTACTCAGACTGAAGGAACCCCCCCCCCCACACACACACAGAATGAGGCCTTCACAGGTGTCATGCTCGCTCATCCAATATCAAACACGACACCAGATATGCACCATCGGGCCTATCTTTGGGGCACAAACTGAAATGTCACAATTCGGCTTATAAACTCTGCCTTGGCAGCCCCACAGCACAATAAGATGGCCACAATGATAAATAATTCACAGACGGCCACACAGCATCAAAACCTGCTGCAGAATCTGAACATGGCATCCGTGTCAAATGCGAGAATGCCCGTATACACCTACAGAATGCACCAAATACAATAAACCATACACCAATTACCCTAAGTGCACAAGGCATATGAAAACGGCTAAGATACGGATTTAACGTACATAAACAGATAATACAAATCAAAGTTTTATTGCGCACCCTATGCAAACCCCTCTGAATCCTGCCTTACAGCCTTCAAGGGCCAAACGACAGCCTGTCACAAAATGGCAGTGAGACGACCCCCAGGGTTCCACTTAGAACATTCTAGAAATTTTAAATGTCACCGTAACATGCAAATTCAGCAAAATACATTTTATACCTAACACACCATGGAAGGGAGGCACCATTTGAATCATTAAAAATGATTCCAATTCTGATTCTTCAGAGGATAACAAATTTAATAAGTAATAACCTTTTCAAAGTGATTATTAATCTGTAAACCATAATTAGCACTGGCCAAATATTTACCCTTCGGCTACACTTGTAAAAAAAAAAAAATGTTAGTGGTACGTTTCTGGACAGTACTGTAGTTCAACAGCACAGAACTCTTCTCACAAGTGGCATATAAACATATAAATCTTTCTGCAACTATTCAGACAAAACTTTACTTAATTGCAGACCGTAGGGCTTCTCAAAATTATTTTTCCTGAACCACTTATGTGGCATTAGCCTCTTCTACGGACTTTCAAAGTCAGCAGACCGAATGTAGATTGCAGGACGATTGTTAAATATGTAGCGTTTGTGACTGGAGACTCGCTGTGGGTCGATCTGAGAGAAATGTGGACTTACAGATGGAGACATGGAACCGTTGGGGAGGTAGGCATCAGGCAGCATCAGAAATGGGTATCCAGAGTACGCAGGTGCCTTGTACAATCCTCCATCTTGGTGTTTTGACACTTAAAAACAGAGAACATCGGCTGAATCAAAAAACTGTCCTAAAACGATTTGCCCATAACACAACGGAAAATAGCACACCCAACCAGCGCTACATCCAATACTTCGTTGCTCTAAACACTTACACCGCTACGACCATCACCCCCATCCCACATCACGCTTACTTTTTTTCATTATTATTATTTGTTTACTTTGTACACCACATCGGCAGTTGTTGTCTTTGCGCTGTTATTTGTGGTCGCCAGCGGCGTGTTTTCAAACAGCGCCGAAATGCAACACGAAGTTTTCGCACCCAGTTTTAACTCCTGGATTTGCATTTTTCTTTTCTTTAATAACAGATGCCGGTTGTAAAATTTCACTTATCGTTTGCTACAAACAACTTGGTACGATTTTTAATTCGTGGGAAAGATTCTAAAATTGAAAATGTCCCACACATTTAATAGATGCTCTTTCGCAACTCACCTGGCCTCGGGCAAACCGCAATGTTTATTCCTCTCTTTTACAAACGTATCAGTTTTTTTGTAAATATGCTATATTTTTAATGATTTACGTACTAATATTCATTGGCGACGATATATTTTGCCCTTATGCTACGATGTTAAACACTTAAGGCGATTTCTACACACCGGCGGCCAGCCGTTTGCTCACCTTCGTCCAGGGCATCTCTGTGCTTGTCCGAATAGACTCTCTGATCCCCTTGCTGTCCCCGTCTGACCGCCTGCAAATAACCGCAATAACGACAAAAACAATATATCAGCAAACCACAGCAAAGTGACGACAAATTCACACTACAGTTTCTAAAACCTATCAGCAAAGAGGGAAAAAGTTCTCACCCCTGGAGCAGTAACGTTTGGACTCTGATTTATCTCCGATTCATTCACCAGAGACGACTTAAGATCCGCTAAATCCCTTTCGGTGAAAGCGTTTTCTTGAATCTTCTCATCCTGCTCTCCTTCATGCTTGAACGGGATCATCTCATCGTTTGCCCCAAGATCGTCCCCTCCGCCACCATTGAGTTGAGGCATGTTTGCTGAGACACAAACAAAAAAGGGGGAGAAAAAAGGCAAATTTTACTTAAAAATCAAAAGAAAAAAAACACAAAAACAACAGAAGCTGTCCAACTTCTCGTGTGGATTTCCCCCTCCTCGGGTTGAAGCGCCCAAAACGGGGCGAATGAATGAAACAAAACAAAAGTTGTTAGGGTACGAAGTGGCCCCGTACGCTGAAAGCAATGCAGCACAAGCGGCGACAAATAGCGCATTTGAGCCGAGCACAAGGCTGGGGCTCCGACATCAAAGAGCTCCGCCCGGTGATTGACAGCCTCGATGATTGTTGGGTGGGGGGGGGGTCGCGCCGCACGACTGTCTCCGTACAGGTTTCCGCTCTTAAAGAGACACTGCTGCTGGGGGGGGGGGCGCTCCAGCCACGTCCATCCAGGCGCCCCCTCGACATACTACGAAAATTTTTACTCCCAACGAAAAGTTTTCTAAACGAAGTGAAACAGAAAACGTGCAACATCACTTCCTAAATATTTTTAACCACATTTCTATAGCTTCTTCATCTGCTTGAGCTGTGAGGAAATTTCAGCTGGATATACTGTAAAACAGTAACTGTAAAATAGTTTTTTTTTTTAAATCTAACATAAATGCTTTATGATTAAAGCATAAATACCGAAAGGAAAAACGGTTCGGAAGCCTTCAGGCTAACTAAACGTTTTGCCCTCATTCCCCAGTCACGTGTTTTCATTTTCTTTGGTCTTACGTGTGTAAAGTACAGAAATATTACACAATATAAAAATAATAATGACGTGTGTTTATGTGTAAATGTTTTCCATCTCCACACACACGGAGAATCGTCCGGCTTTTGCAATAACCCAGTCCATCTAGATATATTTACCAAATTATTTATAACCATTCCGCCTTACGACCGTACACGTTTTACGGGGCCCCATATAAACCTTATTATATGTGCTGTGAAGACGGGGAGGAAAACAACCGGTTTAATTCTTAAGATTCAACAATTTGGCGCCATGGTTAGGAATCTTAACATATAGCGGCCTAATCAGTGAGCGCGTGCCATTAGGTTGTCTTATATGCACTGACTTGTCGCCTGAAGACCTCCACGTGAATGAAAACCATGAACAAAAATATGCCTGCTATTTGCATAAGGCTGCATATTTATACAATTCCACCCATGCATATTAATAAAAAGATTAAAATGAGCAGATTAATATATGCAAATCTAAATTATAAATGAGTTGTTTAAACTTCTTGTTTATTTGCGTTGATTAAACATAAACAGCTGTTTTTATAGGACTGATTTTCTCACTCCACTCGCTGCTGTCCTGCATCCCACGAAATGTCCGGGTGCTTGCGTGTGAGTAGCAGTCAATCTGCTTCTCGCTATTTCATGGCCGGCGTACCTGTGCTCTCCTAGGAGCGAGTCCTGGGCGCCTTAATTTGACCTGTTGCTCTGTGACTCCCCTCGCCTCGCCTGCTTTGACTCATATGACTCATTCGTTGAAGCAGCCTTATGTACTCCCGCTCTTATCGGTTTCCTTTTTACAGACATGACGTCAGACGTCAGTGAGCCTTTGGGACAGGAAGCATAAAAGCAAGGAAAGAAATATCGACAGCTGTCGATGGTGGTAGGTTACTTCTCAAACAGAGACTTGAACATCATTAGCGCTATTTCTGTTAGACGTGTCTCCTTAGAGGAATCTAAATAATGCTGAATTTGACGAAACATATTTTCCCCCCATCAATCCCCACACACTAATTTGATCCACATTTTCAAAAAAAAGCAAGGAAAACAGAATTACAGCCTACTTTGAGTTTAAATTACTCATTTAAGCATCATTATTAGCTGGCATTTGCTATGACGTATTTTTGCCACGTGTACATTTTTTGGGTAAACTGTGCCAATGACTTATGCGATGTAAAACATTCATATACCTGTATGTACTTTATATTTAATCCTAAGTACCAATGAAAAATGTACATATACAATTACAATGTCTACTTTATAATCCAAATGCCACTGATTAATTCACATGCATACAGACAGATTTTATGTCAGTCCCAAATGCAATAAGAATGTAATGCAGATAAAAGGTAACAAGGGGGTACAATTTTAAGTCATTCACATATTGATATTCCTGCAGTGGGACGAAGCCAGGTGATGACCCCATCAACTCCCCCTGTCCCCACCAACCTGTGATTAATACCAGTAATATGAGGCAGTGTTTTTTCATTTTTTTTTTTGTGTGTACAGAATGACAGAGCGTGTGAGTTCTGAGTGTGAAAATTCGCCATCCTCATTCCTGGCGCCCATCTCTGACATCCCCAATCCGTTTATCCATTTTCCGGTCACATGGATCTGTTAGCAGACCGCAACACTGCAAACCTTATGCTCACACCAACAGCATAAACCTGAAGGAAATTTAAAATCCTGCTCTGTAAACCAAGTGGTGAAAAAAGATGGCAATTGACCTGTATTGAATAAAACAATCAATTCTTTAAGTTTCTATAATGACAAAATGGTTCATACCTGGGAAATAACCTCATTGTGGAAGTGTTGTATTTGTGTATATAAGTGTTGTCTTATAATACAATATATATGTGTATATAAGTGTTGTATTATAATATAATATATGTTTGTATATAGGTTTTGTCTTATAAGTGTTGTCTGTAGTCTTGTCATATTTCAGGAGTTTTAACTTACGATTTTTAAATCTGAAAAGATAGAATGCCACTGGTATTGTAAGTATGGAAAATATTGAAATATATATTTTTTTACTTTTATGACCGCTGAAAATCAGTTAGAAGAAGAGTTTCAACAAATATAGTGATTATAACATATGGTATAATTCCCAGTTGAAAAGTAGTAAAAAGGAGTTATATCCCATTTTAAAAATCACTTTGCCCACTTTTCTTATCCATTTTATTTATTGGAATAATTTACCCGACACATCATTCTCTTTTGTTGGATAAATTGCAGTGCTTAAAAATTACATACTCCACTTTCTAAATAAACTTCGGTGCTTTAAAGTAAAAAACTAATTAAATCATATGCTTTCATTGAGGTTAGCCCACTTCTGAAGGAATAGCTCTTAATTCGAACCATTCGTGTATGTTTTATTGCCTGTTTTCCTGTAACAGAAAACTAGTTGTCTCAGGCTACATCAGGGCTAACCTTCAGAGAAATCTCCCCTAAAACATATATCCTCATAGAGAGATTTTGCCAAGTCATTATAAATTCCTATACGCCATTGCTTCTCTATTTTATTTTTAAATGGATAATTTATTGCACTTGTCAGTGTCTTAAGGGAAGATTACTTCATGTTTGGATAACGTGATCCTACATTAAAATCCACAAGTAGTTCTTTGGTGAACCTCACATAATGTATATTATCCCATACGATGTATCAAGACTTCAGTGACTTTGAGAGTAAGTGTTTGACGTTGTGCGTGTGTTATGCGAAAGCATAGACTTAACAGGGATGAAAGCCCTGACGTTACCATCTCCTGGCCTTTCAAACGCAGAGAGTGATACGCAGAAAATGCTTTATAATGGTTGCTTTTTTTTGTTCTTTGGATCTTCCCAAATCTTTCACTTTCTCTTAAAAGGAGAAGGTGGTTTCTGTTGTTTCCAGGAAGCTAAAATAACCGGTGTGTATGGAGGGGGAAGGAAACGTATGGGTTATTCCATTAGCCCCCCATGGCTCGCTAACGCATAGCATGAATATGCCGTGAACCGGCTTACGCGTGCAAGCCTGGTGCCCCTTCAGAACCAGTAGAATAGGGGGCCATGGGCCTCAGGTGTGGGTGTGACCCTTAAGCCCAGACTGGGGGGCTTGTTCACCTTCCCTACCGGAACCGGAACGCTGACAGCGAAGGCGAGACCCACTGTAATCTGCAGGGCAGGATACAAAAGGCCTCGTTAATGCACAGACAGCAAGTGTGGCCTTTGATGTAGGGCCAAGCCATTCGATCCTCGTTCCCTCCACACAAAAACATTCATAAAAAACATCATCTCTCCCTTTCTGCCTCTAGCCTCTGCGGTCGGGCACGCTGCTATTTTAAGATGCACTAGACTGAATCGGCGCTCCGCGTTTATAAGGTGCAGTGCGTAGCGCAGTGGAAACTGTAGTTTATCTGCAGTTGTTTTTTTTTCTCTCTCTCTCTCTCTCTCTTCTCGTTCTTCTGTTCACCACACGCTGTTTACCCCATCGCTGCCTCGCAGAGCTCTCGCTCGCCGACTCCCTAACCCTCTCCTCTCGGCTAGCGGCCGTCGTCTCTGCTGGCACCGTGATGCCCCACGCCGCGCTGAGGCAGAAGCGAGAGCCGACTGCGCTTCAGTCAAAGAAAAAAAAAAAGATACACAAATATAAAAAGAAATCCGTCAGGGGAGGGTGGCGGGTCAGGAACCTCTTAGGTTTTGGATGGAAAGTTAAAGGTTTAAGTTCAATTCAAAGCCACTTTTAGCCATTACTTTGTAAGGAAATGACCTCCAGTGAAAAAGTGCTTTAGTGAATGCTGTTACGGCTCAGTCCCATCATGGCTCCACACCTCCAAGTCCCCACTCAGCGATTGTGGACTTTTACACCAAATAATTGGCTCTGTAACCTCATATGGTCACCGCTGTGTCATCTACATGTACGGAGGGGGTTGCAATTCTTTTTTTTCTGATGTTTAGAGCTACGGAAAGATCTACTCTAGTCAAAGACTAGAGGCCAGGCGCCACCCATTCATTTTCATTAAATGCTAATTGTAAGAAATGAAATAAGATTAGATAAGATGAGACGGACTTTGTTGAACCCAGGGGGAAATTCTGACGCATACTACTGCAAAGCATGCAAAGTTCACACAAGCAAACAAGACAAGGTGCAAGAGCAGAGCACATAATGCAGACAAACAAACGCAAAATACAAAGTGCAACAACAGAACATACTTAAAAACAACATTAGGGAAATAAATGTAAATTTAAAATAAATTTATGGAAGGTAAATACGCAATTTTATGTGCAAACAGATAGCTTGCTGGTGTGTTCGTGCTGGAGGTGCGGGGGCGATACGTCGCGGGGGAAAACATCAAAAAACTCAAATTCCTAAAATTAGTTTGAGAACCAGGCCCGATCATATCTAGTCCACATCAGCACAAAGTAGACATCCTGACATCATTTCTGCTCGATGTGTTTGACAAATATCACTTAAGGATGGACTTATTTTCAAACGCATCTGACGGAAATTAGCCACTAATAATTGGGGTGGGGCTGTTCATATTTGGAAAAAAAAATATCATTATTTACTAATTCAGCTGAATTCATCCATTCGTCTGTCTGCCGTCTATATCAGCTTATCCCATGCTGGGCTGCAATACGCAGGGGGTGATCTGGAAGGGCTGCCAGTGTATTGTAGCTGTCTTTCACTCAGAGCATAAAAATGGCTTTAATACGGCATCTTGGCATCTTCTGCAGGCAAACTGCTGAAAAACGCTTCACAGTGTGTGTTCCGGAAAATAACAGCGGCGAGACATTGTGTTACGATTCTTTAGAGGACACTTTTAGACACAGAGACATACAGTTTTGAGAAAGTATTGCCAGTTCCCGGGAGGTCCTTGCTCAGCAGTAAAACTGTTGAATCACTCCTATGAGTTTGGGATTCAAACAGACAACCTTCTGATCACAGGCACACCATCCTACTCAACTGAGTCACAGCTACCCCCTAGATTTCATTAAGAAACCATATTAGAAATTACAGACCGTTGAGCAAATATATGTTGGATGGGATTTGAACCCCCAATCACTGGCTCAGGACACCAATGCCTGATCCATTATGGCACCCTTTGCCAGGTAGAAAATAAATATCCGATCCCTTCGAATCAGATGATTGAGCAATAGAGTCAAGAAAGCAAATGTCTGTGTATTGGAAAACAACAGCTCAAATTGCATGGGATTTCTGCATGGCATTTCATAAATTATATCCTGTTTGGTCTGGGGGAGGGGGGCACAGCGATCTGCTTTAGTCTGTATCATTTCTTAGTGATACTTTCATGACAGAGTGGGTCTGAGGTTTGGAGTAGGACCACTTGAAGCTGTCTATGGCAGGTGACACTAATCAGCCATTTCCCCGACGTCTTTGCTGAGGAACAAACAGCGCCCCCGGTCTGAATGTCAATAACGATGCGGATAATTGACCAAGGCTCTGCTTGCCCCCCACCGCACCTCCATATCTGTATTCATCATAGTGCACGGGCCTCCAAACCGCCAAACACTTTATAATTCAGCATCTGTATAAATATTCCGGAGTCGCTGTTTGCGCGCAGCCTTCTCTTTGATGTTTCATTAATATTCAGCGTTTACAAGCACAGAAGTATACATATTTAATGGAAATGCTTAGGCATGCTAAGGAAACATCTATAAATCTAAACTGTATTAGCGTTTTAATAAAATATTTCGGGCACATCCTCTCTGATTTTGTCTGGCCGACTTTCAGCTCGCGCCTCGCTCGCTTTCCGCTCGAGACGCGCTGCTGTCGCAGTCACGCGCGAGCTCGCGCTCGCTTGAGTGCAGTGTCTCCCTTGGGACCTGGCATTTACACTTTATTTTTTTATATTTATATTTACACTTTATTACTTTATTGAATGTTTAGTTAAAAAAATGAATAGTACGCTACACCAGAAACAGACAGAAAAACCGGAGACGAAACGTCCACGCTTCATGCTAACTGCAGTACACGAGCCGTTATACTAGCTGTTCTCTCTTTGTTCAATAGTAGCACAAATATAAAAACGCATTTCAGAAAGCCGCACTTGTAATCAGACAGGGAAAACAGAATTTTCAGTTACACCAGTGCTTAGAGAAGCACCAGATTTCAGTGTTCGAGCACATCGTGCAGTGCCACACGGCGAAGGAAACTGACAGACTATTTTTGGCAATGTAGGTTATTCTCTAAGTATCGCAGGCAGGCGTAATGCCCGCTTCGTCTTCTTAGAAAAAACCTCCTTCGGTAACATAAGAATGCACAATAACAAACGCCCTTAGCTACAATTAATTAACAAACTATATCTGTAAGCTTTTGATTAGTTTTACTGTAGTTTGAGGCAGCATATTTCATTTTGTATTTAAGTAAAGGATTCTTATCCTCCTATTTCTGCATGACATTGTATGTAATTATTTCGACGTATATGCCCTTTTGCAATTTGCAGAATGCATTTTCTTTGCAGGGTACTTAACTCGATGTTGTCTTAGATGTACTACAGTGGAACAATGTTGCTTATAAACATTTATAACGCAATCAAATGCCGCCCCTTTCAAGGGTAAGTCGATAAATGTGTTTTATTCACAATCTTGTAAATCCCTAATTCTGTTGGAGCTCATATAAAACTGAATGCATCATATTTTTAAAGGTACCGCGACCCTATAGCCAAAACAAGTGGCGGGGAAATGAGATGCATGCAAACGTACGCTCTGGGTTAAAATGCTTTACGGTTTTACGTTGAAATTAAATGCCAAACGTGTTGGTTTTGAAACATAATTTCCAATATGACAAGTGGAAAGTTTATCTTGTTGAATGTCCTAGTTCAAACGAGGACATATCTAACAACAAATGTGTTTATTGCCATTGTTCATTCGAGGTTCGTTTCCGAGTGAGCTGTGTTTTAGGCGTGTCGCCATCATGACCAGTTTCTGCAGACGATAGTGTGACGATCTGATTCTCGCAGGCCATTCCGCCTCAGCCCAGTCGCTCACTGCCTGGGTGATCCATAGCGTGTCCTTGACATGGTTTGTGTGTGTGTGGGGGGGGGTTACCCCTCAATAATCAAAATCAGCCAATACAACCCTCTGGATCCCCTTAAATGGGTGGAGACCTCAGTCCCCCCCACCCCGATGCTCAACACTAAGTTATGGCCTTGGATAGAACAAATGAGTTCTGTGTATTATGATGGATTTTTTTTTTTTGTGGGTTAGGACCATTGTGTTTACAGTTACATTCAATTTTTAGTTGGGGTTTAAGGGCCTTGCTCAAGGACCCAGTGGTGAAATCATTCTGCTGACCATGGGATTTGAACCAACAACCATCTGATCACAACATCCTAACTCGTTGAGACACACACCCTGTATTGTGGCCAGTCAGTCCGGGTCGTTCACGGGGTCATGATTCCCGTTTTTCAGTAAATGTCGCAGTTTTGTCTTAATAGAGCTTTGCATGTTAATTTGAAAAAAATTCTTCAGTCAGAATTTAGTTCTCCCCGTTCATCTGTAACCAGATCACTAATAAGAATAAAATACTTCAAAGCATATAGATTCATTAATCAAAATCACCCGCACGTAAACAAGTCTGTAAGGTGGTAGAGTGTGTAAAAGGCATCAAGAAACAAATGAAGTCTGTGCAGATTGTTAGTTGGTCTAAACAGAGTGACCTAAGTGAGTCTTTGTGTATCTTTGTGGGCCTCAAATTAAAAATATACACACACCCCCCCTTTATAGTTTTTCTGGTGGGGTTAGGCATGACGGATTTTGGAATTGGCGTGACATAACGCTTGGAGAAGAATGTGGAGCCTAGCGGCGAATCGCGGTGTGAAACTCAGGAGTGATGTCAGTGATGGAAAAAGGATGGCGAACCATATGGAAGTTAAAATGGGAAATCAACTAGCCACATGTGTGCCGCTGTGGAAATCAGCCCCTCAAAAACGATTTATTCAGATGGAGCAGAAGTTTTTGAAGTATTTGAGGATTAGACTGATTTTACCGCATATAAAATGCAGCAGCTTGCTGAATGGGGCACGAAAGCTTCTTTAATTGGACAAAATCTTTTCCCTTGCTCTTATCATTAATATTAACATTACATTTTTAATTATCATTTTATTTATTGTGTCCCTTGAGTTGTAGTTTTTCATGGTATCATTCAGGATGAAATTATCAGCCTCGACGAGACCTGATTTTATGCAGCTGCTGGTTTCAAGAAACCTTCCTAAAAACTCATATCATGACCAGTAAACAGTCGTGTGCAGGTGTTTTATCAGCAGCATCACCAAAGTCTCATGAATTGGCAGGAAAAATGAAGTATCTCTTCAGTTGAGCTGAGTCTTGTTTAATTCTCATTGTGGAAGTTAGAGTTTATGGTTCAGAATTAATAGCCAGATTCTTCATATGGAAAATTTACCTCCACTTGGTATGTTTGTGGTAAATGCTTAAGGTGTCTGCAAGGTAAATGCATGAAACCCATGAAGGAAAACGCAGTGTGGCTTTCTGGATGGTGCGACACTTACTTTTTTTGACACTGTAAACAGGAAAATTGACTGAAGTGACTAAGTATCTATACGCAGATCTTTCCTGTATGTGAGGTATTTTCTGAGTTTGTTTTCATGCAACCTTAGCACCCAGCTTTCAGTCGCTGGATATTTCAAAATATGCAACAATACACTAGAGGCCAAAATTATGGAAACACCTCCAACCTTTAGAGATGGCAGAACTTTACTCAACTGCTGCTCCAGTTACTTATTTAATCGTCCGATGGCATGTTATCTGTAACACTCTTTGATTGTTTACAAACATTACCGCCAGTATGCATGTAGTAATTTTTAAAGCGTAATGCCAAAAATACAAGGTGTTTCCACAGTTCTGACCGCTAGTGTATGAAGATTCCAGCCAATGAAAACGTGAGTGAGGATATTATTCAGTCTTTCAGATACTGATAGTTTCCCAAGCAACAGGAGTAACAGAGTGAAAACATTGCTCTCTGGAGCCACGGTCATAATTAGGCTCGACCAGACTATCATTCGCTGTCAGCAGCCCTCAAATTTCTAGATGATAAAAACACTTTATAAAAATTTTAATAACCGATGCGGAAATTATGTTTCACTGTAAACATTTCACTTTTTTTCATGACTGAAGACTAAAGTCAGCTTATATAGTGTACTACAAACATCATAGAAAATGGGGCTGCTTCCTTGGCACCTGGCCAGAGGTAGACATTTCAGGCCCAGAGAGAAAAAATCCAGACCAGGATTTCATTTCAATCAACCAGTTGAGGACTCAGTGACTGTTACACTTGATGTTCCACTGGCTGGTTGAAACAAAATCTTGGTCTGGACCTGAAATTTATACCTCTGCAACTGACAATGTCCTGCATGATATTGTTACTATAAGGCATTGGGCGATGGCAAATTTGGATTTTCCAATTATACTGAATGAAGAGCATAGTTTAATATTTGCTGGTTTGGTAAATAAGTTGAGTACGAACAGCCAGCCAGCAGATACAAAGAAATGTTTTGGGGTATCCATACCTTTTAGAGAAATGTCATTATTGGTATCAGAGTGCATATTTAATTTCCCTCAAGATGCTAGATACTACCCTCCTGAGACCCAAGGAAAAAGTGTCCTTCAATTTTAGGTTATTTGTCTTTGGGAGAAATAAGACATCTCACAATTTGGATTTTTTCAAATTTGTTTTTATTTTTAATTTCACAGCATGTCCTCTTTAGTGTACACCAGGAATAAATACGGTTCCTAACATCAGTGAAAAGATAGATGCAAAAATAAAATGTCCACTACAATGGACATAAATGAATGGGTGGGGTCACAGGAGGATACATTAGAAAACCCATCAGAGTCTTTGAATATATGTGACCATTAAACATTTATCAGTTTAACAGGCTGTTTTAATGTTGAAATGATGAAGAACAGCTAGAGTTTTGACGTCAACTCGACCATCTATATTTCTGTCAAAAGCAATTAGAAATTTTCAAATTCTCCTTTGCTAAATGCATTCAGCATCTAATACTCCTGAATTATTTGGGGGCCAAGGTAGCAGATATTAACAGCTGACCTTCATAGTTTCTCAGGAACAAAATGGCACCCTCACCCGGAATGTCACCATGTCACTGTCCTTAATTTCTGACAGTGGGTCCCCGGATGTGGAGTGACGATCGGGCTTCACGTTTTGCACCTCTTGGATTTTCATCTTAACCTGTGAATACGGACGTATTTACTCTTTGAAAAGGAGGAGAAGACATTGAATCATAGCGGACTTGATATGCCTGGAAGTCTGATGTAAAACACGCTCCAACAGCAGGATAGGGGATCTAATTTTCTGATGACGGAAGAAAAAACACACAGATGCTTTCCACATGCAGAAGAAAAAATAATACAGTAAGATGAAAAACATAAGGACACTGACTCCCAACAGGAATTTCATATGTATATACTGTAATTTTATTAATATACATTTCAGTATTATTTTTGGTGAGTCTGCTTTCAGAATGCTATAATGGGACATGACAGACCCAAGGATTTTTTTTCTGACTCATTTTATATTCTGAAATGTGCTTGTTTGGCAGAAGCTTAAATTTACATTGCATTTAAATATCTGGAAAATACAAGAAAACACATTTTTGCATTTATTTCTTAGCTCTAACGTGTTAAAAATTGGAGAAGATCCATAAACTGTTTTTCATAAAAAAAAAATAGTCCTCTATATGTATAACTGAATTTTGTTAAACGTCTTCGATCTACCTGTATCTGTTAAATTATTAAAGTATTTTGCGTTTACGTGTCTTCAGTGGGAAGACATATCAGATACTACGCTGGCATGTCACCAAATTTTGAGAAAATAATTACCAGACTTGTACATCAATGAGGAAACAGAAATGTAGGAAGATTTGTTACTGTGGGAATTATTTTCAGGCCACTTATTTCAAAAGTGACAGTACGTGTTGAAACATAATATTAAATCTCTCCCCTATTCCTTTTCTTTGAATCCAGTGGACTTTGCAATGTTTTTTTTTAACTCAAACGTTGCCATGTTTTCTGACAGTTACAAAGAGAGTGATAATTAAACTAATCCGAAACAAATAAACATTTGGCATCTCATGAAGGGGCAAGAGGAGTAATTTAAGATTTAAATGCACATGGCCTCTTTACTTTATGGCTTTGAAGATTCAAAATTAACTGGAGTGGAGTCTCCTTGGGCAGTGAGTAAGGGAGGGATGTTTGTTTCGCATTTAGTAACATGAGAAGATGTAGCTACTACGAATAGTTTTTTATATTTGCACTTGTACAGTTGTCACAAGTTCTAAAGATTTAAAAAAAAAAAATTGCTCATCTCATATCACAAGGAAGGATATATGGTTTGCAAATGAACACTTTTGCTTTTGGTCCAGGGAGAATTACGGCTTAAAGAGGGGGCTAAGGTTATGTTTCAGGGGGCTGGTAGCTAAATGTGTTCATCTTTCATTCTTTTTTTTTTTTCATCTGAGGGCTGTCTCTTGGAACAGTGAAATCACATGGTGCCAGTCACATGATTTCCAGTCAGCCAGGAAGTCATAGAAAACCCTGCCTGACATAAGAAATATACCTGCCGCCTCACAAATAGGTATTTCACAAACTACTGTTTATCTATTTGACTGCGTTGAAATTTTAGCAAAAATTTCAGCGCCTTGTCTCTGGTGTATAAGGCATATTTTGGCTCTGGCACGGTTGTCTGATCTGTGCTCCTGCACGAAACAATGTGGACATGAAACATCTCAATTCTTCACAGTGCTTAGCGAGAGCTTCAGACCACAAACTGCTTAATACAAAACCTGTGTTTAATTCTGTGGCCTAAATAGAAACTGAACAAGGGAATTGAGAAGCAGACGTAATTTTTTTTAAAAAAATTCATCTCTGTATTCGGGTGACAACAAGACTGGAATTAAAAATGTTTTGCCATGTTTATGTCCTGGTGATTTTATTTTATTGTATCGTAGAATAGCATCTTAAAAGCTTTCAATCTGGTCACCAAAGTGGAAAGCAAGCGGGAACAGATGTTAGTTATTTAACAGTGACCAAAAACAAGCTTTGATTTGTCTGGTTTGATTGCATTTAATCAACTAACATAACCAATTTATCTGTGTTTATCTGATTTGTTAGGGAAAGGGCCGGCATCTGTGTGAGATGTTAGATAGCCCAACATTAGAGGATCGATACCTGGAGAGCATTTCACAGGTGAGCCCCCGGGTGCGTCTTACATACTTGAAAACCACAACAAAGCACATTTGTGATTAACTCTTGCAGAGGGGGTGCACATTTCCCACAAAACGAACTGACGTCCTTCCTGTGTTTGAGGCCACGGTGCATCTCCAAGGCGCCTCGCACTTACTGTAAATCCCTACCGAGAGTGGCCTCGCTTTGTTCCAGCCAGACAGAAAGTATTGATTTTAATTAAACAGTTTGCTTACAAACTGGTAATGGGTTGTTTTTTTTTTTTTTTTTTTTAAAAAAGGCACCCAAAACTGAGAGGAAGTGATTCACCATAGTAATGAAAGAGAAATGAATGCAATACCAGGATACGATTTAAACTCACATAGGCTAACATAGCTGAGAAATAGTGTCCCAATTCAGCTGTTTCCCACAGTCTCACTAACTTGTGGTACCACCCCCCATCCTGCCTTGGGAACCGAAGTCTCCCTGCTCTGCCTCATTATAGATAGAATGCCCATAATTTACAGCAATGACACTATAAAAGACCAAATTTGTTTTGGTTTGAAGACCAAATAGATTATAGCTGAGTTGTTGCAATAAAAGCCAAGGCCTCTCCACACATATATCATGTCTTATTATTTCCGCCGATTTTATTCTTGGCGGCTCACGGCTGTAGACGATTCATTACGAAGGGACGACGTCGCCTTCATCTTCACGGATGATAAAGGATTTTAACAGGACTTCAGATCCATGAGAAAAAGCTGATCTTATGCTGCACTCAGCAATGACAAATACGGCTCAGTTGTATGTGTTGATCTCTGCAAATATTGCCCCCACAGAACAACAGCTCATGTTTTCTGCACAATTTGGGCGATTAACAGGATGTTAGTTGAACAAACTGAAAATAGTTGCAAAAGTGGCATTTGAAAGTTTCCAAGCTGTACCTGTGTTGAGCAATCATATATTTTCATGTGGCAAACAACAGATCAACACTCCATCTAGCTTGCAAAAGAGCAAAATGTTAATGTTGCGCCCATATGTAACAGTATTTTGCATAACAAAACAACTACATCGCATTATAAAACTTTTAATCTAAAAGTGAACATACAGTATACTACTTTAAACCACCAAGCAGTATAAGAAATAAGTTGCACAGAAATTTACTTAGAAAGATTGCAGTATGGTTTAACTAAGACATATTTTCTAAAGGATTTTTATTATTTACCTGTTAGCCAGAAATCACTCAGACATAAAACATAATGGTAGGAATCTACAATTGGATGTATCCATCTATTCATCCATCTATCTTCAAAATACTTATCCCTGCCAAGTCTCCGACAGCTGTGCCCTTATATATAATACATCGCATCTTTTTTTTTAAAAAAAAAGCAGTTGAAAATTAACAAGTATTACAGATTTCCCAAAAACAGTTACAGTTAAAATGACTTGTTTGCTATAATCTATGTATTTTATTAACTGTTTTGTGCTTAATACTTTCCTAGTATTCCCTCTAGCAATTTAAGACAACAATCACCACTACATCCAAGGATTGTAGAGCCGGGACAATATTTTAACAATATGAAGTGGTTATTAATTCTGTAACAACTTAAATGAGCAGGTGTCTACAATGGAAATGAGTTAGTCACATTGTTGTTGAAGCTTGAATGTGTCTTATTTATGTGTGTTATTTATACAGAAAGTGACAACAACGGTTCTTCTGAAATGATAATTGCAGGAAACTGGGCAGTTATTTTCTATTCCATAATTGCTATTGGCAACAAACAATGCTGTGTTGCCACAAGAATTTCATGCATGTTTTACGACAAGCAAACGTGCAAATAAACATTTAACAGGAAACCTGGCAAAACCGAAACGGCACGATTGGTTAAAGTATAACCAAAAAACAAACACAGTCTGCACCTGAATTACTGCCTCTGAATTTTAACAACATTTTACCCTGTTGTGAAAATGATGTTATATTGGACTGAAGCTATCTAATTATCTGAATTCTAGAAGCAGAGAGCATGTTCTTGATAAACCCTATTCTTAGACTTTGATTACGTTTTTTTTTCTTCTTTTCTGCTATTGTTTATGAAATATTCCGAACATTGTGATGTTTTTTTTTTGTCCTTTCCACCGTAGTTTATGTCACGGAATCAACTTTAAATGCCACGGAGAGCAAAGACTAGTGTCAAGCGGAGACCTGCGATAGCAGATGATGTCATGCAATATGTCTCTAATTTAAAACAGTGACAGAAAAGACAGTCTGCTCTTCTTCGCTATGTTGCCATGTACCGCAAACTTGGATTTGGTTCTGCACGTGAAAAAACAAAAAGCTAGAATTTTGGAGATTCTCATTGCGTAAGCCCTCAACATGATATTCCCAGTGGGATTAAATACTGCATATTTGTACATTATTGTCCTAAGGCTGTGTAGTTCTTGACCCCAGAGGTGTGAGGTTCTCCTCTGCTCCTGTGCTAAGTCTGGGCTTCCAGTTGGCCAGGCTGAAGCTGCTTTTAAAGAGCGGAAAAGTATAGAAACACGCAGAGGCAATTTTAGGGACACTGGCCCGAGGCATAAAACTCCATGGGGCCCCCAACCCCCCCTCCCCCAGCATGGTGAAAATTATGGCCATTATTTTAGCATGAAGTCTAAATTAATAATAACAAAGGGAATGTAATAAACACAACTCCTTTATTTCCATTTTACTGCGAAAAACAGAAAATGCAAATAAAGCAGATTTGTCATTGCAATGTACTATGTAATCAGCTGCCCTCGTTGGGGGGGCTTCCCAGCTTGGGGCCCCAGGCCATTGCCTGCCCTGCCGGTCCTGTCTGTACGCCTTTGAGTGCAGAACCATAAGCAGCTAATTACTCTGGTGCATGTGCCACAGAAATATTGATGGACCGTGTGGGGTCTCCTTTATGAAGCACACTGACTCACTTGATCCTCATTCCCCTGTTTTCTATCAACAGGCTGTGGTAAACAGTTGTCATGGTAACACAGGTATGATATACATTGTATAATATACGATCGTTCATTTAAGTTTAGATGCAGGCTACGCATTAAAAAATTACAATAAAAAAAATTACAGTGCCTTGCTTTGTGACGGTCAAAATTAAGTTGTCACGTGGAATGAACACTAGAAATCATTGCTGCTTTAAACTGAGACTTGTGTTACACATAGCTCACTGTAACGCCTGGGGTCAAAACAAAATTGCGATATATTGTTTCATACATAAAACACGCACCTTTTCATCAATTAATTGCAGTTTCAAAAACCGAACCTGCGTTCAGGAACGAGAATGCCCCCGTTTTGCTAAGGTGATGTGTTATTGCGCAACGGTAAGCATTACAACACACACCCGTGCCCGTAAACCGCAGCGTTTGCACACAGAGCGTCACAACAGAATATTGCTCCCCGATCTCCCTTTGCCCGACATACTGCCTTTTCTTCTCCTATACTCATAACCATATTTCACAAGTGCTTTTTGACCAGATAACAATCTCGCTCTTTCAGTCTCCTTGAATAAAAAAGAAGAAGGAGAAAAAAAAACAAAGCAGAAAACAGCCGGTGCAGCAAAAATTATGCGCCGCCAAGAGTGTGTTAACAGTTCTGACCACGTGGCGCTCGAAGGCGACCAAGGCTTGACATTTGTCATGTTGAACCTCACTTGTTCAGACAGGAAACCGGCGTCTATATTTTTCCTATATTGTCAACACCTTCAAATGTTTAAATTGAGATGAACCAAAGGAAACCAGAAACCTTCAAAACACTTTTTTAATGCGTGAAATCAGTTCCGAAATGGCAACCAGTAGAGGAACGATTTTCAACTAAGGGAGCATCTTGTATTTAAGTACAAAGAAATCAAAAGATATTATTGTATATTTAGGCTACATTCGCCTTTGGTCATTTTATATGTAGGTATACACACACACACGCGTACACACACACAGTTGGTCTTCCTATCTAAATGGGGACCGTCCATTCATTTCTATGGGAAAAACCCTAATCCCAATCA
>JAODJW010000003.1:524144-570802 GCA_026777045.1 Hyperopisus bebe
TGACTTAGATACATAGGTGAGTTTGACTCGCAATGACGTGGGATGTAACATTCAAAGCTCTCACCATATATGCAGACCCAGAGAAATGACACAGAATTATAGTAGAACAAGCTTAAATGATACAAAGACATAAGCACACCGATGCAAATAAACTAACCTACAGCTCAAGTCCCACAGCTTCCTAAACCACACCTTGTTGTGGTTTTAGCTTTTTTTGTTTAATGTGTGAGACATCAGTTATGTATCAATATTAATTTATACTTAATTTTCCTTTAGAAACTTTTCTGTTGTGGAGAAGTATTTCATAAAAACTGGCTTGGCAGCTACTGAAAATAACTGCATCCATGCTCTGTAATTATGCATCATGCTGTTTTCTATTGAGTAGATGCCAGTGTTGGAAACATCTCATTCACCCTGCCAAGCTAGTGTTGAACACACAGTCATCGCTTATTACTCTGGACTGATAATAGCAAAATAGTATTGAACACCCTGATGATGGACACTGGAGATTAACTTGAGCTCAGTGCACTCTACACAATACAGCTGCTATTCTCTACCTATCTGTTGATGCTGAACTAATAATCATCTTGCTGTCCTTTCATTTATACATGGAACAGGTGCTTTTGTTGCTAGAAGCTTAAGGGTTAAGCGCATGCACTCACCGTCGCAGAGTAAATGCACTTAATGGCACTGCAGTTATGTAACCATTCATTGAGGGTACCACACTGCACAACTGTTTAGCAGATGAGAACTGTGGCAGCTCTTCGTCACTGTATGCTTCCAGTGTAGCATTAACGGGGTGGTGTCATTCTACCCAAAACTGCTGTTTACCCGCGCATTCACAGATCACATTAACAAAGGCGTTCAACAAATAATGACAGAAGAGACACCAGCAGATTTCCTGGCCAGTGCGTCAAACTTGTTTGGACGATAGCGTTTATCCTGCAGTGGGCTTTGAACGGGCAACCAAAAAGGCGATGAAAATGTCCCACCTTTTTTATAATGTTGCCCGAAATAATCCAATAGACAAAAATGTCCCCCTGCAGGTTTAAGAAGCCCCCGTCCAATTGTCCGGTGCTTCAGATTTAATATTTGTTAAAGCACAGCATGAAACACTAGAATAGAATTTGACTTTTTTAGACTGTTTTTAACATCTATCCGTCCAGTACAGGATTTCCATGAGCTTGTAGGTGACCCCAGGAAACATGGGTTACGAGGCAGGCAACACTCTGGGCAGAACAAACCTTCAACATATGGACGAATAAGTGACAGTTTCTCACTATGCTTTGCGGTCTGCTGTAGGATCTTATTTTGCTGTCTAAAGGCGGAAGCTTCACCTGCTTTTCCGCCTGAATGAGTCTGTAAGACTTGGGCAGAGACAGAGCACAGAAACCTTAGGAGACATCGCCTTGCGCTTCCTTTGCATAAATCCCAGTCTGTCACAGTAGAGATCAGGGCCAGCCACCCGCTGTCCCCACTTCTCCGTCCACCCCGGTTGCTGGTTCCCGTAAAGGGCCTCAACTTTCACCCCTAACCCCAGAAACTGTGCAACACTCAACTGCACCATCGAGCTCCTGCTGGCAGCTGTCACCCGTCCACAGGCCAGACGCTCAGCTCTGCCACTAGGGGGTGCTAATCCCATGTGCCCGGCTGCTTAAACAGCTGACGGACCTTTGAGGGTTGCATACGCAGTGGCCAATACATGACCTGTGCTGCTGCTGGTGTTGATGGGAGATTGATGGGCGCTAGAAAATGGGTGGGGGGGAGAGAGAAATGAAACACTGCTATTTTGTGGTTCATGTGTTTGATTGTGCTCCCTTTACACGTATGCTACTGTTTTGAGTTTTTCATGCAGTTTATTACTATTTTTGTTACATCCACCCATCCATTTTCCACATTCCTTAACCAATACAGTAATGATGACTTTTCTGGGTACAGGATTTCCTTACACCCCACATTATGTAAGAAGGCCTACAACATGCTCTAGTTTGTTGTCACTAATTTTCTCCCAGAGTGACTGTAACTCAAAAGTCTCATTCTACTGAAAAGCTCTGTTGTTGCATGTCAAGGCCTATCCATTCACACATTCATTCATACTTTCGCTAATTAGCCTTGGAGTACAGCCAGGCTAAACAGAAGCTATTATAGCTGTTGGTCTGACTGGACAAGGGTAATAAAGAAATTTACATCGAATAAATTAAAAAGCCCTTGCGTGGCCTTCCACATCCACGAGCATTAAAAAAAGACATATTACAAACATTCCCACACTGACTCTTATAATAAATGCAGCCATTCTTAAGTCACACTATATAGGCCTATACCTGCATTATTGTCGCAAATTACCTAAAATGAAACCGGGGGGTTAGCGGTAAGAATAAATGCATGTAAAACGTCGCACACGAAAATCCTATGTCACGAACTATGGTTTCGTGGTTTAAAAAGTTTGGGAAATTAAAACAGAATATCAACATTTCACTTAAAAGACTGAGAAAATGGTAACATTATTGGCTTTGTAAGATTGTCCTATAGAGGAGGTTCGTTAATCTAATACCTTAAGCCTTAAGAAGTCTAAATCAAACCTTTTGAGTATCTAAACGTCTCGTGTCACTCGACCATCTTGCCAAAAGGTCAATCAACTATCCCACCCTGGTAAAGAAAAATTATTTGACGATACTAATTAAATCTAGCTTGTATTATAAAGATTTCATTACAAGAAAATGTTCCGTACCGCCCCGTAGTGGCCATGTCGTGGGCCTAATTATAGTGAAATTGCGCCCCCTAAAGGACGGAAGTCGAAAGCGTCTTTTACACTAAACGTTAAAGCGCCACCTAGCTGTTATTACAGCGTTGTGGTTACATTGTCTCAACAATCGTTAAACAGGCCTCCGTCCCATTATTCAAGAAGTCCATTTATTAGCCATTTACAGCAATTCACCGATAACCAAAGACTGTGACATATAATGTGACCAACGTGCATCCTCACCCTAAAAATAACCTTCCTCGACGTTCTGTATTTAGTTTGGCTCGCAGCAACTAAAACGTAAGCTAACTAAATTCTCACAACTGGACAAGAAACTAAAAGCCGAACAGTATAACCATGTTTCAAATTTAGGACGTCAAAAATGACGTGTTTCATAAACAAATGGTCTGCGGTATAAATAACTACTCGCCTGGTTCTATATCCTGTAACGTGAGGTAACTCGTTACTTTATTTGTAGAACTGCCATAATCTTTATATTGCTTATATCTTTAAAATGATATTTGTACTATATTTAGAATAAAGAAGATAAGATATAACAACCTCTTTCACAGATGAGCAACAGCTCTCCCTGGTGGTCTAGTGGTTAGGATTCGGCGCTCTCACCGCCGCGGCCCGGGTTCGATTCCCGGTCAGGGAATGGTTCTTTTGAATGAATCACCAACTATAAAAATTTACCTTTTCACTGACACCTTTATCCACTTACTGGCTTCATTAATCTCCAGGCTTTTCTGTTTTAACTGACGTCCTTCACGTGAATGTAATACAGTGATGCTATCAATACCAGTCCTGGATTTACTGCTGAACCATGTTCCCCTCATACTCACATGACAGTCCTTTCAGTCCTGCAACCGGAGTGAAACCTTCAGTTCAGGTTGGATCCTAACCTCCCTTATAGGTGTGACAGATAGACCACCCTCTCATACAACTTTCTGCCCAGTAGGTACCCCAAGTGTGTCTGTCTACCTTCTGATTAGGATGACTAGCTAATCCTTGCTAGGGGACACTCTGAGCTACTTCAGGTCCCACAAACTACTTTAGCCAAGAAGAGGAGCCTGAGTTGTAAATGGTTCAGTTCTTCTTGTGCTTTTACTGGTTTGTTTCCTTGATTGAAAAACTCATCCAGCTGTTTCATATTAGCATTAGTGACACAAGCATAATTATATAGGACACTGACCAATCAGCACGCAACAAGAACTCTGTGCTAAAGTGAAATCCAGGTCTTTTTAATTGAAATGGTAGTTTACAAACCCTGTCCTATCTCATAGTGACCCCCTAACATGGTTTAGGAGGTCACCCTACTTCTGCTATGCTAACATGCTATTCACTCAAAACCTCCCCATACATGTTAATGACAGAACATGAATCACCTTGACATGTACTGGATACTCTTTCACTTTGGCTGTCTGCAGTAAGGAGATCTGGAGGCTTCTGTCAGATGGATTTGCCCTCCTTTCATTCTACAGAACACGTTTAATCTTGCCCCTGATGCAGTACTGTACTGTGTGTGCCAATTTGTGCATCAACTGAGCTCTTAATTTGACTCAATGTTGATTAAATCATGACAATGTTTTACGTTGGCATTTCTCATATTTAAGGTGTGTCTATACTGGTAAGGCTGGTTCTACAGCAGCGGTAACAGAATTACAACGGAATCTGGCTATAATTTGAAAATAACTGACTCGCTTTGCTTGAAATACCATCAGTTCTCTGCACTTGTATCCCAGCTATCAAATTATGCTGCATAATACGCTTCACTGTTCACTAAAATTCATGACAGTTTGGTAACCTCTGCTGGAGAATAGCCCAAAAAAAACTTAAAAATGTATTCAACCATTAATTATGTAGTGAAATTATAACTGATCATTTTATTAAGCAGATTATGTACAGTTTTATGACCATAATAATTAAGCATCGAATTGGCTCCAAATCAAGTCAAACTGATTATATTTTGGCTATTGTCTGAAATGCACAATAACAGAAAGTCCATATTGAGAACATAGCTTAGCACGTCCAACAGGCAGACTTTGCAGGGTATGACAATCCTGTACTGGAGTTTGCAGTTAGGGACTCACTGTATATGTCTTCACGGACCGATCAAATCAGCTCTACATTTGAGAGCAGTTGCAACTGCATAATGGCCAGTGATGCTGCCAGCGGTGCATAATTTCAGCCTGTTCTGAGTGGCAGCTTAGGATGTGAGTAAAGTTACTGGGAAACCAGGAGCCAATGGCAGGATGAATAGGGCACAATACTGGGGACGCTTTGGATAACAGAAAATCACAATATATTCAAAAATTACAGTGCCCTGCGCAAGTATTCATCCCCCTTGGCGTTTGTCCTGTTTTGTTGCTTTACAACCCAGAATTAAAATCGATTTAGATGGGTTTGCACTGGTGTACAGCAATCTTCAAGTCATGCCACAGATTCTCAATTGCAAGACATTTAAATGCTTCCCTTTAAGCCAGTCCAGTGTAGCTTTGGCAGTTTGTTTAGGGGTCACCGTCCAGCTGGAAGGTGACCCTTCCTCCCAGTCTCAAATCTCTGGCTGACAGAAACAGGTTTTCTTCGAGAACTGCCCTGTATTTAGTGCCATCCATCTTTCCCTCAACCCTGCCCGGTTTTCCTGTCCCTGCCAATGACGACTACCCCCACTGCATGGCGCTGCCACCGCCACGCTTCACTGGAGGACTGGCGTTCCCGCGGCGACGGGAAGGGCTGGGTTTTCGCCACACAGCGTTTCCCATGATGAACGAAATGTTAGATTTTACTTGAATCTGACCAGAGAACCATCTCCCATGTGTTGTCTTGTTTTTTTTTTCTTGCAGCAATGCCTTTATCTGGCCACCCTCCCATAAAGCCCCGCTCTGTGGGTTGTGCCATTTGAACGACCTTTGCAGCTCCTTCAGGGTTATCTTCGCTGTCTTCCTCGCATCTCTGTCTATAAGTCTATACGTTTTGGTGGGTGGGCTTCTCTCGTTAGGTTTGTAGCAGTACCATATTGTTCCCATTTTGTTATAATGGACTTAATGATGCTCCGTGGGATAATCAAAGTTTAGGATTTTTTTTTTTTAATAATTTGACCCTGATCTATCCTCCCCGTGTGGATTCCCCCTGGTCTGCATGCTGCCTGCTTGGCGATGATGCAGTCAAGGGCTTTTCAGAGCAGGTCTGTTTATATAGGCATCATGTTTCAGATCATGTGACACTTTGATTACACACAAGTGGACCTTAATCAACTAATTATGTCACTTCTGGAGGTAACTGGTTTGACCAGATAGAATATGGGCGATGAATACATATGCACTGGCAACTTTTCAATTTTTACTTTTTACTACACACATATATACACATACATACATATTCACAGAGTATTTTATTTACTCATTTCACTTCACTTCAACAATTTCGACTATATTAAGTACATAACATAGGATCCAAACAGAAATCCGTTTTAATTCCAGCATGTAATGCGCAAAAACTGGAAAAACACACAAGGTACAGCTACTGTTTGACTCCTAACTCCCAGCGTCTGCGGACTTCTAAGACATGTATGTAAGGCATGTTTATGCAGCGAAGGCAGCTTAAAATATCGTTTTCCTGAGAAGATGCTCTCCGTGACTATAGGTTTAAGGCTAATAACAGACATCAGGAGGCAGCAGGCATTCAGAAGGACTGCAATCGAGAGAAACGCGGCACCATCATCCGCTGGCTCACTTGACCAGCACCCGAAGGAAACATCGAAAAGCGGTTCAAGCAAGTGGAAAATAAAACTCAAACGGGTCTTACTGATCTCTCCTTTATGTCATAACACACTCAGAAAGCGGAGGTGAGCTGTCCATATGAAACCTCAGAACGCGGAGACCCGGCCAGCTCGAAGAACTGAGAGAAGGGCTTAAATAAACTTAAACAGAGCTTAAACAAACTGGGTATCTGCAGGTTTCTTTTTTATGATAGCATTTCAGTAATAAGTTTATTATAACAAAATCAATGTATGCTCGCATTTGAATGTAGAAACTGATTAAAAATAGATCGTTGGCATAATAATTGATTAAAATAATTAACGAACATACCTATGTTATTAATTTATCAGCGATTCAGCTAGGCCTATTTCTGGTGAGCTCGCCGTTTTTCAACCAAATAACGTAGTAAATGCAGAGCGAAACGTATCACACGTCTGATTACACTTCGAACAATATTTACATTGAATATTTAAGTGCATCGATTTTGGTAAATTGATTCATATTTGTGAAAATCCAAAATGAACTTTGGGTATACCTGTAACTGAGCCACGCGGCAGATACGGTAAGATGTATATGGATTGTGACTAAATGGTTGGTTGTTATGAGAAGAGAGTGCGCTGCGGGAGACAGAACAGCATACGGTCGGACATTGTACTACAGAGGAAGTGACATAAACAACAAACGGGACATCCCGGTGTAGTAACTAATACCAGACACAGGGTCATACTTGCATAGCTAATAAAATGCATTCCCTCTACACAAACTTTTTTTTTTTTTACATTACCGAACAATATGGATCGGGCGGCTGGTGATGTTATGTGACAGTTCTCATGCACAACATTATACGCGCTGTGTGATCAGCCGCGGAGATGGAGGCGCGGACAGACGCTCAGACGGACAGACATCACTGCCGCATAGAAGGGAGCCCGACACACAGGCCGCTTTCTCTAAATACAAAGAGAAACGGGGGTGGGAGGGGTTGGAGGGAGGATGACAGGAAGACGGGAATCCAATTCTCTCTTTCGATACCGCATAGACCCCTCAACCCTCCCCGCCTCTTCTGGGTTTCCGACAAACAACAATACCCTAATGTAGTTACGGGGAAAAATATATATTAAATAGCCCCATTTACGACGACGCTACAAATAATATACCTTCACAGCGTCCCGAGCGGACTGTCTCAGCAAGGCGACTGCGCACCTTAGTAACTAGACGCCGGGAAATGGCATTGTTGATATCCCGGCTGAATACTAGCTAATATTTTATCGTCTTTAAACAATTTTCAAAGAGCAGCGATTTTGGGTGAGTAATTTACGTTATCCCATTTGACTTTGTCGTGGCCGATCAATAATAGCAAAGAAACTTACGATATATTACGGTCATAAAAATTTATTAATCATAACTTCATATTATCATAGAGGGGAGCGGGATGCAACAGGTAGCGTGTACAGTAGAGGAGCGGTCTAAGTTATTGAGCGGAGTTCGCCGACCGTTTTGTGAAATTATGCGTGGTATTTTACCTCCGATAACAACGCTAGTTTTATTTTGACATACAGGCTGACTTGATGTATTTCACTTGTGTTTATTTTAATAAATTGTCATTTGTTAAAAAAAAAAATCGGAGTTATACTACGAACAAGCGATGCCTGTCTATAAGAAATTTAGCGTGTATCGATGATTATGATAAATAACTGCGCTGGCAGTGAAGGAATCTTAAATACATTCAGATGGGAAACTTCCAAAAAAAGAAAATTGCCCTTATGCATATCTGTCAACGTTCGGCTTAAACTACCCTCAGTACGACAGTTGTTTTATTCATCCATAAATGTGTTACTCCATAAAGTATCAAAGGAACAGTCAGTATACAGCCAAATATGTGATTTTTCCTTTTACTGAATGATTCATTGTAGTATGCATTTAAAAATTCTGCTCTCTTTTTTTGAACTGGATATATATGGGGTAGGTAAGAAAAAGCAATCGGGTACAAATTTTGGTCTGCTAAAATCCTTATAAAGAAAACGAACGATCACTTTGGTCATTAACATAACCATCCATTACATTAATGGCGTCAGCGAACAATGAACTAGTGGTGGAATTATCTAACCTACCTGCTTCTGTTATGGACTGCATTGTCACGGACCAAAGTAATTTACATTTGCTCAACGAACACTCAATTGGAACGTCATTTTGTTACCTTTGTGCTCATTAAACATGGCTTTTCCGTTTCTGCTTTAAATTGCCTACCATAGTTAATAGTATTTTACCATTTGAATCATCTGATCACCCATTTCTGTTAAACAAAAAATTGACCCCAAACACACAAGCAATCTAAGCACCCAAATGTAAATTAAATAAAAAGCAGGAGATAAATGAAAGTTGAAACCAGGAACAGAGATTCAAAGTTACGTTACTACAGCATCGTTAGGAGGGTAACGGCAAACATGGATTGCGGCCCAAAGATGGCAGGTCCAAATTTCCAGATCGCCCTGCTGTGGTAGCCCAGGGCAACTGTTTGATCTGAATCACTTTATTGCACGGCCGTATTATGTGCTTGCTGTGTAAATACATCCTGTGCCGTTTCACCACGTCTTGGGACACGAACTGTCCAAGTTTCTCCTAGTTTCCCCAGATACTGCTGGGCAAGTAGAGAATATCAAAGCCACGATTACTATTTCATAAAAAATAACCTTCACGATCAAAGCAACTAACAAAATCAAGCCATATAACATTCAGGTGTTTTATTTCTTCATTTATTTTATTTTTCATGAGACAGTCCAATGCAAAACCAAAAAACAGACGGGTGGATGGATGGATGGATGAATGATCAGTTTTGGCTGGAAGAAGGGTAATATCAAGAACTACTGACTCTTCAGCAGTAATCAATTACATTTTTAATGATATATTATTGACGGTTATTGTTACCTAAATTTTCCATTTTCTTTTTTTTTGTATTTTGAAGTGTTCAGAGGCATTTAAACCGTTTAATAGTAAATAATATCAGTAAAAGAATGACCAAGACTCAAATAAAAGCTTGTTTAAATAAGAAATATTTATGAAAAATTTTAACTATTAAGACATTGGATAAAATATTGTTGGTGTTGAATTTTTTTTTCTCCAGTCTTTCAGTGTGCCTCTTGTTATTGCAATGTCGAAACACGTCACTGCAAATGGCGCCATTAGGTGACCCTGTCCTGTCCCGTTTTTATGCATGCCGGTGAACATATCTGTTGTAGAGATTGGTCCATTTCGTATAAATGACCCAAATTCATTAAATAATTAATTAATTCATTAATTAGCAAGTCTGATTTTAGGTAAGTGCGGCCGTTAAAATGGTCGCACTAATGACTTTCAATTTCAGGTTGCAACTATCCGCTCCCCCTTGCGGTAGTAAGTGGGACATACTGTAGTGTTCCGGTCTTACTCGAGAAGTTATACACTAACCCATTTTTGAAGGACATCGGGTGTATTTTCTTATTATTTTCTCTCCTATCATGACACATAGCAGTGTTTAATAATATATTTCATTTGAAATACGTGCATTTTTAATATTAAACAAACTAGTAAATCCACACATTCGGTATTAATAATAGTTTTTTTATATATATATATAATTTTCTATAAATTCTCCCGTAATACTTTGCTGGAGGTTTGTGGGTCGTTGTGCCCTCCGGTGTAAGGGTGCATAAACTACGACTTAAAAAGTACAGACTTCTTTGCCCCTCTGTATGTCTCTTATTCCACTTCCACGTGGTATGGCAGTAGGTCCTGGGATTGAAAAGGGGCCATTGTGCAGCGTGTCAGTAGCACAGTGTATCCCCTGAGGCTCCGAGAGATATGCTCACCCGAGTGTGTCCTGACCGCCATTGTTACGAATTCTTATCCATTCACTAGCTTTTAAATAGAGCTCGGGCAAAAGTGTACGGTAAAAATCGTTTTACACTTAATGTAGGCAGAGTACTGATGTGTGATGAAATGGGTATGGATAAACAAAACGTGAAATAAGTAAAATGAGAGAATTAAAGGACTGCATGATTAAGTGTAACAATTAATAATCTGACTGGTTTTGCAGCAAAATGTATTTACCACTATTCACCAGCTATTTTCTTTGGTGTTATACTTTACAAGCATTACAATGTATCAATATGACCATGTAAGAAATAACTGACTGCATATACACACATATTCAGCATTTCACCTTTTTTCCCCAAAACGTATAAAATAAATCATCAGTGAAATATTTGTTATTCATTAATATAAAATAGAAGTTTACATTAAACACTGCATCAGTTTTCAACTTAAAAAGGGAAGAAACGGTAATCTTTTAAAAAGCATTGAATTTTGTCAATTTAAGACGCATGATTAACCTAATTTATTTTCTGCAGTTGAGATCAAATAATAATTAATTAATACACAAATTATATATAATAATATGCTATCTTTATCCAATCATAATTATGTTTAAATTTTGAAAGACAAAAACCGAAAAAATAAGTCTAAAATCTTCAGACTTTTCTAGAAGCCTTTTGGGTGTCTGTCCCGAATGCTGCCACGCGCATCGTGCAAAGCAAACTGCCAGCGTATATGATACGTATGTCATTGTCATATCGCCATCTACTGGCGCACTTTATTAATTCTATTTGTGCTTTCGTTCGCTGGATGCTGTGAGCCAGCTGCGCGGCAGAAAGTTACACATAAACCGCGCATGAATGCTAATGCTTTACTGACCATTTTACTGACAATTTCCCATGACTATGCATCTGTATGTCCATGACTGTCGACCTCCTCTGATCACTACATTTAATCAAATTGATTATTACTTTACGGTTATTACATTAGCCCGTCATAAGAATATGTGACCTAATTTTCCGTATAACAACAGTCTATTTAATACATATATTTGAATGTTTAATATTTGTAAGTATTAATTAGAAATACATTTGCAAGAACAAAAAAGTGGTGGAGACAAACGAGTAGAGGAAATGGCAAAAATGTAAAACGCATCGAAAATATGAAATTATAAACGGTGTATATAAATAGTGAGTCCAGGAAATATACTAATAGCGATAAAAAACACTTCTGAAGGCTATTACTTTGAGTCATCTGTATGGAAATTATCATAGGAAACGAAAGATTACCGTAATATCAAGCACAGGTGCACATCGCTAAATATCAGCCCCTCCAACACTTGCATGCTATAAAATGTCAGGTTATGAAAATTATATATTTATTTATATAATTTCATTTTATTTAGCTACAAGTTGAGATCCCTGTCCAGAAGCAGACATCATATTATATATTAAATAAAAGGTAAATGAACGATTGATTCAAAATTTAGAGTGAGATCACGCATGGTTAGCTATAGCTATATATACAGCGTATAGCGGGAAGCAACGGCAATAAATATCTCTGCAGCATAGCGACAAAGATATGGACAAATGTATAGTATTTTACATATTTAAATTTCAAGACACTTTTATAAACATACATGTCGATCGTTGTATTTTGAAAATAATTTCAATATACAAATAAATACATACTTTTATTACTCATTTTAATCATCACTCAATTATTCCTTCATTTTGTTTCACATCATATTTTAGACATTTACGTAGCTATACTGTATTTATTTCTAATTATTAATCATTAATAATAATTATGCTATTGGCGTATCTCTGTTGTTCTCATGGTTGCTACTAATAATTGTTTCTACGTCTGAAATTCTGCATATGGTCAGTAGTAATGCTATGCAGTACCAGTCAAAAGTTTGGACACGCCAAGTCACTTCCGAAGGAGAGCGATAGCGTCACATCACATGACCTCACCGTGATCTAAACACAGTAGTGATGGTTTTGGAGGAGGTTGACCAGAGAGTGAAAGAAAAGCGGCCAATGAGTGTATATGTGGGACCTCCTTCAGGACAGCTGAAGCATCCCAGGAGGCCACCTCATGAAACTGGCAAAGAGGAGACAGCAGGGTCAGCCAGTTCCTGGGGAAATTGGGGTTAAGGGCCTTGGTCAAGGGCCCAATGATGGGTTCACATTGCAGGCTACGGAATTTGAACCAACAATCTTCTGAGTCCCAACCCACAGAGCTGTCTCTCCCCCTTAACAAGCGATTTTCATTTTTGTTTAATAATGTTTTGGCCAGTGCGTAATTACATATATGTTATTTTACAATTTTGATGTGTATAATTATTCTAAAATGTAGCGAATAGTACAAATAAACCTTTCCAGACATTTCAGTGGTACTAGCTCCCGACATTTGTGACCGTTAGCCGCCACTTGTTTCTCCTTCGTCTGTCTGACTCCTATAATCACAGGTGCGGATAAGGACAAACGGTGACGATCCCAAGCAAACACTGACACTGGGACAGTTTTGCATCGTCATAGTCAGAATTTACTAGCTATTTGCCGATCGTGGATCAGCGATTACAGGCTTTTTCTATGCTGGGAGGGAAGGGAGGGGTGGATCTCTCAGGCTACACGTCAAACACCTCCCCTTTCCCCAACCGTCATCTGGTCCACGGTGTGCGTTTTTAACGGGCTTTTCCCACACTCTCCAAGGTACGTTGTATTTTTATTTATCGCATTCGTCATTTTGCGCAGTGCTTAGATTACAGTTAACGTTGCATCCTGTTTTTTCTGGAGAATTCGGTTTTTAGTTATATAAGAAGGGGCGATCTGCTGATGCTGAGCTGCGGCAGAGGGCTCGCGAGCTCGGTGTCTCGGCGCGCGGCCTCGGCGCGCCGAAGCGCGAGCAGGAGTCCGTGTTTCGGACCCGCTACACGGCAAACGCCGCGAGTTATTAACTTAGTCCGATTTTTTTCCACCCGGCACCGTGTCAAAACGTGGCGGGTCTGGAAAGTCGCAACAGCCTCGCTAGCTAGCCGGTTAGTGGGTCAGTCATCACCGCGGTGGTCCTTCGATCATAGGCCTGTCGCGTTTCCCTGCTGTAGTTGCTTTTGCAAAATCGCAAAATAATTTTGATATATTGGAAACGTTTCCAGGCTATTGGTCCATGAATGTGGGTGTTGTCTAAATGAACGCTGCCACCACACACCCTTCAGACCCCATCTATTAAATCGGGTCCGGGTCATGCACCGTCTTTTATATCTATCTGATCGCTTAATATCTGTTTCTTGCTTAAATAAAACTTGAGGCGAGGTTTATTCTGATTTGATCGCGTGTGGACACCTCCTGTCCCCCGTGTGGAGGACGCCGGGCCGCGGCGCGGATGACCTTCTTATGTACCCGGCCCCCACCGATAAAGGTCGCGGACAGTTATCGTTTCTCGTAGTTCTAACGACCAACGCCGTGTGGCCATGTGCTCCTCTGCCAGCCAAAATATCAATTGCAGATAAACAGCAAATTCCCAGCTATTTTCGCGGCGTTAAGGTTGTTTGTCCGGAAGGGCTTTGTTCATGGCCAAGCCGATCGTCAGCATTTTAAGTTAATGAAAACTACGGTCCTCTTTTTGGGACCAAACAATGACTGAAACGTGCAGTATTTCGCTTTGTACTATGTTGCCCTTTGCTTTCTAGCCAGAATGCTTTTTGTGCGCATATTTTGTTGCTTTGACCACTCTTGTTGCGTCCTGCCCTCGGAATTAAAAAAAAAAAGTATGGTCATGTTATAAAAACGCATTCTCCATGGGAAACTGCCGGTTTGGCCGTTTGAAATACTATCTGTGCACTTTTTGCATTCTGTGCTGTCAACTTTCCGTTATTCGGCACGATCTGGGTCGCGTCCCCCCCCCCCTTTGTGGCCCTTGGTGGTCCGACCGTGTCACAGGAAATCCGCTTACCATGTATATTTATAAAACGAAGCTGTAGCGTGCATGTTGAGTATTTTTTCCTGTATTTTTTTGTACAAGTTTATTAATACGTATTTAATATTCACGTAGCTGTATGTGTAGTGCAATATCTGCCCGTCAATGTCATTAGAAACATTGTTAGTCTTTTCTGGTGTTTTGACAGTAAAAATGGGTATTTTTGGTGTTTGTGGGCCGAGTGGTTCAGTAATTTAGTCTTTATATAGCTGCAAGATAGACAACTCCTCTCCTCCGCTCCTGAAAAGTACACTTTCAGTTTGCCTTCTAGTAGTCAGGTAAAAAATCCAACACAATGACATATCTGTGTTTTGATTGTTTTCATCAAAACAAAAAAATGTTTTAAGTAAATATGTAGTGGTCAGTATAAATATCGAAACACTGTTCCTCAACCAACACACCTTTGGTTTAAATTATATAAAATTATTCAGCTGATAGTTTATAAAAGTTAAATAAAAAATGCATGTCCTTTGCTTAGGTAGCAAGGAATTGCACCTTAATCCATTTACCTCAAGACAAGCTAAGAAACTTGGCGACAAGTCCTTCTGATTAATGTCCCAGATTGTATCTGCAACGCCTCGGATTAGCTTCGCATGTTCAGAGCAAATTCTAGTGGTTTGTCAGTACTGCCTAACAGCAGTAGAATAAGTGTGGATTAAAGATCTGATTCAGTGGAACTTTCCCTTTGATCTTGGTGACTGTACCCCTGTTGGATACAAATTGGCTTTGTTCATTGTTTAAAATGCCCGACAGTTTATGATTATTGTCAATAATCCATTAGTTATTTATAGTGTAAGGTTATTGTTTTTCATTTTTAACCCAGTACAATTGATGGATTTCCCCTAATGCATCTTACTGGGGGGGGGAAATGATTTGTGTTGCACAAGGATATGAGGAAATATTTAGTATTGGAAATCTTGGAATTAGTGATAACTCTGTGTACTGTTAGCTGTTCCTGGAGTGAGGGTGATTCTTAGAAAAGATTGGACGGTTTTAAACTTGTCAAATGTCAGAATATCTTTCGACTTCTGAGTACACTGAGTGAGTCTGAGATAGTTCTGTGGCGTGTCAGAAATCGCTTGTCTGTGCAGCACGCCTGCCGGTTATCAGTATGAGAAACATTCCTAAATTCATAATTACTGTATTTGCAGAGTGACAATGGCGTTTAATCTGTCACGGGTGTGTCAGCGGAGACATAATGAGAAGAATGATTTATCTTATAAATAGGGCTGTTTCTTTGGGATTTTTTTCGGTGTAATGTAAATGTAAACATTATATCTGCACGTTAAGATGTTTTTATAAGACTTAATGTGTTTTATCTGTATTCAGGCGCAGTGACTGTTGATTGTGTTGTCGGGTTGCTGTGTGTGTTAACGCTGTCTGGCACGCAACGGCAGCCATTTTGCTGCCGCCTCAGTCCTGATTGGTTAGTCATGCGTGTGTGCCGTCAGTCACGTCAGCCCCGGGTGACCTCCACATATTTCATTAATGCAGTGTGGTCTCACTGGTTCTTCTAGGTGTCACTGCGATAAACCCGATTCCCCGGCTCCTCGCTGTTTCTGGGTCCCGCTGCTGTCGGTTTCGCTGCATTCCGGTCCTTTTTGCTTATGAGATTCTCCTCGTTGCAGATCATGGCAGTACCGCCCACTTACGCTGACCTCGGCAAGTCTGCCAGGGACATCTTCACCAAGGGATACGGTAAACGCCTCTCTCTGTGTTAGCGTGGGCCGGACCTGCTGTGGCCAGCCCGCCATGGTCACAGCAGCAACCTTATTTGATAGCCGTGCATGGGGGCCTGTTTGGTATTTCTCCATCATCTTCCTGATGGACCAATTGCCTGGCAGCACAGGCGAGATTATGGCTCTCATTGGCCCGAGGTGCATGTTGCACCCTGCTGCCTGAAATGGGCGTTATTCAGCTGATACATTGTTACTCTGTATTCATCATCTGATGATTAACGGTTAAAATAGGGCAGCGACCTCTGAAATGTGCTGTGTGTGTCAAATGTATATTTCAGTAATGAAATGGAGAGCTGCTAATTAAAGGCACAGTTCAGGTTTGAAGGTATATACCTACTCACTGCTGTAATCTGTACTGACTTAGACCACAAAAACATTGCCGTTATTGTAGTTTACTGACTTAGGTGACTGGTGGTCTGCTAGGCAGTGACTGCTCTGGCGAGCTTATTCCTTATCAGCTATATTAATTAACGAACAACTTTCTGACTTGCAGGGTTCGGCCTTATCAAGTTGGACTTGAAAACCAAGTCGGAAAATGGACTGGTAAGCCGGGCTTTCTGAGGGAGGACCAAGCTCTGTTCGAAACGTGGAGATGGGAAAGTTCCACCTCCACAAGAGGAAACGGACTTTGTTGCCTCCCTTGCATCAAGTGCAGTGTCCAGCAAGTGTGTAGCACAAAAGCAGCTGAAGTATTAACAGATTACTGACCAATAGAATTTATCGTAATTTTTCAGACTGATGTTTAAGTCCTTAAGCATGTTAGAAGGATCGTTTCCAAGCCTTCTCTCACCTAATCCTTGGACCGGAGCAGAAATGGCTCGTGCTTTTGCCGAAAGTCTCATCCGTCTGTGATTCTGTCAGGAATTCACCAGCTCGGGGTCGGCCAACACGGAAACCAGCAAAGTGATGGGCAGCTTGGAGACCAAGTACAAGTGGGCGGAGCACGGGCTGACCTTCACGGAGAAGTGGAACACGGATAACACCCTGGGCACTGAGATCACCTTGGAGGACCAGGTGATTCCCCCCCTGCCCCCTTGCATTTTTTTGTCAATGTGTCCCATAATTCAGAGGCCCTTGCTGTTGCCATGGTGATAGCTCACGTACTGTTTGTTTCTTTACCCCTCCAACAGTTGCTCAAAGGCCTGAAACTGACCTTCGATTCCTCATTCTCTCCGAACACCGGGTGAGGTGAATCCGGCCCACACTCTGGAATCTGAGGAAGTACCCTGAAGGGCTTTGGGCAAACGGTGTTTAAAAAGTCACTTAGTTGTGTTGCGCTCCGTTTAACTCGGAGGTCAGAAGCGGGAGCTGGGAATGACTTCACCCCCAGTTAACTGTGTTCTAGTACAACAAGTCGGAAAGCCGTTTAGCAAGACCACAAGGATTTGAAACAGAAGGATTTGTTGCTTAGCTGGATAACTTGTCGGATTTAATGTACCTCAGTTTAAATGGCCTTTATCTTCACGTACATTTAGCCCAGTCTACCTTAAATCTGACAAGTTATCGGGCTAAGCAGGAAATCCTGCTTTCTGAAACAGGCCCCAGTTTTACCCCGGTTTGTTTTTAGCCATCGTTAGCATTATCTTTTGGTAACAAAACATTACATGGTGTTTTGTGCATGCAAACACTGTAGCAACAAGTCCCCAGATAGCGGTTGGACATCACTGAGTGTATGACTAATTTAATGAAACACAAATAAGACATTAGTGCTAATAAACAGTGTATAACTACAGCTCTCACTTCTGCTGATGAAGGGGGCAGCCATCTTGAATTCTGAGGTTGGGGTTGCAGAGGTTCTTTCAACTTCCCAGTTGGGAATTCTGACTTCAGGGGGCACTCTGGGTGATTTCTGCCCAGAAACTCGGAATTTCCGACTTCCGAGTTCACGTGGAACGCAGCATAAGGCCCGCCGAAGGATCTGGGCTGCGCTTCCGGGTGCTCATGGGACTTGTAGTCTTTGCAGGGTCTTCACGTTTGTCCTTTTCCCCTCCAATGCAGGAAGAAGAGCGGGAAGGTCAAAACGGCCTACAAGAGGGAGCACATTAACATGGGCTGCGACGTGGACTACGACATCAACGGGACGGCCCTGCACGGGGCCCTGGTGGTGGGCTACGAGGGCTGGCTGGCCGGCTACCAGACGACTTTCGAGGCCGGCAAGAACAGAGTCACCCAGAGCAACTTCGCCGTGGGATATAAAACTGACGAGTTCCAGCTGCACACCAATGTGTGAGTGCGTCTTGCCAGTGGACACACACCAGCTATTTTTACACACTTGCTTTCCGTAGGGTAAGACAGCTGCCCCAGCCCTTGTTATCCAAGGAAGATAATGTAATTTATCGCCAGCCATGAAAGGCCTGTCTGCTGAGGGAGGGCACTAATCCTCTGTAAATCCTTTTTCTGTTTCTGAGAAAAAGATCAGTGTAATTAATGTTAATCATTTAATTTACAGTATAATGATGGACGCGGGCAGCATGGTGGTGCAGTGGTTAGCACTGTCTCCTCGCACCTCTGGGACCCAGGTTCGAGTCTCTGCCATGGCTCTGTGTGTGTGGAGTTTGCATGTTCTCCCCATGTCATTATGAGGTTATGAGGAACTCCGGTTTCCCCCCACAGTCCAAAAAATAGAGAGTGTGCAGTATGTAGTGAGTTCGCGCCCCATCCCCTTCCTTGCACCTGTAGCTTCAGGAATAGGCTCCAGACCCCTACATAGAACAAACGGGTACAAAAGCTGGATAAATGGATAGATAGACGGTAAATATTACATTATGCAGGAGCCAGTGGCTTTGAAGAGGCTGGTAATGCGTCAGTCAAGCAGTGTGACACTGTTAAACATCAAGGATACGTTTCTAATTGGTTCAGTTTGCGCTAAGTCCATGTGACTGAACACCTGCCTGTCCTTGGATCGCTTAGCATGGCTTGTGTTACAGCAACGACGGCACGGAATTTGGAGGCTCCATCTACCAGAAGGTGAACGACAAGCTGGAGACGGCGGTGAACCTGGCCTGGACGGCGGGGAACAGCAACACTCGCTTTGGCATCGCTGCTAAATACCAGATCGACGCCGATGCTTCCTTTTCTGTACGTAGAATGTTAGTTTCATGTGCTATCATATGCAGTACCAGTCAAAAGTCTTTGCACACACTGACATTTTCTACATCTGCATGCTACTTAACATTTACTAAAAATATACTCGGTATAAAATTAAATACTGCTCTGTTTCATGGGATGAAACAGGTAACTAGTGTATTTAAAGTTAAAGGACGGCCTAGAATCTGCCATCATCACACAACCAGTTAATAGGACGTCAGACATGCCCTGTTACATACTCTTTCCATGTTATAAAGGAAAGATGTTTTATTTTCATTTATAGTTTACTCAACTTTCCAAAGCTTAACAAGAATAAAAATCCTCAGTTTATTAAATAAATGGAGTAAAGACCAGTGGTGTGCAATCACTTCTGACTAGTGATGTCTGGATATTATATACGGATGAATATATGGCTGCATTCACATTACCAGGCTAATGGGACTCCTATCCGATTTTTTTGTGTCTTTAATGTGACGCGGATCCGATGTTTTCACGGCTGTGTGGACACAGAAATCCGTCCTTTTCTAATTAGTTTTGAGTCTGATTTCATATGTGATCCTAGATCAGGGCTCTTCAAATCCGGACCTCGATTCCAAATCCAGGCCTTGTTTTCGGTTCTCCCAGGTGGTTAGTTTAATGATTACTGACTCTGGTCAGAGGCTTCACACCTGACTGACAGGTAAAGGAAAGCTGGAAAACCAGCACCGTGATTTGAATAACCCTGATCTAGATCATGGCCTTGCGACGTGCATGACAACGGTCAGCTTCGAATTCATGTGGGGTGAATCTCAACACGCGTACTTGACCGCACTTGTGTTCTGGCGCACCTGTTTTATGTCATCTTCCATCGCCGAAGACCAGTTCCAATACTCAAGAACAGAAGAAGGACTGTAAAAATCCCCTGATTTTGTTCTTGCTCCGCCACAAATATCAAGGATCCATCGGATGCATCCTTGCCGCACGAGACCGATCCCATGATTCATTGCACCCCAAGTTCATGCTTGGGGGGCAAGTTAGCAAGACAAGTCTTGTCAAGAGCACAAGCACAACCTTTTTGTTCTTGGTATTGAGAAACTCGGTGTATTTTTTTCTTTTTTGCCTTTATGCTTGTCAGCAGCCAGCACCCGCAGAGTTGCCAAAACGGCAAAATCTAGCAATCTGGCTTTTTTCCGCCTTCTCAGCCTGATCATGTAACTGCTTGCCGTCCTCCAGAGCAGCGTGCGATGAGCACATTAGCTATCAGCACGTCCGCTTTGTCGGTTTTGGTACCAAGAGTTGTCTCACGAATACGTTTTTTGCTGTTTACGCAAACGACTAGTGCAAAAACGTATCAAGGTGCGCATGCATGCCGTTTCGGAGGACAGATGCATGCACACTCGTTAGATACGGGTAATTGTGTAATTGTGATTGCGAACCGTCAAGACGGGCGAGTCCGATCTGAGCAAAAAAGCAGAACTGAACGATGAGACTCGTAATGTGAAGGTAGATTATTTAATATGGATCCATAGTACAGGATGGATAGGTTTCGTTTCTAACTGAAGACTTGATCCAATCTAAATGTTATTGGATACTATATTCAGTGAAGAACATTTGAATGTATATGTTTACTTTGAGGTCATTCGTTGAGTAAATATGAAGCCCCAAAGGAACCTTTGCAAAAATCTTAAGATAAATGGACTGCATTTATATAGGGATTTTTTTCCCTACTCTTACGAGTACCAAAGCGCTTTACAATTCATGCCTCACATTCACCCATCCACATACACACCGGTGGCGAAGGCTGCCATGCAAGGCGCCAACCTGCACACCGGGAGCAATTTGGGGTTCAGTGTCTTGCTCAAGGACACTTTGATGGAGACAGGAGGAACCAGGTCTCGAACCTGCAACCTTCCAGTTGCCGAACGATAGCACTACCTCCTGCGCCCCAACTTCCATCAAGGATCTCGTATCTCTTGCGCACGCGAAAGTAAAATCATTAAAAAAAATAATAATAATTTTGCACTCCCTTAAGGGGCCCTGTGAGTAAATTGGTGTGCACTTTTTTTTTCGTTCTTAATCCCGTGTTCATCTTTTTTTTCCTTCTGTAGGCCAAAGTCAATAACTCCAGTCTTGTGGGACTGGGCTACACTCAAACTCTGAAGCCAGGTGAGGTTTTATCATCGATTCCCAGTGTTTGGCAAATAATTTTCACTCCAAGTAATATTATTAAAGAATATTTAAGCTACAAAGTAATTCAGTCTCGGATTTATAATCGGATACAAAAGAGATTATTGAATTCCTCTGGTCACTATTTGACAGATTGTCCATTCCTTCCTGCTTAGGTATAAAGCTGACTCTCTCTGCCCTCCTGGACGGGAAGAACATCAATGCTGGTGGTCATAAATTGGGACTAGGGCTGGAATTTGAGGCATAGAATAATTTAGTGCTGCAATATCCTCCAAATTTTATTAGCTACATTCTTCACCTTGTGTTTCCGTTAGGTGTACCAAGATGGCAAGCCAGTGTTTTTTAAAAATGACTGTTAATGTCAGGAAAGAATCACATGGTACAGATTTGAGATGACTATATGATTACACAGAAAAACACTAATTGAGTTCGTTTTCTTAAATTCATGATCATTCCACGACACTCGAGCGCTTATTTAATTTATTTTCTCTTGTATTTCTCCGTGAAAAAGGCTGGTTAGAAAACAAATCGGAGAGGGCGATGTGAAACTGCTTGTAGAATCTGTTGTCCACTAGATGGGGCTGTTGCATGCGTCACAGTGTTGGCCCTGGGTACTGGGGTTACGTTCTGCATTTGGAAAATGTGAAATATTACCATGAATTAGGAAAAAAAAAAATCAAGAACGACATGATGCGTTGATTAGTTATCGCTTTGCGTGTTGGTTTGGTCGCCCTACACTTATGCAACAGTAATTCTCCAAGACACTAAAAGTTTGTGTGTTTCACTTTGTATGTGTGGGTCTCGTCACATTATAAGTAGTTAAAAGTATGTATATTTTACGATGTCCTATTCTTACCGTCTTCTCGTGGGCTAAAAGCAGAGCTCTGGTTAATGGGGGGTCAAGTTAAAATGAAGATTACTCCTTCACACAGCCTGCTGATCCAGTTTTGCTTCTGGTAGAATAGGAACATTTTCATGCGAAATGTCTTCCGTTCTTAAGTTCAAAACAAGAACAAACACCTATATACTTGACTATTGTTATTCCCATAATAGTAATAAAACAATTACATTAATCTGATCTGTGCCTTTTTTTCTTTTAGTACTGCTCGCTTCAGGGTAAGGGCTAAGTGTGCATAAGTAGGAATTTCCTCGGTAAAAGCCACTTTTAAACCTAGGGGTGGGATTAACTGCTATCGGTTGCTGTTTTAAAGCAGCAGGAATATAAAATATAGTGGTGACTTCGTGTTTTGCAAGTGGGGTTAAGTAGTGAAACCGGCTTGTCCGGAACTGCATACCACTGCTGTGACCATTGCTGTAAGTATTAAAAGTTTGTGACCATCACGCCCATGACTGTTGGACAGATAATCTTTGTTTTGACTGCAAATTCTAAAGGGGGAGTGGGGTTAAATATAGATTTCCCTAAACACCACTGGTTTCTGATGAGGACGCTGAATTTAGCTCAGTGCAGCCAGTTTCTCCTCCGCGTTTCCTGGCTCGCGCATCGTGAGCGCGCATCCCCGTTCCCGCGCTCAAGATGGCGGTCGTAAGCAGGACAGCTCGGTACGCGGCCATGCGCTCCGTGGCGTCCATTCTCGCTTTGCTGTACGCCTCTCACCTGGTTTGCGTGTCAGGTAAGTGACTTGGGTGCCTCAGAAATGAAATACGCTTGGTTTTACAACCAGTGGGGAAAGGAGCCAGTTAAGCCGAACTGTGCAGCGGATGGTTCCGGCCGCTCCGCCGGCATTTGAACGGAGCCTTGCGGTCACTTTCGGCTCTGGACGGTTACCTGTGGTTGCACTCCGGCGACTTAATTAACTTGGATCAGATTTAAACGGCACCGGATATCTGTTTCCCGGTGATGGATGCGCACTGTTTTCCCTTAGTTCCTTAATGCTCAGTAGTCACTCAGTATTCACCAAACCCGGCTGTATCTTTATCGCTTATATATGTCTGTGTATAAAAATACGACCCGACTAAATCGCGTCATTTGGCCGAAACACCCTTTCACGCTGTTAATCTAGACTGTCTGCTGGTTAAGCATCTACTTTATACGGAATCAATTAATATACAACCCCTTTCCACTCTCTCTCTGTGCTTATATGAATATTTACTTCAGTTGCATGTATTTGTTTACAATTATCATGACATGTCTTCCATGAACACAAATATAAGCCTTTGCCGGCAGTCTTTCTGTGTGGCCTGCGCTATATCAGCACCTCGCTGTCAGATCTGGAACCGGTAATATATCCTGTTCAGCCTGACCGAGCCTCTGCACAGCAGGTAGGGTGTGTTTGACCACAATCCAGATGCTTATTTACCTAGAGGTGCCCTTTCGTGTCGCGTTGCCGGCTTGTTTGTGTCTCTAAATTGCTCAGCTGAGCCCTTTCCTGTACCTACTTCTGCGTGTGAAATTTCAGAAGGGATTCAGTTCCCATATTATGAAAGGTCGTGCGTTTTTACAACTTCCTCCTTTTAGTATACTTTTGAACCATGTCGTCAGTGTTGCACTTTTGAAGCGCTTGAAATAGACTCCTTTTAGCAACATGACACAACACTGCCATTTGTCGTGACTCATAAAATGGAATGAAAGCGATCATTATCATTGCATTTTAACATTTCACCCTGAAATTACTTGAATAGTTCTTCAGAAGAAAACAATGTAGAAAATGCAAAGTTCCCCGGCCAGTTTGGTTGCGTTGCGTTCCGTTCCGTTCACTAAGACTCAATTATCCAAGACCATGCAGATGATGTTTTTAATATTGATAGTAATTATTAACTGCAGCAAGCACTTAGACCTTTATATATTTTATATAATTACAGAATTCATGGTTAATCTCAATCATAAAATCTTAAGAGATTCTTTACTATGGGTTAAACCCAGTAAGAAATTTAGCCCATATCCTGTAAGTGCATTTTCAGATAAAGACATGGGTGAGTTAGATACACAGTCTGAGCAGATGAGTTGTTGCCTTGGTGTTTCATGTTGTCTCCAACTGCACTGCTTTCATGGGGACGAGTGACACAAGCCTCACTCAGGGGAGCCAGTCAGCCGAGGAACAGTGAGCAGGATTTCCTTCGCCCGACTTCTTGGCTTGAACACGCGAACACTTAAAAGGTTCCTGAATTTGAACCAAACGTGTGATTCGTTCCTTTGAAGAAAGTTGCCATTTCTCAGCTGGAGTAATTGCTTGCGTTGCTGTAGCGCGGAATTACTGGCTGAATTGTGGTGAGTTCATCGCAACTTTGATCAAATGCAAGTTATGAGAGATCTGTGTAGGAGAACCTTGAAATCCCCTCTCATTTTGATTGGTTGTTTGTAAACTTTTGTTGAAATTGTTTGGTTTTCGTCTGCATGTCTGCAGCCAGATGATTCTCTCATACATAATGCCAGTTAGAGACTGAGAAAAGAGAAGGGCTTGATTGTATGTCACCTTTGTTGAAAAACGTGAAATGAAACGATTCTAATTTGACCTTGTTTTGGCTCCTGAAATCCTACGGGCTGCACATGTCAACAGAACAACTCTGTTCGGCGGGCAATATATGCCCAAGTTTTAAGTAATAAAGCTTCATTCAAGCCCCAGAGCTTTCCTTGGTTTAACAAATTGTTAGATTCCTCTTGCTCACTTTGACCTAGTCTGTGCTAATACCTTATCAGTGGGCTCCTGAGAACCCTGTTTTATGAGAGGAATCCCCCCTCCCCCTAAATTGAGAACCACAATGCCTTGTGTTTATATGGATTTGACCATTGCCTTCACCGATGATGGGCCTATGTGGAGGGTAATAGTCATATCTACGTTGATATTCAGAGTGAACACCCAAAATAAATAAAAAGATTTCTTTTGTTTGAGGTCAGCAAGACAAAGGATATTTGTATGTGACTTGTCCTGGTGTTGAGCAGTGGTAAATATGCATCAGGCTTTTAAAACAGGGTTTTAGTTTTGTTTAATTTTCGGGTGCTCTATATTTCTTATGTTATTGATTTATTACTGACCAAGCACCTTGAAAATAATGTCCGTTGTTCGCAGTCTAGAATATATGAAAAGCAAATATTCTAGACAAATATAGGTATGATTTATTCACGTGATTAAGCAAATCGTGTCTATAGAATGGGCACCTTGTGTTTTGATTGCCTTGCTTGTCTTCACAGCAACATTTGAAAAATGTGTGCAGCTTCATTTTACATTTTCTAGGTAAAGGGACACAGTGAGGTATTTTGTCTCTTTCTCAGAGTTGAATTTCTGTGTCATACATTCCTCACATGATCCCTACCAGTTAATTGGGTCTTTGGTTGTTGGATAAAGAGGCTTTTCAGCCAGGAGCAGTTGGCCTTGAGTTATTTCTTTACCCACCAACATCTGTGGTTAGACTTCATATAAATGGATTTAAATTTTATTTTCTAATCTAAAACTCCAGCTATTAAGCAGGATTTCTCAGTTAGCTTGATTAACTTAAGCTATAACTCATGATTGTCCAATAAGAGTTTAGGCAAGAAGCATTCCTATTGGACAATCATGACTACTCGCTAGGGCTGTCATATCATCATATCGATATTATATCGCGCATGCGCAATAATCACCAGGGCTTCAGATGACAGACGAAGCATTTGGCCAGATGCCAGCTTTTCGGTGATGTACAGACATTTATTTACGCATTGCATTGCGCAATAATGAGAAGATTAGTAGTATGGCTTAAATATTAATGAGATGCATTTTGTGATACCCAAAAGTTAGTGATCTGTATAAAGTTGTTTCTTAAATTCGATTAGCGGAGCACCCCACATTATACTGTTTTGCTATACTATGGTTTGGTATACCTCAGTGCAATATGCACTGAAGTTCCGGTGAAGAAGAGCAGCCACGATATCTTTTAAAACAGGAGATCTTTTGGATAAACGACGTAAAAAGACGTCAGCGGTGTGGTGGTACTTTTTGCAGTTCAAAGTCTGACACATTCATGAAACATAAGGATATGCCGTATTTATACTAATAATGACTTTTGGGCGTCATACAAAGCCTCATTAATATTTTAGCCATACTGCTAAACTGCTTCACAAATTGTGGGCGTAAATAAATGTTCGTATAGCACCGAAAAGCTGGCGTCCGGCCAAATGCTTCGTCTGTCACCTGAATCCCTGGTGATTATTGTGCAATGCAATGTCGATATGATATCACCCCGCCCTACATCTAGCTTAAGTTAACCCAGCTACCTGAGAGCAGCAGCTCTGACGCTGCGTTCCATTTACCTCGGAAGTTGGAGCTGGGAATGACATCACACCCAAGTTTACTGCGTTCTAGTACAATGACGACAAAGTTGGAAAGTCATTTAGCAATACCAGGGACCTGTTTCAAACAGCAGGATTTCCTGTTTAGCCGGATGAAGTTACCCCATTTTAAATGGCCTTTATCTTCATTTGCTAATACTACCATAAATACTACCTTAAATCCGACAAGTTATCCGGCTAAGCAAGAAATCATACTTTCTGAAACGGGGCCCAGTTCTAGGCAGGTTCAATGTTAGCCATTGTTAGCAATATCAGTTGATAACAGCATATTTTGAGCATAAAAACACCACAGCAACATGTCCACAGATAGAGGTTGGACAGTATTGTCTGCATGATCGACTTATTTGTGGCTCATTAAGACCTAAGTGCTAATAAACAGCATATAAGTATACTAACTATACTAATCAGAAAAACTTTATTGATCCCGGAGGAAATTGCTCGTGTTACTACTAGACGGTCACACAGAAACACAAGACAAGAACATAAAAAAATAAATATCAGATAAGTATAAGAACTGAAATAAAATTATAAAAGAGACTCTGCGCTATATACACCAAGATATATACATAACAGAAACAGAAACATGATATGTGTGTGTGTGTGTGTGTGTGTGTGTGTGTGTGTGTGTGTATATATATATATATATATAGAATAAATACTGTGTAGTAATGCAGGTAAATTACCAGATGAATATTGCACATCCAAGTAGCAGCAGGTTAATTGCACAGGCTAAAGTATGGGTGTGTGGCGGGATGGAGTTTATGTTTAGCATCAGGCTGGGAGGAGATCAGTGTGAGGAGTTAGAGTCTGATGTCTGTAGGTAGGAAAGATCTTCTGTGGCGTTCAGTGGAGCATTAATGCTAGTCAGCTAAAAGTGCTTCTCTGATCCGCCACCACACTGTGGAGCGGGTGATCAGCATTGTCCATGATGGACTGAAGACTGAACAATATTCTCCGTTCAGCCACCATTTCCAAGCCGTCGAGTATTCTCTTGTTTTTCAAGTCAGAATTCCAACTTCAAGGGGCGTTCCAGATGAAATTTACTCATAACTAGGAATTCCGAGTTCAAATGGAAAACAGCATAAGGCCTAGACCAGTGCTTGGGATTCACATCTCATTTGTCTGGGAGAGAACTGGCATGTAACTAATAGCATTGCTGTGTTAAGTAAAAAGATTAACTTATGAACGCAACATAAAGAGTAAAATTTAAAACAAAGTAAAATGTAAACTATATTCTTTACCTTGGAATTTTCAAACATTTGAATCTTATTGAAAAATACTCCTGCACTGAGTACTGCATATATCTGATTATCTTTCTATGTGACAATGCAAATGATAATCAAAAAAATAATCATTTAGTGATAGCTAAACATTTTGCCAAAAATCACACAGATCACTGATGGCCTGACATGGTTTGCTTGGCTATATTTTTCATTATTGTATCTGGGGCTGTTTTTTTAAAGACTACGGAACTCATTCACGGTCATCATTTATCTGTTGAACAGGTGCGGGGGTCGATAAGAAAACAACCTCTGCAAATTACAGTAACCCAGTGAGTCCAATGAGCACCACTAAAACAGATGCGGCTTCCAACCCAAATGGCATCAATCAGAAGGTCAGCGACTTAAACAACACATTGGATAAGGCCACTGTCACAGCGCCACCTACCGTCCCCCCGTCATCCTCTGCAGACCCAGCCGGACCCTCCGGCAGCCCAAATTCCATGGATGAGCCTTTGAGCACCTCCCCCATTCAGGGTGACATAAGGGAGGGTAATGAGACGGCTGATGACGGTGACAAGGGTGACGCGGGCGACGAGGGCGACGCGGGTGATGAGGGTGACGCGGGTGACGCGGGCGACGAGGGTGACGCGGGCGACAAGGGTGACGCGGGTGACGCGGGCGACGAGGGTGACGCGGGCGATGAGGGTGACGCGGGTGACGCGGGCGACGAGGGTGACACGGATGGCGGCGACATGGGTGACGTGGGTGTCACGACTGACGTCGGTGACATGACTGACCTCAGTGACACGGATGATGGTGACATGGATGACATAAAAGAAAGTATGGATGATGAAGATGGGTTTTACAGTCAAGTGGAGAATGGGGTCCGATCGACGACCGTTTATGAGGATGCAGACTCCCACTTTTTCATCCACCTGGTCATCTTTGCTTTCCTGGTGGCTATTGTGTACATCACCTACCACAACAAGAGAAAGGTAAGGCCTGAGAGCGGAGCATTCAAACGTGTTACCTCAGAGTTACTCAAACCGTGGGGAGTGAAGGAACTACAGGAGGGCACGGCTGTGGGGTGGGGTTTAGAGTTCAGGGCAGACCTATTTCAAAGTTGCACCCTTTAGAAATATTAAAAATGATCTGAATACATTATATGCTTGTACACGTTGTATGACACTGATTAAAATAATTGCTTTTTATTTTATTTAGTAATTAAAGTTTATTTGGGGTCTATGTGTGTGTATGAGGGGAGGGATCAGGACAAATATATCAGCTCCAGGGGGGTGCTGTCAAAAAGTTTGCATACCACTATAGTACGTGGCCTATATATGAAGGTACACCTCAAGTTTTCTGTTTGCTGCAGTTAGCCTGCAGGCTACACATTACTGGACACGAATAAGCATGTGATCTTTTATAATGTGTACTTTCTGTCTTTTGCAAAAGGCTATACATAACTTCCTTATTTAAAGACAGTTAAACATTACTGACACAGAAGTCATACGCTTTCTGCTCTGTCCAGCAGATGGCGCCATAGACCAATTTGTTCTTTAAACAAGTATTACCAAGTAGTTTTAAATAAATGCCTTACACATATTATAATAGTGTTTTTCAAAAACTGATTTGTTCTTTACCAAATTGGGTAAAATCAATGAAGAATTCAGTCAACGACTAATTAGCTAGCTTAATTTACGGGACGATGGAGGAAAAAACAGGCAGACGCCAGACGTTCCTGCATCCCGTCTCATAAGGAGGGACCGCGGGGAAAGGCAAGCATGTAAGATTCTATATTGCCTGCTCTCAGATCCTCCTCCTGGTCCAGAGTCGTCGATGGAGAGACGGCTTCTGCTCTAAGGGTGTGGAGTATCGGCGACTGGACCAAAACGTCAACGATGCCATGCCCTCCCTCAGGGCAACCAAGGACTACATCTTCTGATTGGTGCCTGGGTGCTTATAAACTTTTTTTTTTTTTAAATATTGTTTATGGAGGGGGTGGAGCCTCCATCTGTGGCTTGATATCTTGTAGCTGGTCAGGTGTGGTGATAGTTTGGCTCTATTGTCTTTCTTTATCTTAAAGGTTGTCAGGGTTAATGATGTCAGTATATTGACATTGAGGTGGATTTGGGGAGTATTCGAATATACGATTAAGTGACCTAATTTTTTTCCAGCCTTATAATTCTGTTTAATTCAGGATTATTTCAGAGGGGTAAAAATACCTGCCTTGATTACTCTAGATTGTAATTTCTAATAAATGAAGTGCATTTATATTTTCAATTAAATTCAGGTTTTGCACGTTTGTATACATATCAGCAATAATATATGTTGAAATGTTTGCCTTTCATTCAGAGTTTGTTTTTATTCCCCTTTTTTCCTGAGCAGTTAGGGGATTAATATTTAAAAGGCCCATATAAGTTATGAAGAATGTGCTTGTCAGGTTGAACTGTTAACGTGCCAGTTAAATGATGTAGATGTCAGTGGATTTAAATGCCATAATATTTTTTTCTCCCATATTCTAATCGCGGGCGGCCTATATATGTAATCTATTTAAATATCTATGGCTTCAGTGAAGTCATCCTTTTCGGTGTCTTTGTGACCGACTCCTGAAGCATCGGATACCTAGTGGATACCTAAAATATACCCTTTTTTCTGTAACTGCTATGTGTATCTCGATGAAAAAAGCATGCTTATCATGGCACAGGCCTAATTAAGCAAATCCATTGTGAAAATAGAGAAACAAATACATCAATATCAGACCTAATGGTTGTCGTTAAGTGTGACATTGAATGTTGACTTTTTTCGTTCCTGACTCTCTTGTTGAAGCCTCAGTGTGTCTGTTTTCTCTGTTTTATGCCTCATTGAGTGTGGATTATAATTGTATTTATAGATTTTATTTTTTACCCCCAAACTGAACACTTCCTGATGTTCTGTATATCGAAAAGATCATATAGACTTCATGGTTTAGAGGTAAGTCTTCTTAAACCATGTTTTTTTTTTTTTTTTTATCTGGATACAGCTTTAAGACAACTCCTGTAGAAACTGGTGTTTTACATACAAACATTTCTGAATGTTCTTTGTTGTTACCAATCGATGAACCTTTTTTTTTAATATGTGCAGCATAAGTGGGCAGAAATTTAATATCATGTAATTATTACAAAGCTGTATAATTGCATTTTTTAAAGATTAAAAGGAATCTGGTATAAATTTTGTTTCGGTGTTAAATTGAAATCGAGAAGTATAATCCTCCAAGAAGGTATTAAATGTGTTCATCTCTAATTAAGAAATATTCCTTTAGTAACGTTGGGTCCGCTGTTAGAGGTTTTGTAAGGAACTTTTGTTGCCGTTTATGCAGACTATGGTGTAGTGTGTTGGTTTGCGGAAACCACAGCCCAAATATAGGCACTGCGGTCCCCTAAGGTCTGATCAAGGTCCCGGTCCTCTTGGTTTGATTCTCTGCATTATGTAAGTGCTCAAATGGTGTCTTTTTTGAGGCATGGTTATAACTAGTCATATGGTCACTGCAGGACAAGGACCATCTCCAGTGACAGGGTTCCTGCAGGTCTAGGACCGTCTCAGGTAACAGCGTTCTTGCGGGACAAGAACTTATTCCATTAAGAGGTTTCCAGGAGGACACAGACTCTCAAGGAATATGGTTCTAGTAGGACGATGATGGTCTCTAGTAATTGGCTTCTAGGAGGACTTGATCTGTCACCAGTGATAGGGTTCCTGGGGCACAAGGACCATCTCCAGTGATAGGGTTCCAGGAGGACAAAGACTGTCTCAAGTGATAGGCTTCCTGGGGGACAAGGACTTCCAGAAGAACTGGGTCGTGTGAGGAGAACTGAGGTCTGAGAAGCTGCCAGAACTACACAAGTAGGTAAGAAACTCGGCCACATTCCACTTTTGCACTGAGTGGACGTCACGGGCCAGAGCGGCTGGGACCTGGGAAGGAGGATTTGTCACCAGCATCAGCCTCTCTGGGCGTCGGGGCTACATGTCTGCTGTAAATCTACGGTCATTCCCCACACCACACAAGAAGATTTAATGGGAAGAGGAGATTTAATGCGTTCTTCACGCAGGTCAAAGGGACCAAGGGATGGGTTAGAGCTGATAGGGTCCTATTGGCATCTTTACAGTCCGATAGCCGAATTGAAAAACGCAGCCCCCTAGAAAGAGACAGTGATGGAGGATTTAATCAGAATCATAAAAGATACTGTCACGCAAAAGCCTGCTTCGCCCAAATAGCGCTGTCATATAAAAATGTATGATGTGATTCCTCAGGTGGAGGGAAAAAAAAAAAAAATCAGGATGTTGCCCTTATTTACACTCCGATCGTATTTCATTCACTCCGCACATTCAGAAAGTCTCTGGAGTCGACGTGAACCTCTCATAAAGAGTCTGAACTTAATGTGTAATTGAATTAGTGCCGTCTATGGTTGAAGGACCATCCTGATTGTACTGGTGGGTGTCTGTTGTGGGAAGTGATGTAGGACACATCCCTGCTGAGTTCACTGCAAGGCATTTGCACATCCATTCATATGGTAAACGCATTTTTTTCCCAGTACAGAGTCCTGGGCACAACCCACACGACGGGGCATCTTGGATGGGTGAGAGCAGTTTAGGCTCAGCGATTTACTTAAACCACCCTTGCAGCGCAGAAGGACACCTATGTGGGCGTGGAAAGGAACGGACGACCGAACGTGTGTCAGACTGTAACCACCCCGCCTTAGCGGTCATGATCCTCAGCAACAAACGCGACTCCCAAATTCCCAGTGAATTATCAGGAGGTTAGCAATTAGGATAAAAAGGAGAGCCGACAAATACAGCAAAGTGTTATCACCCAAATCGAGGAGGGGACAGGCCTTCCACTGTAGGCCCAAGTCGAGGAGGGGACAGGCCTTCCACTGTAGGCCCAAGTCGAGGAGGGGACAGGCCTTCCACTGTAGGCCCAAATCGAGGAGGGGACAGGCCTTCCACTGTAGGCCCAAATCGAGGAGGGGACAAGCCTTCCACTGTAGGCCTCAGCTTCTAAAGAGCCTTCGCAAAAAGCTGACAGTGTGTCTCCCTGACAGCGGAAGGGCCTCGATGACTGGAGGGACGGAGCGTGATCTTTAGCGGAACACAGCAGACGGGTGACGCGATTTCAGCCTCCCAGGAAAAATGTCTGTGATCTCTGAAGGTTGGTTTTCAAGGCACAAAGCTACACACACACACACACGTTTGCATCCATACTTTTGTGGGGACCATCCATTCCATAACTCCAACATTGACAACCTTAACCTCTACCCAGCTGTAACCTCAATCATAGCTTACCGAACAAAATACAATGGCATTTTTAGTTTTTCTTTTTACTACAGTCACAGATTTTTATAAAACTGAGTGTCCTCTTGTGGGGACCATTCTTTTAGTCCCCATAAGGTCAAAATAACAGGTTTTTATCACATTCTGGGGACATCTGGTCTCCACAAGGCAAAACATACATACCCCCCCCCCCCACACGCACATAGATAGATAGATATTTTGATTTCAAGCTTTTCCACCAACTTTTTCCTAAAGCTTACATAAATTTCCTACAATAGGTCTGTTTATTAGTTATAGTTATATATGTATCACCTCTCACCCCATATAGATTGCGTAGGTTTCAGACAACTATGAACCTGACCTGATAATGGGCTATTGATAATAAATTGTTCAGTGGGTTTCGTTTTTTGACGTAATAAGCAGTTTCTCTAGTTTGTCATAATTTTAGCGAGACATCTGTCAACATGGATTTAATGGACACATAAACCATTACGAGTCAAACTTCAGTCAGACATTATAAATTATAATCAAACGAATGCATTGCATCATGAATTCATTAATTACCACTGTGAAATGCATCGGTAGGCATCATCTGCTGCTTGGGGATGAGGGGATTACTCGTAAGAATACCCGACATAAACCTTCTCATTGTAGAACAGGTTATTCACTATGAGGAGTGGCGTGAACAAAAACATCTGCTGATTTACAGCAAAGCGATACTCAAATCACGGCGACAGAAGGCTACAGAAATCTCCATTGTTGCATAGAATAATGCCACCTAGAATAAAGATAAGCTTGAATCAGATTTTAGCAGACTGAACACTCTTCCAGAATTGCCTATAACGAGTTCACCCATCCATTTCCCATAAATCTACTTATCCAATAGAGGGTGACATGGGCCTGGAGCCTGTCAGGTGTCACGTGGTTTGAGGGACAGCCTGGACGGACGCCTGTCCATTAATTACCGGCGATCGCTCCTGCGTTTTACACGATTTCTGCCTTGCCCTGCCGCAGTATTACTTTATTTCCTTTAGCCGCTTTATATCTTCATTCCCTCTGATTCTACCTTTCAAGTCTGGCTTAGGAAGACCTGCTGGTCCCCATTCATCACGCTTGGTTAATAAGATCAAAGGAGCCGCTTACAGTATTCGCGCAGAACTTCGGCCGAAAGCAAGATTTCCAAGGCGTTACGGATGCTTTTATAAGTCATAATGCGTTAAAATGCATCGCAAGTTCAATTCACACGAAAAAGATCAATAATGGCTTTATTCTCTCTGCTAAGTGCGATCAGCTCTGCTTAAAGTGTAGCGGATGAAAGGAGATCACAGAATTTTTCTACGGCAGACAATCCTACCAGCGGGTCGCGTCGCTTGAATGTGGAACATGCAAGAATATACCTGAAGCTCTTTTTAGTTGCCGGATTATTATGGCGAGTAGTCGCATCATGCAAGTACGTCAGCAACTCTGTCTCGGCTTTCACAAAGATTCCCTCATCCTATTTCACATACATTAATCCAGATTAGAGTTTAGGGTGTTTTATGAGCCAAGCGCAGCTTCGTATACGAGACATATCTCACCGGGGCACTAGAGAGCACTAAAGTCACGCAAACCCAAGTAAGGACTGGGGATCTTCTGCGTTTAAAGTGTTCGAATTACATGAAGTCCTGATGTATGTTAGGCTTGCATATCTGTACTCCAGGTACACCAAGATATATCCTAGCATTACTACATTACTGTACATATTACTGTACGGTACATTTTTTTTTTGCTTAGATATTAAATATTCTGTTATATTTGAATAATTTAGATTATGTTCTGCAATTGTAATTCATAACGACCCACGATGAGATAACGTACTCATTTGTCTTGTATATAATTCCTTTATTCTCATCCTATTCTCAGGTAGCATACGGTCTAGATGATTATTATGGATGTAAACCAGGTGACTTAATCGGTTTATCACACATGTTTTGTCCTCTTGTTTTTGCGGTCTCCGGTAGGTGTGGAGGAGGTGTGTATTAAATATACTTAGGTCCCAGTCCTGGTGTTACAGCTTTCTGTTATTTTGCTGTCCGGGGGTGGGGTGGGGGGGGGGGAGTCCAGGCGCCTTTACGGTATGATGCACTTCAGGTTCACGGCCGGTCGTTCATCACGACGCTGACCCCAGCTCTCCCGCCCGACCCCGGTTTCCTGGCAGAAGTGTTGGCTTCAGTCCCCGTGGCTCTGACGTGCCCCTGCATCCCGTCTCCTCCGCGAAGCTACGGCCCCTCGCTCCTCCGCAGAACCCTCATAGTGGCTTTATAATGGTTTGGGGGATTCCTGTCACACAGAGTTGGATGCAGCTTCCATTTTGGGGCCGGTGTTAAAAAGCTGGGGAGGAAGAAAAAAAAAAACACCCCTTCAAGGTTATGCTAAAAATTCAGGACACCTCCAGCACTGCGGCTGCTCAGCACAGGGCTGAGATACATTATTACACACTATTTAGCTCTTATAATTACTAAGCATTATTAAAGGCCTTACGATCCTGGGCTATGCTGTCACCTTGCTAAATTCCTTACTGGTATTTCCCAGCGGATAAGTGATAAGCAGAAGTGTTATGTCACTATATAAAGTATCACTTCCACACAGATATACACGCTAATTAAGGTCGCTAGAGAAACACACCGGAAACAGTGACATTACCAGTGCTAACGATGAAGTGGACCCCCCCCCCATCAGCCTGGCTTGTGGCCTGTAGCTTCCCACTGCCCCCCCCCTTCCTAAAACACATCTCCACCCAAGGGCGACCATAGTGGGTCATTCACTTGCTACATCAGGCAGATTAAGTTCCCTCCAATGCAGTGACGCCGCTTTCAACGGCTGCTGCTTAAAATTAACAAGAGTGGAATTCGTTGTCCACTGCCAGCGATTAGAATGCATAAATAGTATTAAAATGTTTTCTTGCTGTGTCGTTTCGACCCTTTATTGACGGGCCTTTCTCTCGGAAGCCCTAGACTCGCTCTCTTTCTCTCTCTCTGTAAGTCTGCATCCCAGAATCCTCGGCTGCGCTCTTCTATCCTGGTGCTTCCTTTGAATAAGCCCCAAACAGGCTTTTATTCTCTCCATTTTTTGTTTATTTTGTTAGACCCCCGCCACCCCACCCCCTAGGTTTCAATCACCTCAGATGACGACCTGCCCCCTGCCGTAGGCCGAGGGCGGCCTGGGCGTGCGTCTCCGCTGACTCTGCCCCCGACACGGTGCCCCCGTCTGAGAGGAGTGATGTGACCTCGACAGCCACTGCCCCCCCCCTTAATGAAGCCGCGAGACGCGGGCCTGCTGTCAAACCAAAGCTAGACGACTCTTCCATAAAATGAAACCAATTTATTTAAGCCTCTCCGCTTCCTGGCCTGATGTAGCTCATGCCACAGCGATGACCGCGCGTGTCCATCCGCTAACCGCGAACGACGATCAGGGTTGCGGCTTCTCCTCCTCCTAGCCTGCTGATTGGCCCGCTGAGGCACCTTCCTGTCGCTCCTTAAAAAGCTATTGGTCAATCCAGATGAGGACCCCGGTCATTTGCCTGGGAGGGAACCTCCAAATTCTCAGTGGGTTTATGAGTCTGCCAGCACACTTCACCATCCATAACCCCACCCCCCTCGAGACTCCTGTCCTGTTCAGCCTGTGATAAATATATGCGATACACTTTCTATATCAATGTATAAAGAAGCTATGTAGCTTTGTATATTTTTTACACATGTGAAGCATACCTAATGACTGCTGGGATACCTACCCAGCATCACAGCCTGTCAAAGTGCATGTATCTGGAAATCCAACCGCGAGGAACATGTGTGTGCAATTTATAGTGATCATTTATTTCCCCCCCGGCTAAACATCTATCAAATTTACATCTTACCTTCTTAGAAATATTCATTATTTGCTCCTTGGTGCCCAGAACATGTCTTTTAGATATATTAAGCAAAATTATGCAGGGCAATAATCCTCCGAGTAGAAAATTTGCCAGAGGCAACACTTTTGTACCTTAACATGTCGTACATGAAGAACTGTTCATTGCCCTTAAATGTCAGGCCGCGTCTTATTTGTGGACGGCGACCGCGAAACGCTGTCAAAGGCAATTTTTATACCTCTGGATTTTATTTTTGCCCCAAACATCTCCGGTGTCAGATGGTTTTAAATTTCTAGTGTGGCTGAAATTACCAAATATCTACAGTCGTGGGCAAAAGTTTTGAGAATGACACAAGTATTGGTTTTCACGAAGTTTGCTGCTTCATGTAGATCTGCTTCAGGTAGATCTTTTTGTCAGATGTTTCTATGGTATACTGAAGTACAATTACAAGCATTTCATAAGTGTCAAAGACTTGTTTAAAGATCGTTTAAAGGGCGAGATTGACAGTAATAAACAAATATATAGGCAATAGAGATCACCTGGTGTAACTTGAGCACACAATAAAGATGCCAGTGTTTGACCCTATCTATGTTCCACATGCATTTTCTAGGTGCCCCCTCTCCATGGCCTCACCTTATTTTCACACATTTCCCTGATGTCACATCAATGAGCTTTTTCTCTCCATTAAGCAGTTCCCCCGCTTCTGGCTCAACGGGAATTCCATCCATGCCAGGTCAGACAAGATGGCGGCCGAATTAAATTTCCCAGTGACATGTTATGCAGCAGGTGACAGCTTTGAATTCCTGATCCACTGGGTGGCGGTCTGCCACGGATGTCTGAAATGTTTGTCGTCGTATCCAGAAAATGCCCGTGATGTATGTTTTTTTTTTTTTCCCATTGTCAAATTTATCAGAGTTCCGGAATTCCTTTGGTGTTATTTTTGATCAATATAACAATAAGTATGGTATTAGCATAAGACAGGTGGTTGACGAGTTAAATTAATCACCAAGATTAACTGTACCCATGACCTTGGTGACCTGCCCCCCCCCCCCCCCAGATATATCTTGCAGTGGAGCCTCCACAGACCGGAAGCTTTTAAATAAACACTACCAAGGCAGAGACAACACGGCAAGGCATTCGCTACAAACGTTCATTGAACACCACTGGGCGTGTGATTCGGCCGCCTCCCACCGCCGACAGGAATTTGTGGCGGGATCACAGAAGGGCAGCTCCATTTCCGCGCTCCTCGCCGGCTCGAGGAACAAAAAGCCTTTCCTGGCTTCCTGTGTTGCTTTGAATAATGACTATATTCGCGTTGTGTCCTCCAGCCTCCGGGGAGACAGGAAACCGGTCCTAGACTCCATAAAACACAGTAGCAACACACACACATACAGACACACATCTGTATGTTTGTGGGGACTGTTCATTCATTTCTACGGGCAAATTCCTAATCCCAACAATGCCGACCGTAACCCCTACCCAGCCCTAACCTTAACCATAAGTAACCATACAAAATATGACACTTTTGGCATTTTTACTTTTTTGATTGCATTCAGAGATGTTTGTGGGGACCTGAAAAATGATCCCCACAAAATGACAGGTTTTTATTACATTGCGGGGGAGATCTGGTAATGTAATACAAACATAATCCAAACACACACACATACTAAAGGTTTAACAAGTACATATTGTGTTTCTTTTTGTACAGTTGGGTAGTGTATTAGTGCATGTTGTGTTTCTATGTATGTCTCAGCAAAATTTATGCTGTGCTCAATCTAGTGATACAGAAATCTGCTTTAATTCACTTATAACGCTGAATAATTGGTTGGAAGAACCATGGATGGATGGATGGATACATTAGTTTTACTTTTTCTAACTGGTAAAACTGCATAAGAGTTTTTAATGTTACTTTGATTAACTGCTAGGAGACAGATTCTGCAACTGTACAAGTAAAAATATACATCTGTAGTGGGTTGGTGCCCCTCCCTGAGTTGTTCCCCCCCTGTAGTTTCCGGGATCGGCTCCGGACCCCCCGCAAATCCTGCATAGGACAAGCAGGTATGGAAAATGAATGAATGAATGTACACACTACCTAATCTTATGGAAGAAGCGTTGAAACTTCAGATAGCCTAATGTAATATTTATTTATAGGGTAAATAAATAGCCTGACGCATATGTAACTGGCCTGGTAGCATATGGATTATATCTCTTGCTTAAGGTTACTAGTTAAGAAACAATGTTAAAGTATAAAATCTCGCCATTGCTCAGATGCACCGTCGGACATCTTGGTCTTCCTTCGTGTTGCAGTTTTCGCCTGCTTCGCGTACCCTCAGAGAGCAGAAGCCTGACCTAAGTAACGTCCCACGGTAAAGGAGTCACGGGTGTGATCTTTCATTAGCGTTTAACAGCATTCTGGCATTTCCAGGAACACAGATGTCTCTCAGTCACCTGAAATAGCTGTAGGTCAATGACTCATTTGGAAAGCGGCAGAGGTGGAAATTTCAGGTCCGGAAAGTACAAATCCAGACCAAGATTTTGTTTCAACCAACCAGATGAGTACTCTGTGACTGTGACTCTTTATGCTGAACTTGTTGGTTGAAGGTAAATCATGATCTGGATTTTTACTTTCTGGACCTGAAATTACCACCTCTGGAAAGCGGTTCTCAAGCGGCCCCAGGCCAATACAACCTCCTGGTGTGCGATATCTATTGTTCCTTAACCAGCGTTTTGCTCCTCATTTAGCAGCGACCTCAGTTGGCAACCATTCGCAGACACGAAAAAAAATTCATCTTCCGGCTAATGTGATCGTTTACACCGAGATTTCCTAGGCTTGACAATGATGCATGCCAGAGTGAGAGAGATCTTTGAAGTAGAATGTACGAAATGTCATCAAAAATGCCTGCTCCATGACGGATAAACAAAGCCGAGTATGGAAGGTTGAAGTAAAATCATAAACGTAGTCGCAGTCATGCCTAGGCTAACGTGATTTACACTTATCGCCATTTCGCTCATTGGTCATCTGGTCATTGGAGTGGAACTTGCTCATATTCACTGTAGCTATAATCCTTCTCCCTGAATTGTAAACTGCGGGGCACCCAGTAGACCCCCTCCCAAACACTAGAGGCTTTGGATCCTGACAATTGGACATGCGTTTTACAATTGGACATGCTAATGAACCGGATGTGATGACTGGTCGGCGAAAATGCTTTTGAAAGCTCCTCCCACCTACGCATTGTGTCCATATTTTGTGGCTGGCAGACAATGACGCAACGTGGACGCGCGCGACTGCAAGGCGTCGCCGGCGGAGACCCACGCCAATCATTCCGGCTGCCGTCCCAGCAGGCTTGGCCAAAACTGAGAAGGCTTTAAGTCAAGCTGGCCAGAAGACATGCTAAATGAAGGTATTAGACAGTTAGAGCACATTAAAATTGTTCGAATCCTCCGCTGTGAATATGCTGAGTGAGAGACATTACTACTTTAGACAGGCTTCTATGACTTCTGCTAAACTCATGGGCATTGCAGTGCTATACACTGCACTACACTGCACAAACAAAGCACTGTATTTACTCGTATCATCGTCCCCTAGTCCTCCTGGCTGCCACAAAGGGATGATACTAAGACCACATCCCAAGTCCCGATTCGGCTAGAGGCGCAGTGGGTATGTAGAATTCCCTCATTCACAGCTGTCCTTTCATATCCGACAGCCAGTCACAAATGGTCCAGAAAGTCTCTTGGCATTGGTAACATCCCCCTAAAACATGCGGTCCACTTGGACGCTCTCCAGCAGGGGCAGACTAACTTCTCTGGGGGGCCCTAGGCTTACATGGATAGGGCCCCCTAAGTGGGACATTTGAGCTATTTTTTGACGCTCAAAGAGAAACAAGAAAGAATTAAAAATGAAGGAACATCAATAATATGCTAATCAAAGGACGGGGTGCCAGTGGTAAAACTTACTGATGGGGGGGCGGTGGAAGTGCTGCGGGTAAAATGCGCTGATCGAGGAGTGGGGGGGGGGGGGTGGCACATTGTGCCGGTCAATCGATCAACCAAATTTAAGGAGATTAACTGTTCCCTCTTTTGTGGTCTTAGGCTGCTGGCCTATACCTTGCTCCACCCCTGCTTAGTCTCTGCATTTCCATATATGTCTTTAATTGTGTTCTCTCCCTGTCTGTTCCACTCCAGTGAGATAGTATCAAAGACACGGGAGTTGTAATGTTAATCTTTGCGCCGTTTTCTTCTTGTTAGGCTACTTTGCGTCGGTTCGCCTGCCAGTGAAACAACTGGCACCACTAGACTGGGCAGCGTTAAGTTTCAAAGTAGGAATAGTCCATTACGGGGGGCAACTTTGTCTATCCTGAAAACTATTGCTAAAAATGCAAATAACAGACATGTTGCTATAATTTAAATGATCATATTATAATATTATCTTCATGAGGCCCCTAGTTTTAAAGGGCCCCTAGTTTTTGGGGGCCCCAGGTGATGGTCCAGACCAAGATATTGTTTCAACCAACCACTTGAGTATAAAAAGTCACAATCACAGAGTACTCAATTGGTTGGTTGAAACAAAACTTGGTCTGGACTTTTACTCTCTTCTGGACCTGAACTACCCACCTCCTATCCTTGCCTTATGCTAAATCCGCCCCTGTCCTCCGATACACCAACAAGAAAATGGTTCTGATGCCCCATGTAGTGTGTGGCATGATGGTACTGAGATGTCTTCCCAAAGTAACGTGATTAGGCCATAGTGAGCGACTGTGTGTTAGCGCATACCCTGTGATTGACTAGCACAGTGTTTCCCAATCCAGTCCTCGGGGACCCACAGCCAGTTCATGTTTTTGCTCCCTCCCAGCACCCTGCCAGATAGTCCGGGAGCATAAACGTGGACTGGCTGTGGGTCCTTGAGGATCGGATTGGGAAACACTGGATTAGCATCCCACCCAGAGTGTCCCCTTCAGGTTATGCCCTGTCATGGGATAAGATCCAGATTCACAAGGACCCCTGGAAAATTGATGCATACCCCCCCCCCCTTTTTAAAGGTAAAGGCCATGTATATCAGACTAATCTGAAAAAAAGCCTTTAATTGGGGTAATAAATAAGAATGTCTCTGCAGCATAGATGAATGCCAGGTGTTGCCAAAGATGGCAGCTCAGCGGGCACAAAGGCCTGGCATCCTTTGCCAGGGCCTGTGTAGGGACAGGGCAAGTCATCATCCTGTTAGGGAGAAAAAAAAACGCTGCCCTCACCCCCACCTCCCATGTCTGACTCGACCACAACAGAAGCGACTGTGACTCCAGGGCAAGTCGGCGCATTAGAGCAGTGCTTCCCAATCCGGTCCTCGGGAACCTGCAGCCAGTCCACGTTTTTGCACCATCCCAGCTTCCGGTCCCCATTTTTGTTGTGGAGTATTTTTTTTGTTATGCACAATTTTTTGTAATTTTTTTCCTTACTTAAATGCCACATAAATGTCCATATGCGTATTGCAGCGTTTCTCAATCTGGTCCTCCGGGACCCCCAGATGGTACAAGTTTTCTCTACCTGGAGCTGGGAGGGAGCAAAAACAGGATCCGACAGCCAGTCCCCAAGGACTGGATTGAGAAACACCGCATTAGAGTGTCGGCACGCGTGTCGGAGGCCCGCAGATGCCCCGGCCAGCTTTGCCAGCTCAGAAAGCTTTGGATGGGACGCAGGAGCCAGGAGGAGGAGCTTCCGTGAGGAAGTGCGCCGTCCAGTCGAGGACGCTTTCCTAATGAGACATCTGAAGGAAGATTTGCATTCAGGAACATCTGCTGCCTGTCAGGGCGTGATGTAGTGCTACGCCGTTACCCTCATATACTCTCAATTCAGTGTTTCACGTGGTTCTCTGGTTAAGATACCTGATACACATCAGCAAATTCATCTATTACACTTTGAGACATGTCTTCGTGTGTTTGATTCAATTTCTATTATCACAGGGCTTTTCTGTGATAATAGTCCTGCCTTCTCTTCCCTAATAAAAGTAAGACTAACTTTTATAATAATAATCATCATCATTATCATTATTATTATTATTACTACTACTACTGTTAATAAGAAACAAACAAAGATTGGTCAGACTGATATTGACGTTTCGACGATGTGTCTTCCTCGGTGTCTGTTAGCCAAGTAAACGAAACCCATCTTTTATGTAGCAGAAGGGAATTCAATCACCTGTCCCCAATCACTGCAATTACACATAGTCTTAGAGTGTTGGCTACCTTAAATAACCCCTGGGGAAGGTCCGCTGTTCATTGATGAACGGGAGCCAGGGGAAGCTCAGTAGTGCTGTGGTTAACACTCATACCTCTTGGGTCTAGGGTTCGAGTCTCCACCATGGCTCCATGGGTGTGGAGTTTGCATGTTCTCCCCATGTCATCATGGGGTCTAGTCCCCCCCCCACAGGTGTTAATGGTGGTGTTCCCTATGATGGCTCAGCACATAATTCGGGGTTACCTGCCTTGCACCTGTACCTTCCAGGATAGACTCTGGATCCCCTGTGACCCTAAATAGGACCAGCAGGAACAGGAACTGAATAGGAACACGCTATCTGAACCAATTAGTGTGCATTAATTTGGAGGGAGAGGATAAAGAACATTTTAGAGGGATAAAGCTCTCATGAAACTATTCTTTTATAGAGGTGGATAGTTTTGTTCTTCTTTACCGTCTTGATTGTTAGTCCTCATAGATAAAGATTCATGGCTCAAAACAGGGGAACCACGTGGCGGTAAAAGGGATGCAGGTGCAGGAGCTGGTCTGACGTCACCTGAACGGATCGCCGTGCTCCTGACGCTCATACATACTCTGAGACGAGAAGCGAGGAGGGCGTCAGTGAGTAACGAGGCGTGCCGTGCGCCAAGATGAGGCGTCCTGGCACAGGGCCGGGAGTCGATCTCGTGTTATGAAAGTGCTCAGAGCAACAGGAGAGAAGCCATGTGGACCTTTGTTAGAGGATCCGCGGAAAGGCCCCTTGGAAACTACGCTCCATGAGTCACCACACAACCGTGTGCTGTGTAATACAATTATTACTCAGTGCCTGTTCACACTCAGAAAGGTACTCCTTTCTGGGGCACAATAGCATTTCAGCAGGAAAAGTTAGGCTCACGCTTCAGTAGCTGAAATCTTTTCTGTTATCAGCATCCAAGAAACACAAAGGGTTTTTTTCCGACTGGGACCGATTTATTTGTGGATTTGGCGCGTGTCTGCGTGTGCGTGTCTGTGTGTGTTTACGCTTTCGGTGTGGAAGAAGAAAGAGAAAAGGTCCACGGTTCTGTTGAAATTTCCCGTGCGGAGAAGCTCCAGATGCAGTAAGCCTTGCGGGTCGCGGGGGAGGTCAAGTCCACTTGTTCAGTATTAATAGAGAGTGTTAACTGAACAGATAAGAACCAGCAGGAGCATTCAAGCTTCTGTGACATCGGGGCGAGTCTAGGTGCCTATCACAGAATGACAGATAGCCGTCACTCTCACACAAAAGATTTATTACCGCTCAGGGGTGCGTTTCCCAAAAGCATTCAGCTGCATGGTTAAAACTATGTAAGTTGCCAATATTGTTACGAACTATGCTTTTGAGAAACGCATCCCAGGATAGGACCTAATCTGAGAAAGCAGGAGCACATAACGTGACGAAATTCGCGAAAGGGGGAAAATTTCTGGAACAGCGTGAAAGAAAAAGGCACATAAGAAGATAGCGAATCAAGCAAATGAACGAGACAGGCCAAACGGTAGCGACATCAACACCTGTATTTCTCGGAACGATAACTGGATTAGTAACCAGCTGTAGAGAGATGACGTGGAAATAACTTACTAGCTTGGGTAGGCGGTTACAATAAACCTCAGAAGGAAATCTGACACACGATTAAGCTAATCTTCATTTTGGTGATCTTCTAGTGTGACTTAAAAGTAAACAGTATTAAAACTCCAGCAATCCCGTTTTCAGCTGCATGCCTGTCTGTTTAAGATTCCCCTTAGGTTACTTGGTATTGAACCAGCTATCAATCTGATGAGAAACTCCGGCGAATAGCACTAAGGGGGGTATTCACCGATTCAGAACAGAGCTCTGAAATACGATCAGGTCTGTTGTTTTAGGGAAGCGGCGTGGTGAAGGGTGGGACTGGAATGTGTGTCTGCCTGGGGCGGGGGGGGGGGGTCACCAGCCAGCATCCTGAGTGGTTTCGCCATGCAGTGGGTGCAGCAATGCACTGCATCAGCGCATGCTCCCCAACCTGACCTGACCTAGTGTGGTAAGTCCTTAAGGAACACAACAAAAAAAACAAATAAACTAAAATTTGTCAAAAAAAAGCATTCGCTTTAACAATCTTCTCAGGTCTTAAACTCCTCTGAGAAGACCAGGTTGACCCCAGCATCATTTGGTTGATGATGCAGCTACAATTCATAATTTTTCAGCTTAGCCAGAAGTAAATAATAATAATATACTCCCAGATTCTGACCAGGATTGTGAAGTTGCCCCTGGAGAGGACTAGGCAGGACCAGCTTAGGTTTTATCTTGTCCTGCAAGGTAGCTACAGCGGATGTTTGTCCTCGTCTTGCGAGAGCTGGCAGTGCAGAGGAAATTGCTATCCAAGACAATCTTCCGTAAGTGCGACGCGTATCGATCGGCCAGTGTGGCCTCGTTGGATAGTGAGGTAGAAGAGCGTTGATTAACTCAATTTGGCGTTCCTTAACTTTTGCGGTGTGACTCAGAATCTTGCCGTCGCAGAGACATGCTGACAGCCTGTAAATACAATGTTTCTCACAGATTCCTTCGCTTCCCTCTAAAAGAAGAAAGTAGTTAAGGACACAGACTTAATGTAGAGCTTGCCAGTTCTAGTCTCTGCAGATGTCTTCTTATTGTATGCCCAAGCAAGGTACTTAACCTGACTTCTTGATATCTAACTGCATCACTAGGGGAACATCATTTTGGCGCAGTTTAATACAAAATACAACTGTTCGCTTTTTCCATATATTAAAATTCACTGTGATCTGCTTTAATTCAGAATCACTTCCTTACACTTTTGAGCAGGACTGGATTGGAGCAAAATGCATGGATTTGGTCTTATTTTCCAGGACATTTACCGCAATATTTCTGAATATACTTGTGACCAGGCCTCAAAATGTATGCACACTCATCGAGAAATGTCTCCGTAGAGTTTGAAGCCACAATTTGGCCGAGTCGTTTGGCATTGAGGAATCACACTTTGCAGGAATAACTTACTGCATTGCGTTGTTCGGCTGAGGGGCTTAACTAACTCACTACAGCTCTCTAGAATCATCTCGCGAGCAATGTGACTCCTACATGTTTCACTGTAACTCTCCAAACCAAGTTTTTTTTTTTTGTCAGCCAGCTAAGTGGTTCAGGTGAGTTCACTTAAAGGAAGATGTTCCTTGGCAACAGCACATAGTACCGACAGACTTTTTGCTCATTTCCCTGAAGCAATCGCCGGTTATGTCGAGCAATTTTTGTACCAAGACTTGTGTGGATTCTTCGGGCGGCAGAACAACAGCTGATGGTGGGCAGTCCCAAGAAGCTGCCAAATGAACCACGGATCTCACGGATAGATGGTACCAGCCATGAATTTTATTCCAGGCATTCTGGCAGCCACAAAATTGGTCTCTAAGCATCTCAGCCAGAGCGT
>JAODJW010000003.1:575365-592247 GCA_026777045.1 Hyperopisus bebe
AATCTTTGTACTTTAGTCAGCTGTGACTATCTATCTATCTATCTATCTATCTATCTATCTATCTATCTATCTATCTATCTATCTACTGTATATGCCATCCTATCCTGCTTGTGAGGTACTAAGTGCAGTCTAGTGTTAAAATTGTGTGTAAATTTCATGCGTACACATTCGTACATCATCTTTAAATTGTCTTGCACATCATATGTTATACCAGAGCACACTCAAAAAGACAAATTACTTGTATATTTCATATATTTGGCCAAAAAAACTCTGATTCTAAACAAGCCCTCTTTTCTAAAGTTTCAAGTTTGATTTGTTACTGTTACCTTGTTACACAATCATAGACTGTACTCCTGCGTAATGAAACGCTTTTCCATCTGTGTCCAGACAGGCTTGAAAGGAAATACAGCTGTGGAAGTCATAGGCGGCCAGAGAAAATGATGTTTATATGATCGTCATGTTTAAAAGAACAAGTCTGTTAGAGTGACAGCTCAGCGATTCCAAAACCTCTCCTAAAACTCACCACCCCCCAGTATTTGCAGCAACCCTTCAATATGCCCATGTATTTTATGACCACTGGCTAGTCAAAACCTCATGGAATTATTTGACAAATTAAATTGATTGATAGAATGATTGAGCTGGTGGTGAAATTTAACAAATACATGGAATGGCTGAGGTGCCCCTAGAAGAAGTTTGGGAACTGAAGCGCTGTTCTTCTGGATATCTGGCAAGAGATCAGTCATTTGAAAACCAGTTTTTATAGTTTTTGTTGTATGTTTTTATGTATTCTAATGCTAAAACATGATTTTTTTTTCTGAGCAAATACAACAAAACCCCCATATTTGCGATTTCAGTAACCTCGATTTTATTTATCTGCTGTTTACCATGGTCCAAAAAAAAAAAAAAAATCCTTTCATAAGCTCAAACTATGTGCCAAGTGAGTACAGGCTATAAGCCAGTGAGTACCCACAATAATCTATGATATTTTTAAGCAAATTAAATTTCTCATTAGACCATATATATTAAAATATAACGGTACATGTTACAATATTTTCAACTATAAAATGTGTAACAGTAGCCTATGTTTTTTCATTGTTATCCTTTGGGGGGTATAAAAAGCACGATTCACTACATTGCTCTGTCATCCCTTGATGCATACTGTATTTTTCATTGCTATATAGTTTCTTGAGAAACATTAGTCAGAATCCCTTTCATTTGAAAGAGCACAGTACTGTGTATAATGTACAGTGTACAGTTGTTGGTTAAACTTTACCATGTGTATATACTCACGAATTAGGTTATATTTGTGGTCCATTGATGGTTATTATCCGCGGTAAGTCTTGGGATGTATGGATACGGGGGGGGTTACTGTACACATGCTACCCAGATAGATCACTTTAAACGTTTTCTTTGGCTGACTAAAGCTTTTGTGTAGTACTGTATGTAACACAAAGAAGAGCAAAATAAACAAGAATAGAATAACCATGAAAATTGTGTGAAGACAGAGGTGCATAAAGCGACATTCTTAGCTGTCGGACCTCCGTACGAACTGCCCTCAGTTATACATGGTTTTCCGCAGTCTCTCCGATCTCGTCTTCAGGCCCACAGTAGCAGCAGTGAGTATAGAGGCTGTTGTAAAATGTACAAGTGGGGCCTCTCTGTGTTGTGCAGGTTAAAACAGGCTGCAACCAGCACTGCACACCCAGGTTCAATTCCTGCTGCGCTTTGGCTGCCTTAGAAATGACCCTGCGAATGGGGGCTGGTGGGGGTGGATTACACAGCCAGCTCTCTCTCTCTCTCTCTCTGTTTCCCTCTCACCGCTCTATGGCAAAGCCTAACTGCTGGTCGGCTGCTATATCTTGATTCATCTATATTAAGTTATAATATGCATGCGTTGCAATCTGGCAGCTCAACGCGAAAGCCCTTCAAGAACCTCTCACTTCCAGTTTGGGTGGAGATATACGGGCATATTAATCGCAAAATCGATCCGCTTCCCAGTTTTATCATGACCGAGTATCGCTGGATGGTCTTTATGAAGGTCTAGATTAATTCAGAGGATGATGCGATGGGTTATTTGACAGCGGTGGGGCTGCAGCTTACCTACGCGACATATTTTTGCCAAATTTTGACAATGTATTTATATTCCCGATGTTAGTCAATAAAATGCAGCCACAAGCAACAAAACTGGATGGTAAACCTTGAATGTAGAGTTATCTATAATCATGCATGTTAATGTTATTGAATAACAACTATTAAGTCGATCCGTAGCTAATCTTGCTTGCAAGTTCCATGCATTGTTCTAAAGAAAGTAAAAAGCCGTTAGAGCGTGAAGACCTGATTACAACATCGCTACTATCATTTAAGTAGCTGTTCGCCGGCAAAACAACTCGTCATAGTCTACAGATAATTTGCTACATATGGGTTTCTCAGGATTTTCTGTGCCAGCGTCTGGCAACGGCGTGGTTCAACGGGCACTGGTCTGCATCGCCGTCCCGAATCGCAGCCGCAAACTGTCGCTCTCGCCATCGCTGGATCTGGGAAGCCGCGGCTTCCTCAACAGCTGCTCGCGTTCCCGCTCCGTTCCGCCAGGACAGATTTAGCCGGCTCAGACAATACGTTAGCTAAATGAAGCCCCAAAGGACCATATTTGTTTGAAGCAACGTAGATTTGATTCAAAAATCGAAAAACAAAAGTGCACATATTGAAATTTACAAAAGAGTGGATGAGACTGTAGAGCACATTAAAATAAAAGTTTTTACGAAAAATGTTTGGAGTATAACGCGTCAATCGAGAGGACAGTCAGGATTTAGCTATGCGAAAGCTCGAAAGACAAAGTATTGTCAGTGTAATAGCAAACCTATTTTAAAGTTATGAAGGAACTTTAGGTTTTTGGTTGGTTTGTATTAATCATCTCCATTGGCACCTATATTTTGAAATTGCTTACTCTATAATCACAATGACGTGGGCAGTACTCGTTTTACGCTTTTTGTATTTGTCACTTATTGACACTTATCATCATGAACAACCATTTGTCGTCATCTCATTATTAATTATAATAATGAGTACATATTATTCTTGGAGGAAAGTGACATGGAGAGAATCACATCTGTATGAAATAAATTAGCAAAAAATAAGACAGTCAGCTTGTCAATTGTTCCAAATTAGTTTGGCTTTCGTTTAACATATGTCTGCTCAGGCCGGGAAAAACAATAACATGTAAATTTATCTCCCTCGTCATTTCTGTCCCCCCAACCCCCCACCGATCTAAAACCCGAGCAAGCTTGAGGAAACGCGCTTTGGTCCAAGATGAGCTGAATATTCAGTGTTTACATTAGCATAGCCCACAGATGGTCAAGCAGATGCTTGTTTAAGCAAGTGTCAATTTTCGTGAATTTTTTGCTTTCATGACAAAACAAAGTAATATCCGAAAATGGATGGGGTTCCACTCTGGCAGCTCGGGGGAGCTCTGGAGTTTGAGACGGCCATCAGGAGGGGATGCAAGCAAGTGCCTAGTCAGAAGGAGAAGCAATACAGTGAAACTGCCCTCCTCAGGCCGCATGCATTTGAGTTGCACCCCCTGTTGGTCACAAACAGTTACTACACCAAACATTAAGTAAACGTGTTCCTTATTTAGGAGATGCCGAAGCAGCATGATCTGCTAACAAGCTGTCTAGCTACAAGCCTCAACTAACTAGCTATTTATTTAGTTTTTGAAACAGTGGGGGGTGGGAGTAACATTTTGTGTGGGGCCCCAGAAACAAAAAACCCACCCCTGTCAAGAATAACTCTGAATTTCATGATAAAAATAATGAGCTCTTTGTAGACGTCAATGCCGCTCCATCTTCACTGTGAGGAGAGAAGCTTCTCCTTACAAACCAGCTTTGTGATGTAAACCTCAATATGATGGACACAGTGACAATGAAGTTGAATTAAATTGAGGACTCTACCCACCTCAGCCACAAAGTCGAGCCCCCCCAACAGCCTGGGAGGAGATTCTGCAGCATCACACCACTGTCTCCCAGGTTCAGGAGCGGGTTAGAGCAGACTCTTTCCCTGACGCTATTCACGTTTCCAGCCGCCGCATTTCCTGTGACACTCACCTCCATGAAAATGTCGCTTTTTCAGCATTTTGTGTAATTTTTGCAATATGCAGCGAGTATATAGATTTATTTCCATCAGTGCTAATATTTACATATAGAAAAACAAAATACACATCAAACCTCTAAACCACAGCTGCAAATCAGCTGTAAAATAGACTCAAATTGATGTAGATTCAAGGTTGATGTTAGTTATTGGGGGGAATTTTGAATGCGACAATCGCAATTTCGGGCGCAGGGGGTCACCTCCCTGATTTTAGAGAGTTTAATTAAAGCTCGCTATTTCTGCAAACAAAACTCGCATGGGCCAGATACGTCCGCCACTCCCTATGCTATCTGCAAAGCGGCCACAGTGGCAGAAGCCGTCCAGATGCACTTTCAGTTTCACCCCCCGGCGTTTTGACACCCATAGGATGCTCCCGCCTCCTGACGGGCCGTTCTCCTTTAAATATGCAGTCTGGAATAAAGCATCAGACACCTAATTAATCACCGTGACGCCAGGAACTAACGAGACCTGGGTGGCACGGGAACACATTACGGGGGTGACAAATACTGATTGCTTGGCTTCATTCTGCATTTAAAAGTTCAAATATAGCTACGCATTAAAAATGCATTAAGATGTAAATGCAGCCGTGAAGTTTGTTCCCAGCTACAAGCACACTGCGTCTTGTGAGGGGAGGAGACTTCGGAGTCGTTTTGTTACGTACCTTTTTTGAGATTTCTTCTTACTTATCTAATTTCTTACTTAATTACCACATAAATGAGTGTTACTGTGTTTCCGAATCCAGTCCTCGGGGACTCACAGTCGGTCTATGTTTCTGCTACTGGCAGGGAGCTGGGAGGGAGCAAAAACATGGACCGTCTGTGGGTCCCCGAGGACCGGATTGGGGAACACTGAAGTACTGAAATGCAGACAGAGGTATAGGATTGAGAATGAGGCCCCCAGGCAGATTTAGAAATCCTTTACTTTACCGTACCTATAAATGTCTCAGGTAATGAAAGCCAGCCAACTCTGACAGGAATAATCTTATATTTAAGGTTTACATAAGGTTTTCTATTCATAAAGGAGCCCATGTTATCATCCTCTTTTTATTAATAATGTCTCTTGTTGGACTGAACCAGACGGCCATACCCTCTTCTGCAGATGTCAACCCCACAGCAACCTAATCCTGAAAAGATAAAAAACCCTATAAAGAATAATTTTGCATTTGCACATTTGAAACATTTTGCATTAAAAAAAAAAAAAACCTAAATGGTGAAAATCCAACCGGTCTGTTACATAATGTTCATCATCATCAACAAACATGCTTTATTTACCATTTGCAGAAGTATATGTACATTGGAATGCTTCTCTTTGCCAACCCCCTATCTTGCTCTGCATAGTTTGGGGGTCACGGCGCAGACAGGGTCCACCAACGTGCAGCACCCCCAGAGCTGGGGTGTTTTTAAAAATTAATTTCTTGCAATGTATAGTTACATTCTGGCAAAAATAATCCAGCGGTTACAGGTGGTGAAAATGAACTAGCGTTCCTAGTCAAATGTTACAACCAACTGGTGGCATTTTGAAACAATAGATGGGATTGTTTTATTTACTTTAAAACAATTCAGGCAACAAAAATAAAAAAATCATATGATCATATTCAAATGGCTGTACTTTGCATAACATCACACTGACGGTTTGAAATAATTTCAGTGGGTCGGATCTGGCTCCATTTCCTGTTTTCTTGAAGTTTAATCTTTGGAGAGGCCATCAACTGAGACAGGCTGCAGGCACGAAGAGAGAATGTCAACTGGATGTAATTCCCCTACATTATCCAAACTGCCGCACGCTAATGCATGAAGCATAAAAGACCCCCCCCTTTGTGTTTTCTCGCTAACGCTCTGCGCGGGCAGCCAGGAGCCGCTTCCTGTTTCACGCCACGCTATTACGGCACGACTCGGGGAAAATCGCAGAGCAAAATCTGCGCTTCGAGTCTCGCCTGGGCTTTAAAATACCCTATTTGCCAGACCCTTAGTGATCTCCTGCTGCCACGTATTGTCGAGAACTGGAAGAAATTGCAGATAACAAAGAGTAGTGGAAAAAGTCTTCTTAGCACTTAAGAACCTGCAGGTGTGGACTTCAAGCCCAGCTTTGCGGATGAAAAACACCCCCACCCTGTATGAAACCAATCAAGCACACAAGAGTTATATAACTCTGAACAAAGCAAATCAAATGAAGGTGCAGAAATATCATCCATCCATCTTCAGTCCAGTGATCCCATTGACCTATGGTCTCCCGCATGTCCTTCATCCAGTGACGACTATTAAGATTACTCAGAAAACTATTTCACTCACCTACTTTCCAGAGTCTCCTTTCAAGCCTACTACTCTCGGCATGTTACCAAACAGCAGAGACCAGACGATTCCAAAGGATTATTTGCAAATATGACATCTGCACACATCCTGACGTTTGCTGTTAAGAAAGTTGCTGAATCTGCCTCTTTGCTGTCAGTCAGCTCTGTCAATATCTGGGAACGTGCGGTTGTGCATTTTCTTTTCAGCATCCGTCATGTCTCCTTTTGGCCCGCAGTTGTTGTTAGCCATCTTCCTGTCTCTATTGTGTAGCCCCTTAGTCCTAGTGTGGCCCCCAGTTTTCTGAGCTACCATCTGCCTCGAAAGGTTGAGTACCCCCATGGTCACGGGTTCGAGTCTGGCCAGACGACAGCCTCACCTGTTACTTAACATCTTTCTGTTTACTAGTGTTATTTATCTTTGTGTCCCTGTTTTAGGTTCATCCTGCTTGTTTTATTATGTTCTGTGTGCACTTCTGTTCCTTGGTGTTGTCAGCCTTTGCTGTTTGTTTATGTTTCCCAGTTCTAGTGCTTATTAATTATAATCTGCCCCACCTATTTCTTGACCCGAGTGGATTTGATTGGTTAATTTGATTGTGATATACACCTGTCCCTTGTGTGCGCTGATGCTCTGTGTGTATTTAAATGCCTTGTTAGTCGGTCATTGTGTCAGTGTTACTGGCTGTTTGAAGTGCCACTTATTACTTAGTCCTATCTGTTATTTCATCGTCTTTAGTTAATTCCTTTTTGTTACCTGTTTATTTCCTTTTATTTTGCCGTCTTTCCCCAGGTGTGTTAATTCAATAAACCCTTCCATCTCAGAGCTGCTCATAGGATCACCACCTTCTCTTTGTCCGCGCCATATCTCATTGTGACAGATTTAAGAATTCTGTCGCTCTGTCTTCCCGAAACTCCACTCAGACTGTTAGGACAGCAATACTTTGAAATACATGAAATAAAATGAAACATGGCCCTCATAAGGCAACAGTAGTTATTTCAGTATTAAAATTAATTCAAAAGAATTTTAAGGAAATGTGATTTCTGTGCATACTTAGGTGCAATGCAATGTCACATAGATGTACACAACCCTGCTATCAAAGACTCAATAAAAAGGAGTAAATGATGATCTGTAGAGAGAACTTATCATATTTTGACATCAACTACAATGTCTCAGTTTCAAAAATGAGCATCATCTATGAACCACAATAATGACTTATAACCCTGAACCAGATTATGTTGTGGGAATTTGAATTGATGGATGGATGGATGGATAGATGGATAGATTCCTCTGGAAAAACAACACATTGTTGTTTTTTCGTAATTATTTTTCCTAAATTCATAGAATGCTCAATGTTTTGAAACAATCAGTTCTGTTACCATGGTAACTCTGATCTCCCCTGTGAATATTTCCACTGGTTTCCTCCTTCTCATTGCCCACATCTCTTCCATGGGCCCGTTGCACAAACTGTCCCCAAAGTCTGGATTAACTGAAGTGATCCGTTTGCAGCAGACGCCACAGACAGCAGAGGACGAGAATGGTGTCATCAGAACCACGTACGATGACTTTGAGTTTCCAAAGCCTAATTGAAATTCAGACAGATCGCACGAGACGGCGTCTCCTCAGGACATGTTCTCGAGACGATTTGTGATGATGCTGCTTTGTATTCCCTTTGGGATTAGATGCCAGCTGCAACGTGACAAAAAAAAATCACTAGACAAAAAAATTGCATGCTAAAGGCAGCACGTAAAACAAGATCACATAAGCAGACGTTTTTTTGTCCAAAGCAAAGTACAAATGAGGATCAGACAGCAGGTTCTCTGGGTGTCTCTGAGTGTTTAGGTTAAGGGCCTTACCCAGGGGTCCAGTGGTGAAATCACACCAGTGACCTTTTGACCCCTAGAGTGACAAACTGAACTCACAAAGGTGCAACAAGATGAACCAGCACCTTTACAGCTGACGCTAAAAAGTAAGTTCTCTTTACACTGAGTTACCACAATCTCTTAATCTCTAGCTCGTTTTCTAATTCATTGAAATCATACCATTTTATTACTAGACTATTACAGCTATGGGATTCTACTCAAAAATACAAGAAAATCAATGTAAAAAAAATCCAAAGTATCAAACTCATAATCACACATAAATTAAATATACATATCATGATTGCTGACATTACCTGTTAAGTAAATATCAATATCAAAGTAATATGGCTATTAAAAGAAAAAATAAAGAGAAATGTTAAAATACAAATAAAAGCACAATTTCTCATATTTATTTCATTGAACGGTACTATACGCATTAGTGCAATCGATATTCTCTTATAGATGGAAAAAGGATCAGGGTTCTGCTAACAAGCATGAGCTACTTAGTAGGAAAGGACGCTGGTTCTTTGAGGAGTTGTGAACCTCAGTTTAGTTTCTTTCGTTTGTGCACTGAAGCAGAGCTCATCCAGGATGTTAAAACTGACCTCTAAAGCAAGCAGAGGTCAACTCATCTGTTACGTTTGGGCTGCGTCTCATATGAAATTAAATCTAGTTAAATGCATATTTGCGCAGCTAAAATGAATACAGCCAATATGAACGCTGACAGCTCTGCTTACGCTGCCAGTTGCAGATGTAATAGAAATTCCAGGACCCCTCTGTAGCAGCAATGAGGCGACCCTCTCGCTTTTCTTAGCCTCTGCTAATGAGATTCACTCTTTGCTAAGTACCTCTAATAAAGACAACTCTCAGAATTCTGCATCAGGGTATAACAGATAATTATTATTCATGACAACAGAAAAACACAAAACAAGCATATTTGTTTACTAATGTGTTCACTAGCCTAGCAGAGAAAGATGCAATATCTTATGAGTGAATCACTCGTTCTGATACTTCTACACCTCAATTCTCTCCAGACAGTTATATGTCTTGTTTGTTTTCAATGATACCCAACAGGAAATGCATGACAAACAGATTGATTCTGGATCCATGAATCAATGTCAGGATGAACAAAATAAGCATCGCACACAGCCTTGAAGCTTCAGACTGAGCAAGATTTAACTAAGAAATTTAATTCCAATCTTTTTGCTGCGTTTAAGAGGGAGGCCTTTATTTACCAGCAGTTTGTTTTTAATGGGCTTTTAAAGGATTGGTATTTAGGAAAGTTTTTTCGCCATAAACAGGTTTATTTGTCTTTGCCCCCTGGTTAGCTATTTTCACATTCCTTCATGTTCTAAAGTGAAGATAAGTCTTGTTATACTGAGTGATTCAGCCGCAGGAAAATCGATATCAACAGAGGTTCTGGGTTTGAATCTTAGGCTGGGTCGACGAAAGACTTGATCTTGCAGGTGGGTGGCGCGCCGCCCTGAATCGTTCCATTTCCCCGGCCCATATGATGAGATCAGATCCGCCCTGGTCCGTACAGGGGGATTGAGCCGTTTTTGGAATAATTAACTCCGAAGCGGCACAAACGACGGCGACGGGCGTCCACGCTACTGCCCGACACAGCTGTTCAGAGCGAACGAAGACAGGTGTTGGCCTCAACGAAGAGGACCCCTGATACTTCACCTGGTCTTTCAGGCACGGAGGCAAATGAATAGATATCAGCCAAGCCTCCCACCGCATACGGACCAGCCCAACGGTCATCAGAGCAATTAAAAAGCTGGCTCTCAGAAAAATGCTTCCGGGTGTTTTGTGCCACAAGGCGGAGACGTTAATTAAACCCTGTTACTGCGTGTTGCCCCTTCGGGTGAGCAGGGGCTCATCTTAAAGCGGGATTACTTTATCTGGACAGAAAGCGCAGAAGCTCAGTATACTGACAGACAGACCCAGCCCTCCCAGTACAACATTTCATGCCATGCTTTTTCCAAAGCAGTCGTGGCTGGGATGTGTTTTTCAGGAGCACCTCAGCACCTGGTGTGTCTCACATTGACTTGATACCAGTCCTTTTATGGACAAATTTGTCCCGGATTTCATGCAGGAATGTCTGTTTCACAGGGTGTCATTCCACACTGTTTTGCTAAACCACAAAGCTGTCACCAAACATACTCTACCCTATTGCTTATGTGAATTATGGTTCCATGTAACAGTCAGAGTCACATGCTGTCTATTATGGTCTGTCTATTATTGTTGCACATATTTCTTAAATTGCACAATGGGTTGGCACCCCATCCTGGGTTAATCCCTGCCTTGTGCCCATAACCTTCGGCATAGGCTCCAGAACCCCTGCAACTCTGAATAGGATAACCTGTTATAGAAATTGGATGGATGGATGGATAGATATTTCTTAAATGGGAAGGAGAGGTACACATGAGAAGTTTAAGAAATGCTTAGGTCCATTGCCGCCGCCCCCGCCATTTTTGGTTACTATATATTCCCATGATGTCATATTCTCCCCCTGCATCTCCCCCTGAAGGAGGTCCTCTTAAAAGAACGATCTCGGTTTTCTGTGATTGATCCGCCCCCCCCCCACCCAATCCCAGGACAGCTACAGTTTCCTCTTGATTTAAAACCAGTTACACCACTATGATCTATTTAAAGATGTCAGAAAACACTGCATCTCCACCAGCCTGATGGGGGAGGAGAGACGGGGGTAAGACCTTTAAGAACTTATTTTTTATTCTTAGCGAACGGAAAACGGGAGCAAGCCTTCGATCAAAGGGAAGCGTTGTCGTCCAGTTCGCAAAGCTAGCAGTCCATCGTGCACTGCAGCTAGCCGTCACTGTCCAACCCGATTTAACGATGCATTTGTAAAGTCTTTCATGCCCTCTAATGATTTAAAGCACCGAGAAGCCAAACTGATCGTGGCACTAAATCTTAAAGGGCAGCAGAAGACTTTATATTTTTATTGCAGTCAACTGCAAACTCCAGGAGAAAAATTAGCAAACATAAAAATATCCCAAAAAAAAACACAAAACCAAAATAAAGCAGCAACAATATAAATAAAGCGTCCAGAACTCCAACTGGCTAAGATGCAATAATGACTTATAATACAATGTGTGGAAATCCCATTTGGTCTGGTATTTGAGTGCAGATCTTAGATAAATACAAAGCTTGCTTGTTGTTTCTGTAATAGAGCGAATGCCAAATAACTGATCATCATCGCAGACGAATGGAATTTCCCCAGAGAGGCCAAAACCTTTCACAGATCACATTCCCGGATACTGTAAATTCCTCATTTTAAGAAGAATTTAGTTTAAAACAAAGTAACAATGTAATGAAGGGGCACAATGGATCTGAAAAAGGAGGATCAAGAAGATATTGAATATCAAGAAGACATTGAAGATGTTGAACATTGATACTCAACAGCAGGTAATGGAAGGTAAACTTCAGGTGAAATCAGCAATTAGGCAATTAAACGGTAGACAGCAAGGTAATTAACGAGGAGGGCCGTTCCTGAAATGCATGAGCGACCTTCATCACGGCAAATTGGAAACCGTGGAGGAAAACATTTTTAGAACACTGGAGCGCCCTCTATAGGTGCACTTACCACCGGAATGTTCCGCACGCTGTGTCTCCCCAAGACTATTATGCCTCTTCTGTTTCAATGACCTGTCGACCATAGCTGCCATTTAATTCATCATTTTCTCTCAGATATTGGTCCCTTTCCTGAATGCCTATACGGCTCGCGGAAAAACGTTAGTCAAAGATCTTGAACCGTAGGACTACATAAAGAGGCTTTAATTCCCTGAATCTCAGGCTGTTCACATAGTCTTGAGTTAAATATCAGATCCCTGACCTTGGGAACTACCTCAAGAGCTAAATTATAATCGAGCAAGTCAGACCTGTTTGCACATGGTGTGAGATGACAAATCCAGATTAAACAACCCCTATGGCATATCTGGACAAAGGGATTTCAGGGCCAGTGTCGCAGTTGGCTATTTTAATTATTATTATTATTTTTTTGCTTAAGCAAGTCAAGTAAGGACAGACTTGTTTATAGAGAAGTTATCCTGTCACACCCAAACGACTGTAATTTACGTATTCATGCACCTGAGCACAGGATCAAGCGAGTCAAGGTTACACTCTGAGACAGATTTCCGAGGCATGTGTGATTTCCTAATAATGTCGTACAGTGTGATAGTTTTAGGCAGGCAGAACTCGCGGTCAATGCTGAATCTATTTTGGCAAGGTTAGGGTTGTGCAATCATATTACATTAAATATGCCACACAGTTAAGTTTCAGGACTGTGATGATTACAGTATAGGTCTTATCATACAAAACGAAATGTACGCACTGATTTGACATAAGAAATGGCACAAAACTATCAACTATAGTTTTTAAAAATAAAGTATTTTTCTTGATTGACCTGAGAAATGAATGAATCCTACGGACCACTTCTTATAGAAGCCTGATTAAAATCATTCCCCTGCCTCAACACTGGGTGATTTTTGTCCCACGGCACTTAGACAAAGGTGACACATTTTCTTCACCTCAGTTCAATAGCAAATAGTATTTAATTACCTCTTTTACACTTCCACCAATCCCGTTACAGGATCACTTTTCACATCAGCTTTTTGTTGCACACTGTTCAGGCTACTTAGATCCATAACAGTGACATTGGTCTATAATGTTAGGCCAGAAGAACATACAACACAGTGGTCTACAATGGGTTGGTCCATCCACCCATCCATCAATCTTCATTAACCAGCTTTTGAGCCACAGTAATCCATGAACCATGTCAACCCCCCCCACACACACACAGGTTTGTAATTTTATCTTTGTGAGGACTCTCCATTCATTTCTATGGGGATGCTCTAATCCCAACATGACTTTAACCCCTACCCAGTCCTAACCTTAACCAGCCCTAACTGGACTAAGCTGACAATTGTTTCAAATCCACAACCTCTGTACATGCAGCTATCAAACAGCACCCCCCTCCTAAAGGTCTGCCGTTACATCTTTTACAAGTGATATCCCCCATAAAATATAGATGCTCCCCGGCTTACGATGGTCCGTGTTACGATATTTCGACTTTACGATGGGAAAATGTTTTCCACTTTCAGTACATTATTCAATAAATTACGTGTGATATTCAACACTTCATTCTAAAATAGGCTTTGCGTTAATGATTTTGCCCAGCTGTAGGCTAATGTAAGTGCACTATGACGTTCGTTAACTTTGGTGTACTATATTAAAATGCATTTTTGCCTTACGATGTTTCTGCCTTATGATGGGTTTATCACAACGTAACCCCATCGTAACCTGGGGAGAGGCTGTATGATAAAATATAATTAAAATATACAAATACATAAAACAATCTAAATTCCTTTTAAGTTTATTTCAGGCATATTCTGATCAGGGTTTCCCCATCGCTCAATGAACCCTGAGGTACACCGTAAGAGAACGGAATAAGTAATTTAATATAATGGACAGGAAGGAATTGTTCCTCATTTAACTTTATTGCTGAACCTTGGGAGAACAGAAAAAGACACTTCATTAAGTTCTTCTTTAATAGGTCCATCTATCTAAATCAGAAGCAGACTTAATAGTGGCTCACAATTATTTATATTTGATAAGGAGTCTTTAAAATCCTGGTGTCATCGTCGGCCATTGAAACTGGCATTTTAAGTGAGTGTTCCACGTGCAGTTCTCTTTTAAACTGGATTATTAAACTTTAATCTGGCCTCCGAAGCCATTTTTTCACCCTCCTTGTGATTAAAAATGAAAAGTGAGATGGAATAGGAAGCCTCACATCCCTGACAGCAGCATCAAGCTGAAATGGCCAAAACTCCCAACCTGACTGTGCCCCCCCACCCCGCCCCAACCCTACAATGAATTCCCAAAAAGCTGGCGTGGTACCTGGGGTGCTGGTTCAACAACCTCCTCCCCCCCTACCCTGGGGCCAGGTGGGCTGACTTTGCCCCCTGGAGCAGAGGGGGGTCACTGCTGGGGAATCCTGACGAAAATGAAACCGAACATGACGCCGGGGATTTTCGCACCCGACATAATACGCAGCCTTCACCTCGATATTCGTATGCAAAATTCATAACCGTATTTGTAATCAGATCAAAGCGACTGTTTCATATTTTATACTGATCTGAAGGGGAAAATAAGTGAATAATACAATAACGTATAATACAGCTTCTACCGTTCATGCCAAAGTGTCTTGTAAAGTTATGGGTTGTGGTATTTTTGGCTGTTGGTACATTACCAACATTACATTACAATACATTAGGTTGCCAAGGTAACAGGACGGAAAGTATAGCTATACATACATATTTGCATATGAATGCATTGCCCCATACCCACATATTTATTGGTATAATTGTAACTGTATTTATCGGCTTGCTGTAAGCACCTTAATTTGCATTTGTGATATGAGTGCTGTGTTTAATTTGTGTTTAGCAGTGACCGGAATGACATGCAGCATAAGATTTATGTTGCATAGTGGAACTGGCTGTTTACTGTGCATATGACAGCACACTATACTGTATAGGCCTACATTCATACATATGGGTAACACTTAACTTGACAGGGCACAAATATTCAGTAGTGACTCAGTCACTACTGAAGTACAAATCGTGAACAAATATAGTATCTATTTGAGATAAAAGATGCATCGTGATTCATTATATTTCATTTATTTATATATATATAGAGAGCGAGAGAGACAGAGAGTAATTGCTTGTGATAACAGATGTGTCACGATTAATTAATGATCAACAAACATTAGATCAATACGCAACTAAGACTTAGTTTGTGGTTAATACCCAAGTAATGGCATAATACTACATTGTTTGTGCCCCTTCAATTAGTGTTACCAGTACATGCAAGGTCACAGTTTTAGCCACTGCAGTCATTCAATGCTCTACAGCAGATGTACTTTACTTATATATCTGACCTAATACAGGATAAAAAACACCACAAACTGCCCGTTAATTACTGAACACAGCACTCTGTTTTCAATAAGGCTAGTGCCATCTTTCTACTGGAACATTCATTTGGATTTTCTAAGCACCTCTAATCCTTTTCCTACTTCATGGTGAGTCTATTTACTACTGCTTACTGCATTTCCAGAAAGATCTACTTAATATAAATGTGCCTTCGCATTCTGTCTGAAAGAGGGGAGTTCATTGCATTACATAGGTAATATATAAAAGGCGAGTGTGGAGCAAAGAAAATCTTTATGGTCATGAGTGACCTGCAGGTGGCGACGTCTCATAGGGTCAGCCAGGTGAGGTACGCGGGGTTGTTGGAGCCCAAGTCACTGGAATCCTTAGGGGATGCGGAGAATCTGAATATTTACTGGCCGGAGGATCGATGCTGAGTGTGTGATATTGACTCCCCTTTCGAGCTTAACACTAAGTGCGTTCAGTCGATAGCGCCGATCGCTGAAGGAGGTGGCCGTGCTGAAACTTATTTCTGCCGGCCCTTGCTCCGATGGCCGCATGACTTCGGCTTTCCCTCCACAGCCTCTCTTCGACGAAATCCGGCAGAAGCCAGTTTGACGACACATTTGACTCCCGTCGCCCGGACTTTCTGTAAAATAATAATATAATAACATTTCCGTAAAATGTTTTACGATTCAGCATTTCCCCCCGCCTTCTCATCCATGTAACAGCAGCACAGTAAAGCTTTCACGATGCGCTTTAACAACGGGGTTTAACAAGCTTTAACACGCGCCCCGTGTTTGGTGGGCTTCTTCCTGGAGGGGGCTCTCCGAACTATACGCCAGGGCTCCGCAACACGTAGCACTTAGAATAATTCGATAAAGCGAAATGGACTGAAGTGGGCAAGAGCTAATTCTGCTCTGCTCCTTTGAAGCTGAATTAATATTTACGTAATTGATTATCCAAACCAGTATCTATCCTGCTATTCATATTCGCAATACAGTATATTTGAATTTAAATACGAGGCCTTGGAAAGTACTTCTCAAATGTAATGAATGAAGCAGGATTTTTCAAATACACGTCGTATCTGCTTTCTTGTTTGGCTGTAAATATTACCATTAGAATATGAGCCATAATAATGGTCATGTGACATGTCACGTGAGACAGCATGTCCATTTTAAGTTTAAAAAGTTAGGGTGAGTTGACAATTGTGTGTAAGGAAAACGGGTGCATGCAGTGTGTGTGTGTGTGTATGTGTGTGTGGATTAGGTTTATATTACAATGTGGGGTCCAAATGTCCCCCACAATGTGATAGAAACCTATTATTTTGACGTTGTGGGGACCATTTTTCAGGTCCCCACAAACATCTGTGAATAAAACAAAAAACTAAAAATGCAAAAAAGTATCATATTTTGTTTGGTTACTTATGGTTAAGGTTAGGGCTGGGTAGGGTTTAAGGTTGTCATGTTATGATTTCCCCACAGAAATGAATGGAGAGTCCCCACAAAGATATAATTACAAACCTGTCAGTGTGTTTGTGTGTGTGTGTGTGTGTGTGTGTGTATGGTGGGAGGGACAATTGAAAGTTCCCACTTGTGAGGTTTTAAGTGCCCCTTTTAAATAACTGGCATTCATACAAACATTA
>JAODJW010000004.1:17474-30847 GCA_026777045.1 Hyperopisus bebe
ATCAGCTGGTCCAAAGAACACATGTTCATTTCAGTGAATAGGAAAGATGAATTCCATGCTGTTTGCACACTTTACCTGAAGATGAGCAGAGCCAGAGCAGAGGGCGATGAAGCTGCACAAACAGGAAGGAATGGGAGGGGTGGCATGGGAATGGGACAACTGGCACAGGAGGCAGCAACAACAGCAGCCTGGGCCTCCCTCAGGCAGCGCTGGAAAAGGTGGAAGCGGATTCTGGAGGCTTTGGGGAAAGTCCCACAAGAGTGACCAGAGGTCAAGGACAAAGCCCTGGCCCATTTTCTAAAAGTCAGGGTCTAGAACCCCTCACCTCCTGAATGGCGAGCTGGATCTTTGCCCGCAAAGGCACCAGGGAGCACAGCACGGCCAGCAGCCAGAAGATGAAGAGGATGACGGATGAGCGACAGCCCTTGGTCCTCTCCAGATGGACCACGCTGATGGCCAGGACCTGCGGGGGGGAGGGGGGAGACATCAGCCATGCGGCAGTAGAGTCTTCAGAGACCTGGGGGGTTGGGCATTGGCGGAGTATCCTCTGGACCAACCTAGTAGCGGTTTGGGGAGCGGCCATTAGGGAAATTCATAGCTCATTTCATCAGACCATAAACAGACTGTAATAGTACAGCAGATGGTATGGGGCTCATTGATACCAAGAAATAAACATACAGTAGGATGAAAAATAAGTCCCTATATTTTTAGTACTCCAAAGGATTACTCATTGGGTATAGACATGGTACATGATGCATGTGATATTATCCAGATCAGTGTTTCTCAACCTGGCAACCTGCCACCTCCAGACGGTGCTTTTTTGCACCCTTCCAGCTCCCTGTCAGACAGTCTACATTTTTGCTCCTTCCCAGTCCCCCCATCAAAAATGTAGTCTGGGGCGCTCTAAGTACCAGTTAAAGAAACACTGACCCAGATGATACTTGCACCATGCTCCTGATGTTTACAGAGATACGTGCATTTACATTTTCAGTTTTGGTCTGGATCTCCAAATATGTTGAAATTTGTGACATTTTTATCTTTTGTAAGTAGACAGGGAAAACTGTAAGCTATTGTCGCTCCAGCTTACTCCCTGCAGAAATATTCTGGTGGTTTTGTTCAGTAAACAAAAACAGCTTCTGTCTGTGGTCTGCAGCTGAAAGAGGCACGTTTTCTTAAAGAGGTTCCCAAAGAGTTACAGAACGTGACCTTCATGCTCCCAAAGGTCCATATCCATTTGAACCTGTCATAGATGTTTTTACTGCTAATTGGCCTTAATATAGAGCAGTCTGTGGCTAGCAAAAGGTTAAATAGAACAATATCCTTGCGGTGATGTTATAAATGAGTTAGAAAAGGTCAGAGGGCGTTACCATGGTGAGGCTGCGAATCACAGGGCTAATCAGGAACACGATGTGCTTCTGTATCTCCTGGTTCTTCTCCAGTAGGATGTAGAAGAACTCCACAAAACCAAAGGAGGCCAGGCCAAGCCCCAGGACCTGAGCGAAAGCAGAAACTGAGAACTGGAATACACACACATCGGTTAACTTTCTGGCATGCCTTTGGAGTTCTAGTAAAATGTGAAAAATAGCACACCTGCTGGTAGATGTGAGTATTGCAGGTTTCAGCTCGTGTGCCTGAACAGTATCTATGGTGACCGTGTCCAGTAGACACTATGATGGGACAGCATTCTGCTGTTAAACCTGCCTTTTCTACCGACTCACCATTTTGGCCCAGCACAGACTGGTCAGGTCTATGTATCCACGGTCATTGCAGCTGAGGTACAGCATGTAGAAGGGTGCGCACACCCAGAGGTAGATGCAGGGAGCCCATACCAGCACTGTGTGCTGGAAGCACTGGGTCAGGTCTGGGTTGTGCGTGTACCAAGTCTGGTTCCAGTCCTGAAACAGAGCCGGCGGGTGAGAATGAGTGTCAGGTATATGGTCAAAGAATCTGTGAACTGCAGCAAGTAGACATTCCCCGCTTATGGAAAGGTTTCAGGCCTGGACCCCATACCCTTCTGGGGCAGCCTGAGTCCTACACAGGTGGCTAACCATAAAGCCAAATGGGTCTGCCTCAGTACAAGATGATGCCCATGTGGTGCATCACCACTGACACCCCCTCTCTGAGACAAACTGATACTGGTTGGCTAAGCCGGTGCCCCCTCAGAAGATAGCGCCCTAGGCAGTCACCTAGGTCACCTAATCGGTTGACTGGCACTGAAGAGCTCCCCTGACACATGTAGGACAGTGAGCTGACAACAAGCAAAAAGTGAACATCAGGTTCCTGGCAAGTTCATAAAGATTAGCTCATGGGAGTTTTACTTACACAACAATGTTTTGAGGGCAGAATGAAAAATTATTGGTTCAAAGAGATAAGCAATCAAATCTTGATCAGATGTCAGACCAACCAGTCAGATGTCTTGATCCTGCCTCCTAAAATTGCTTAGACTTACCTCCTCTAAATCTGATTGGTTGTCTCTCTGAACCAATCACCTTTCATTATGTACATTTTCGTGTGAGCGAAAGATTAGCTTTGAATAAGAGAAGGTAGTTCTGGCAGATCTTAAATTAATTTATTCTTTTATTCAAAGTGACATGCATTTTGAGAAAGCAGCCCCTCCCTGGAGCAGGTTTAAGAGCTTTGCTGAAGGTGAAATCACACTGCTGAGATTGGAATTTGTACCAGTGACCTTCTTAATCACAACACCCAGTCCTAATCCACTGGGCCACACACCTCATAGTTCCTGGGCCGTTTTACATCCAGAGGGATGTGAGTCTCGCCTTTGTTACGTCCAGAGGGATGTGAGTCTCCCTGGCCTGTCTTTGTTGTGCGGCTGTCAAACCGCAGGTTCGCAGGCTGAGCCACACCTTATTTGTAGCAGCACCGATGCTTTTTCTCAGCTCCACCTCAAACCCCCTTTGGTCCTGAGACTCCGGCTTTTCACTGGTGAAATTACGGCAATGCTAAACGCACATTATAAACACAGGCAGAGCGCAGGTGGCGGTACCTGAGTGTCAGGCGTGTGGCACGGAGCTTCACAGCAAAGTGTCAGCTAAACATGATTATAATTATGATTGCATTTAATGAGTGGACAGGGCACTAATAACTGAAGCATAAATATCTATAATATTCTTAAAAAGTAAAAATTATTCCAAATAAAATTGCAATCCACCAAAATTCAGAAAAATGCATATATTTAACTAGGTATAAAGTTTGAATATGTGATTTTGTATTTGTTGTTCCCAATCCCTTCAACTTGGGGTTGCTGTACCCTCTGGCCTGAGATGCCCCAGTTAATGCTTAAAATTTTTACGGGCAAACATTTCTTTAATCATCAAAACAAATCCGTTGAGTAATCCACCCATGGCATTCGTGATAGATTTGGCTGTTAAGTCAGTGATACAGCGGTTTGGGGTAAATCGGTTCATTGCTTGGTTGGTCATACATGCTTCTGCAGTAAGGCTGTTCTTCCAGGCAACTCCCTCATCTTTTGTGGTGGACGGGGGAGGTGTTTTAGGTGGGGAGATGGGAATGAAGTCATTATGATGGATATGCAGGCCTGTGCCTGCTACGGGAAACTTTACATCATCAAATAACCAACCTAAAGCTGGGTAGCTGAGTTCCCATGGCAACATGTCTTAGATTGGCGGCTAACTTTGCAGACTGTTGCCCATATAGGTTATAAAACTAAACTAAAATGTAGTGCTTTGCTGCCAAAATACAGAGCCATGTGTGCAGATTTAAGAAAAGGATGCAAGGTGAGAAAGTGTTCTTGGGGAATCAGGGGCGGGGACAGTCTGCACCACAAATCCAATAAGGGGTGGCCAGTGGCTTGCCTGTCCAATGACATTGAATGCCGTCGGGCAGGTGGTGGAACTGAGCTCCGCCCCATTACCAGCAGCTCCTGGCTTTACCACTCAACAGACAGTAATAGTTCTGTCTGAAGTCGGTGCCAGATTTCAGGATGTGTGAGTAGAACGGGCACACTGTGGTGAGATTCCTTGGGCTTTGCTCTGAAGACACACTGTCTTCCAGTTTCAGTGAGACTCTTCAGTGAGGTTTTGTGATTTTGGCACAGGCAACCGTAGGGGGCACCTAAGAACAACTGGAACTAGAATGTCCAGCTTCTCTGTTTTACAGCTCCAATGTGCGCTACCAAAATGGTTTTGAAATAGCACCAGAATCAGATGTAACGCTATAAGGGTTTGGCCTAGATGCTGGGAATTGTGTTTTACTGCTACATAGCTGCTGGAGTATTCATCTCAAATATAATAATATTGCTGCAGTAGATCACAGCGAATGAGAAGTTCAGTAAAACTTGAATTATATCCTACAACAACATCACAATTTCATTTTAGGGTGAAATTTGGCTGTGTAGAGCACCGACACAGAGTGAATATGACTCTCTGCACAAACAGAAAATGCTATGAAATGGACCATGCATTTAAATAGATAGATATCCTTAGTTGACCATACGTTCCGCACTAAAATGCAAACTTTCATTATCTATTGTTATTGATAAGTCAGTTAGTGACCTCGATTGACCAATTTTCACATGTCTGAAGTCCACCAAAAGTACAAGGACAGTAGTTTTTCTGGTACTTAAATTTTGCACTTCATTAAGTACAAGATTCCTAGTTGCCTTATGACAAGTATTTGTGTATTGAAGGATTGAAGTATAGGGCCCGTCTCTACTCTTTCTTCTAAGGGTTTGTCAGCAGTTGGTGCCTCCGTCCAAATCTTCACATTCACCTTTAATAGGGTGCTAAGTCACACGTAAACAGCTGAATGTTAATGCAAACTCAAAGAAAGTCTATATGTTCATAGTGACTAGGAGAAGGTCATGATGTTTAAACTGGCTCAGGGAATGTTTTACATTTATATTCACACAAGGAATTTGCAGATATTCATGCTGACTTAGAGAAGGTCCAAATGTTCATACTCACCCACAGAGAGCTCAGGAGTTCATGCTGAGTGAAAATCTAGATGTACTCACTCAATCATAGAATGCAGATGTTCATACTAATTGAGTGAAAGTCTAGGTGTTCTCACTCAACCGCAGAATGCAGATGTTCATGCTAACTGAGGGAATGTCCATCTATAGGGACAGGAAGTTCATGCTATCTCTGAGAAGGTATAGATGTTCAACTCACCCACAGAGGGTCCAGGCCATTCAGGCTGCAGAGATCATCCATCCACATGATGTTCAGCCTCCGCTCTGTGATTCCTGCTGCAAGTCTTTCTTCTTTCCACAGAGTGGCACAGATAAAAAGTGCTAATTAGTGTTTGCCTCAGTGGGGTTCCTCTTTCCCCGCATTGAGTTGCTCTCTGAGTCCCCCTGCAGGGACCCCTTCTTTCACTCTGTCCTTGGTTGTGAGGGCTCACTCTCTAGCTCATTCTACCTCAACTCAGATGGGAGGAAAGTTTTCTATACTCTCTCTCTCCTTTCCTCCTTTCTTGCCTTCCTTCCTCTCTCCCACACTCCCGTTGCTGTCTCACATGTGCACAACAGTCAAAACACCCCTGAAAAAAAGGGATGACAACTCCACACCCAAATCCTTGCCCAACCGCACCCCCGCCTCCCACCCCTCAAACCCAGCCTCCCGGGACAGGTTTCCAACAGCCTACCTATCTCCTGACACATGACATATAACTAGGAAATAATTTGTGTAGGACAAGGTATTTGTACTGTGAGTAACTCTCAGGACAGAGTGTATGCTCTGTGAGTTTTCTCAGGAAAGAGTATATGTACAGTGAGTATCTTTGACAACAAAGTACGTTTACCATGAGTATCTCTCAAAACAGAGTATACATACTGTGAGTAACTCTCAGGACAGAGTAAATGCACCGTGAGTAACTCCCAGGACAGAGTAAATGCACCGTGAGTAACTCCCAGGACAGAGTAAATGCACCGTGAGTGCTACATGCTGCTATGAATACAACAACATTGGGTCATAGTCCCTGTTAAATATACACCATAATTATCTTAGTAAACCAGCCTTTCTGGGATGAACAGAAAGTGTGTGATTTTCAGAAGCACTGTGATGGATCATAATAAACATTTGATCACTTCTGCATCAGTAGTGCACATGAATGACATTAATGAGCACATTAAGACTGCACTTGTGGTCATGCTGGATGTGTCCTATAAATACACAGTTTTGTCCATGTTCTTAGTGAATGAACTACTTTTGTGTGTCTGGGTGTGTGAATGTGTGTGGGCGTCTGTACAGATTTTGCCATATTTGTTCAAAAGAAATCTCAGAAATTGTCACTAAGCAAAAATTGTTTGTTACCAAATTTCTCTGTTTTTTGTTTATTTGTGGGATTTTTGATGGGTGGTTTTGTCTGCAGCGTTAAACCCAAGGTGAGCATATCTTTGTTCCTTAATTTTTTTAATAAAAATACCCGCAGATTTGTGTCGCCTGGCAGTGGCGCTTCATGCGGAGCGAGCGGGAATGAGGGTAGCATCTCGGCGACATCCCAGGGGCCTGCTAACACCATCCCGCCACATAATTAGCCGCGAGGCTTCGCAGGGTCGGGGGGAGCGGCTGACAGCGGGCTGCCGGATCCGGGCGGGCTGAGCAAAGCCCCCGCCGCGCCTCACAGACGGGGGGGGCGACACCCGGCGCACATGTGGAAAGCGTTACGCGGCAGAGGCGGAGAGAAGCACGGAAAATACCGCAGGCTCCCTGCCAAAAACGCCACCACTCTCCATGACAAAAACACTGGCCTGGAGGCTTCATGCTTCGGGGAGGGATGCAACGGTCACCTTGTGACACAGCCGCCCGCTTCTGGCTGCCCGTCTGGCCTGTGGTCTTTGTCGATTCCCTCAGAACCAAGCACAGGCATGTCCCTCCAGCACACCTCAGCTTCGGGGAGAGAGAGAGGTAAGGAGCGTGCACTGATTACAGCATCCACCACACGACCTACCGCCTCAGGGATGAGAACAGCGCAGCTGTGGGGCAGATGATACTGAACACCACCCTCCTCCGAATGGACCGGTGTCAGTTTCTTTCCGGTGACTGGAGGACCAATCCTGCCACCAACTCCCAAATTTTCAATAGAAGTTTGAGGACCTGCTTGCTGGCCTGGATGGAGGTTAATGTCATACTCAGGATGAAGCAACTGCCAGTTAAGGGCCTTGCTGAAGACCCAGTGGAATCCGATTACCTAACATTCACGGGATTCTAACCAGCAACCTACTGATTGCTGGTATAGAGCCTCCGCTCCCCCCGATGTCCGGGGAAGGTTACTCGTTAATGACAATTCATATGCTGCTTTCCAGTAGTGTATAATAAAGATATAAGTAGTTCTTAAAATGTTCTAGATTTATCTAGACCTGCAGTCTGACCTGATGTAGTCAGGGGCACTGCTGGAGAGTTTGGGTCCCCAACCCAGACTAATCCAATTATGTTCCAAATTTCTGAGCATCCTGACTCAGAACATTGCTTCCTGGTTTGGGAATAGCTGTGTTCAGGATCACAAAGCCCTCCAGAGGGTGATCCGTGCAGCAGAACGCTGCTGCAGGTCAGCCTTTCCATCTCTTCAGGACAGTTACATCAAGAGGTGTAGGAGCAGGACCTTCAGGATCCTCAATGACAGCCTGTGTCAGCTTCTGAAATCAGGAAAGAGACTTGGGAGCATCATGACCAAGACTGAGAGACTTACCAGGAGTTTCTACCTCTAGGCCATAAGGTCTCTGAACCTGGACATGCCATTGCACCTCACACCCTGATGGATGTGCTCTTGTACCCCTCACCATATCCACACTGTTACATTGGTCACCTTTTTATGTCTGTGTTACCGTTCATTTTGAACTTACTTCTCTACTTGCATTTTAGCTTTTTGCACTTTAACTTCAGCATAATTGGATTTTTAACTCGCACAGTCTTCAAAAGAGCAGTTCAGGATGCATTTCACTGCATGTTGTACTTTGTATAACTATGTATGTGATTAAAGAATCTTGAATCTTGAATTTTTAGGGCCCCAGTCCTGTCCTCAGGAATCGTCCTAACATTCTCCCCATGTACAGCGCCCCCTGGCTGCAGTGGGAACAGCCTCCTCCTGTCACGGTGAATGCGGCATTCATGGTGCCTGTGGACAGTTTCCTTGGCGATCGAGGACGGCTCCTTTCCACACCAGGCATCCTGTGAATGTGGCGCCCAGTAATGCAGCATTGTTGGGTGGTCATGCAAAGTCCATGTTAGTTCTTGGGGGTATTTCTGTTGAACCTTGGACACCAATTCCCCTCAATGCCACAGTAAAATACATGGACTAAGCACATTCCTTTTTAACATAAATGACCAAAAGAACATATCTTTTACCATATGAGGGTGAAGAGCTTGCTTAGTGCTGGAAAAGCCCCCAGGGGGCGCTGTGTGGATCTGCAGGTTAGCATGCTGTGTCTGTGATCTGTCCTCAGCAGAATAGTATAGTCTCTTCTGTGCCATTGATATTGTCATTGGGTGGGAGGGGAATTATGACAAGTTATGTGTGTGCAAAATTTGGTGGTTCTTCATTGTATTTTTGTACTTCAAACCATACGAAGCCTTTTCACATTGACCATACTGATTCATAAGGTGCATTATTGGCTGGGTCTGGATTAGCATGCAGTTCCTCATCCAGACCTCGGCCCAGACTTCGAGAGCCTGACCTTCGTAGCAGCTTCCAGAGGCATTTAGGTCGGTTTCTCGGGGCCAAGAACATGCATTTTCCCTGAGTCCAGCTGTCAGGACACAGGATCTAGCCAGCGTCTGGGTGATCATTAGATGGACCCTCAGTCCTGCTCTGACTTTGCTGCATAGTGTCTCTGTGTTTGGGCACATCCGGCTCTGGCTTTCTGCACCAGAACTCACCGAGCCCAATGCCACGCCACGCCATGCCACGCCAAACTGCGGTCTCGCCCAAAACGGCTCTCTTGGGCGGGCCACTCGCCACGTCTGTGTCCGCTGGCTGAACCCGCCCCGCCCCACCCCACCATGCCCCGCCCCACCCCAGTCCTCCCACCTTCCGGGCTCCTACGCTGCCCAAAATCCGAGGAGGTGGCGCTGACCCGGGATTGTATAATCGGCCGGGTTCTGCAGACGGACCCAAAAGCACTGGCAGCCATCCTTTCAGCCTGTGCTGAGCCGCTGCCTGGACCTATAGAGCGTCAAACCACGTTATCAGGCCTCCAGAGCGAACTGTGCGGGTCATTCTGTGTTTGTCCTGGTGAAGCTTTTTGCCCGTCGATTCATGGCGGGTTTTACTCCCATCATCAGCGACAAACACAAGTGGACAGAGGTGAGGAGGTCGATGTTTACGTCTCTGACAGGACCTCGGATCCTCAGGAGGACAATAACGGCCTATTTCAGGAGACACATCGTTGACCCTGCGGCCCGTTTGGGCCTACCCCCTCCCACCTCCGTCGCCTGGCTATCCCCTCCCCTCCCCCCGGCCTCGGGGGGGCGCCCCAGTGGTGGTTATCCTGGTCACCTACACTTCCTGTGGCCTCGTGCGGCAGGAAAAACAGTCTAGTCAAAACACTGTGTCATTTTGGGTTTGCGTACCCAGGCAGATGGTAAATATAGCAACGTCGGCGTTGAGCGAGCAATGCCAGAATCGTTAATCTGCAAAGTTAAAAGATTAACATGCCCTTAGTTCCTGTCTTTATAAACACGCGATGTACAAAAAGGATGCTAGATGAGACTCAAATATGTCAGCCTCCAGAGTGAGCCAACACTCTCCCTTTTCACATCTCTTTTTTATTTTCTTTTTTCTCCCTTCCTCGTGTTGTTACACCTCACCACTCCCTCCTGCCACATTCCAGCATCATCCCCTAACTTGTAGGGTCCGGGGACCCCCAGGGGTTTCCCGTCGCGTCTCAAGCCATGTCTCTTAGCCACGCTACCGTCTGACACGCTATTTTCACGCTAAGACCGTTCATCAGCGATTCCTGCAGAAGTGCGATTCAATAAAAACGCTGCAGTCCGGGAGTCAGACCAGACAACTAAAAGGCAGGTTTCCATTCGAACCAGGAGATACAGAACCTTCTAGAAAAGCAGGCCGCTCCCCAAAAAAAAACGGAGGCCTGATGCGTGCATTGCAACGGCAGGAACGATGCAGTGGTAAAAAAAAAAAACGTGGGGGGAAGTATGATAGCCAGTCAGATTAGTACTGTGAGATTAGTCTGCGGTCAGTTACCGCCAGTAGTTATTTACTATCATGTCTGCTCTGAGAGTCGACTTACAAAACAGTCCAGCGTTCTGTAGCCCCAGAGTGGGTCACATCCTACACCTGTGGAGCAAAGAGCTCTTTGTCTGGATGGACGGGCTGCCGACGAGCTTCTAAATATCCCCGACATGAGCAGCTTCTGTTTCCTGAGATCACACGTAGAGAGAGGGAACAGGGTTGTGCATGTGCTCCTGCCTCTGACGCCATCGGTGAGGATTTTCAAGTCTCCCTGTTGGATGTTTAATCTTTGTCTTTGTTTATCGTCTTAGCCATTCCAGACAAAGCCACCGTAGGCCCCATCCTCTCCGAAAACATGTTCTGCAGACAGACTGTTCATTACGGCATAATCGCTTCCTCTGAGACAGACACGTCTTTCATTTGTCTTCATTTCAATCTCTTTAATAGACTTCTTGGCTACAGCTTGCGAGATGTGAGGCTGGTATGAGGGGGAAAGTGTCGCTTTTATACTTTTTCATTCCAAATTGCTGCCTCTTTACGGCTTTACGGAGGAGACGCAAACAGATCAGGCCTGGGGTTCGAGTCTACAACCAGTCTGCTGCCTGTCTGCTTCCTCGCTAAGGTACCGTCTCCCCTGTGGGGTCTACAGTGTTACACAAGAAGAGTGTTGATGTTGGATGACGGAAAATAAGACAGTTACACAAAACTAAAATGAATTACATTTCCTAGAGACCCCAAGATGTGCCATACAAGGGGAATATAAAGGACATATTATTCATAATGAATAATACAGGTGGACACAGGTGTCTCTAAATTTCCCACAAGCACTTAGAAGATGGATGGATGGATAAATTGCAAAATGTCCTGTCCGTTTCAGGCCCTCTTTACATTGTAGCTGCCAGCCTTGATGTGTTTGCTCGCATGTTTGTTTATATGTTTGTGTACCCATGGTGCTTTGAGTGTCCGGAGATGCTGGGAAATGAAGTTCAGGCTCATTTAGGGAGCGGTCGCCAACAAACCAAGCTGATGCTTATCTGTGAAACCTCAAATTACTGAGGTGCTGGTCCCTCCCCAGATTGAGTGACCCGTTGGACCCCCTGCAGGGTGACCAGGTGGCTGCATTTTCCACCCAGTTTCACATTCCTGATACCAGGCTGATATTTGCCGCAGCCTGTAGCTGGCGTCTCTCAGGATGCTGCAGTCATCCCGGTCCGAGTCGGCTCTGCGGCAGGTAGTTAGAGTGTGAGATGGTGGATGTGTCTTTTCCCCCCCCTGGTTGGAGGACCGATCCCACTTGCCCTGGGAGAGGCAGCACACTGACGAAAAATGCCACAGACGTATAGGACCTTGTTCTGTTCAAAATCTCTCCAGACAGGCAAATTTTTTAGGTACATTTTCAAGCAGCTAATCAGTCATCAGATTCTGCATCGGTCTTTTGGACTTTTTGTGGCAATGTAGGCTTTCAACTTCGACCTCTCACCTGAGCAGATACCCAGAGGTGAACTCTGTGTTTCTTTTTTGGCTTGATGTTCATTCATAGACATATAGACCAGCAGCACATTCCTGCCTGTCTGTCGAGGGACATGTAACTGAAAGGCACCTCTGTGCCAGCGTGCTGATGCATGTCTATGGCCACAGACAGGTGGGGACACCCCGACCCCCCCCCCCAACCCCCCAAGCTCTCTCTCTCTCGTTTACCAAGAGCATGCAGGACCCCAGAGCTAAATCACGCACCATTTACTGAAACGTCTGAAAGAATTTTTCACAGACGTGAAAACGGCGACCAGCCCCCAGGCGTCTGGCTCTATCAGACATGTCCGTGATCCTGGCAGCTGTGCAGCCGCAGCCGTCTGGTTTTTCCGGAGACCCCCGTTTGGCCCAGTCTCGGATGATAGCAGTGACTGTCCAGTTCATAAGGTCGATGTCGCGGGCTTGGCCATTCCGTCAGCAATCACATTCAAAGCCCATTAATTGCAGAGCCTAATGAAGACAGTTCCCTTACTGATAACCTATAATCCCAGCAGAAACACTACTGATCCAACCTTCAGCACTGTCCTAAACCTATACTGTACTGATAAACTCTCCAGATCTCCAAATGCTACACAGACGTTGGGGTAAAAGGCACCGGTAACATATCCGCATTGATTTGCAGGACAGGATGTGGTGAGCAATAATTTACTCTTCAGTGCAGATGTTTTGTGGGAGATCAGCATGTACTGACGTCTCACGGATTCCACTGGAAAAGGCTCCACTGTGTGCTCTCTTCGGCTGTCTTAGACTGCCCCCTATAGACCTTTAATTGCATTCACAGCTTCACCTTTAATCAGAGTGGGTGAGCGGGGCTGTCAAAGGGGTGATCCAGCAAAACTGTCCTTTACTGACATCTGAGTTACTGCCTTTGCCTAAATATTTGATGATTTGAAATATGTTCATATTTATGAGGAGTTTAAGCAGCATAGCTGGAGGAACCCTATTGCTTTTAGCATATATTATTACACAATTAGCCATTAAATAACTTATTTTAATGAAAACTAAGAATAGGCATGGAATGTGTTTGGTAGCCTGGTGCCTCAGTGGGTTGCACTGTCACCTCACATCATGGGTTCAAGTCCCACCCTTGTCTCCATGTGGGGTCTTTCTCGCCATGTTCCATCAGGATTCCTGGTCAGGGTGTGCTCCTTCCTAGGATAGGGTCCAGGGTCATTGCCATCCTGTTCTGAACAAGTAGTTGTAGATAGTGGTTAACTGTTGTTCCTGTTACTTTTCACATTGACCTCTAGGGGGTGCTCAAACACTCTTTTTCCCACCACAATAAATTTCCTTCTTGGCAGAAATATGCTAATCTAAATTTAGATGACCAGTTTCTTTTTATTCCTTAGATATTCTTCTACCAAACCCAAAGAAGGTTTTCTTAGCATGGTTAAACTCCAAGCTACTGTTTAACGCCCATTTAGAGGTCACCCTGGGACATTTAGTGGTTGGTCGTACGTACGGAGAACAGTCTCTACACTTTGGATGCGTCTGATTTGTGTAGGTTGCTCCGATGAATAATAACAGATTTTTTTCTTGCTCTTATTAGCTTCCGTCTCAAATCAGTCTCAAAGGTCTTGCTAAATATAGCAGTAGCAACGATTTAAAGACACAATGAATTCAGTACCACAGAACAAAGTGAGTATCTCTTATCTTTTTCCATGACCATTGAG
>JAODJW010000004.1:44845-67518 GCA_026777045.1 Hyperopisus bebe
TCACAGGGGGTGCTGAGCTCACCAGGTAAATACACCCCCCCCCCCCTGACACGCGGCCAAGCCCCCATCCAGCTGGACACTATCAAGCCGGTTGTTCAGCAGAGCGGTTACCATTATGGAAAGCGAGAGGCCGGCTGTCCCCCTCGTCCATCTGATCCGTGAATGTTTACACCACGTCGAACATGGTCAGATGTGACAGCCCGGCTCTGTTTAACCTGGGCTAGCTGTGTGAGTAAAGATCCCCAGGGAGGGATGAGGAAGTGACTGTCTTAAGGGTAATTGCTAATGTTGCCTGTTTGCATATTTCATAACTAACTGCTTGCAGACGATCTTGCCTGGAAACATGACACATCGTTCCAAGCCACACCCAGGCTTTTCTGGGCCTCTGCAAGTCATTTCGAGTGACGTATGTAAAAAGCTGGATCTGGGATGCCCGTCCTGAGCAGCCTCTGGGTATTGCTGTGCTCGGATCAAGTCCACACAACCGCTCTCATTTATTTCGTTTCTTTTAAAAAAAGCCACAAAAAGGCGGTGATAAGGGGATCAGGGGCAGTGAGGTGTTGGGTCTTGAACAGTCACCCAGGTTAGCAGGAGCTGAAAAAACAAAACACATCAATCTACCACCAGGGATGAGCGACATAATTAATTAAGCAGCCAATATTGGTTACCTAACTACCATACCTGGACCCCCCCACCTTATACTCATAACTCTTCTTCAACTCTGTCTTTCCATCTCACCCACTCTACAAGCATGGTGTCCAAAGCTACATTATGATTGGTCGGTTTTCTATAGGACGGCCCACTATCATTGGCTGCTGGAGTCCCTGAGGACACCTGTGAAATAGTGGCAAGCCTGCACCTGTTGGAATGTGACCATGTCTCATTGGCCCCCCTGGAGGTCACATGATGGACAGAAGCATGCAGGTCCCGGTAATGTAGTGAAGTGATTGGGTGGTTGAAATGTCAGTTGATGTCTACTGTCAATATTTCGCATTTGTTGTGGTAATATCTGAAAGTTTTATTTTGTAAAGCACAGATTAGTTCTTCCTCAGGTTTCCATTGGATGGCAGTAGCGAGTGGAACAGATTTTCATTCCAGTGAAGGACCATACTTAATGTTTATTTGGGAAACAGATATATTGTCCCTTGTCAGAACTGAGCTCAGTTTCACATAATATTTTTAAGTCGCTGTACATAAATCAATACCTGATTTAAAAACAGAAATGCCAAGTGCAGCACTGGTTTGACTTTCAGGTTGTATCCATGTCATGTATGTAGTTTATGGTCGTGTTTATGCTGCTAAATTGTGGGAAGGGCGAGATGTGATGCACGGCAAGCAAGACAGGGCAGTATGTGGCTCCTAGGGTTAGGTCTGTGGTCAGAAGGTCGCCAGGTCAAATCCCCTGGTTGGCTGCGTGATTTCATCATTCAGACCAGTAACACCCTTAACTCCCAATAGCTCCAGGGACTATCTGACCACGCTTTCTCACTTGTGTATCACTTTGGATAAAAGCATCTGTTAAATAATAGAACACAGGTCTGGCTCAGGCTGTTGCTGAGGTGTATCTTGTTTCACGTGGTTTGACACAATCTCTGTGTTGTGGGTTGTCAGCCTACGGGAGTGACAGTGTTGGGACAGTAGTTTGACCTTCTGCTTTCTGCTTGGTCCTGGTCGTGTTGCTAAATATTCTCAGTGTTTGTGTCTTGCTGGAATGGCAGTAACGGGCTTTCGGCACCACCGCTTGGGGGTGATGACTCACGCGTACGAGTCCGCAGTGTAATGCGGTTTAAATAACAAGCACTAAATCAATCCCTGCTTCGTATGGTGAGTATTAGTGAAAAGATCGTCCTTAAATGGCGTAGAAATGCTCTGGCATAAACATCCTGTACAACTGAGACTGCATAGGCATGTTTGGTTTTACGTAACAGTTAGCAGAACGTTCCAGAAACACTGACCGACTGTTGTTTGAGTCGATTAACACAAGTCACGGGTAGGTGACACCTGACCACAGGGGGGCGCCTTCCGGTTCCTATTCTGAATGGTGTTCTTTTTGCCACACACTGTTTGTGTAAACCTGTCACATTGATGTCTCATCTGGCTTTTATCGATCACGTCTTTACACCCCCATGGCATGTTGTTGGAATGGTCTGCATGCATGTGGCACGGAACACAAACATGCTTGTGGGTCCTCAGGTACAATAATTAGGAAAACAACAATCATCATTCTCCCTAGCGGTCACGTGTCTTTGGGGATAATGAAAATACCAGTCATTATTCTCCATAGTTGTCATGTGTCTTTACAATGCCAAAACCAATAGGAAGGAACAAGATGATGAATCCCAGGTTGCTTTTATGTCTACTGATTAATGATCAATTTTAATTGAGCGCTGTCCATTGAAACTTATTACAAGTGCTCAAAAGTGACCTTCAGCTGCTTAGTGTTTCTTTGTGTTATTCATCTTTGTGTCTTTAATCCTAACTCTCACCTTCCTGTTTATATTGGATTAGTTAATTTAAGTGAATGTGCAACAGCCAGAAGCCATGTGTTACCTTTTGTGTTCCTTAATGGGGAGGAATCGACAGCAAAGCGTGACCATAAATGCAACCAATCAGAAAAGATTTTTCCTTAAAGGGGAGGGATCATTACAACAATACAACTATAAATGAAATCCAGCAGAAACAAATGCCTTTTCATAACTGTTGCAGCCGGCTGAGCTATTTGAGTGCATCACGCTGTGCTTGATATAATCGTTAGTCATCCTGATGCTTATCCAAATTATTCAGGAATTGTTCAGCTGACAGTGGGGTGTGCAGTCCCGACAGCCAGCGGCGTAGTATCTGAAAGTCCTTCCCAGTGTTCTGCTTCGACCGGCTCTGACTGGCTCCCACTGGCTCCCACCGACTCCCACCGGCTCCTAGCAGGCGAGAGCCGCGGCCAGGAGGAGACATTACTCTATAAACCTTGCAAAACCGTATGATGCAGATATGTTGGTGATGCTAACAGTCGAGTGGATTCCAGCCCAAAAGACAAGTCCTGAGGATGAATCCGGAGTCTGAAATGAGGCCCGGAAGAATACTGGGGAGGGTGGCGGACCGGCAGCGGAGGAGTCCCTGTTCCTCGAGCGTCCAGATGGAAGGGGAGCTGCCTGGGTAGAGCGGAGGTCGACAGTGACCCCGCTTTGATCCTGTTGTCACGGAGGGGGAGGAGGGTGGGTCCAGGGGGGTCCCTGGCAGACTAGCGGTCCTGGGCAGGGATCTTGCAGACGAAGGGGAAGGCCCTGTCACAGCTGTTGTCGTTCCAGGACCTCAGAGCTGCCAAACCCAGAACCAACATTAGCATCTATATTCGTCGACTCTGTTAACGGTCCTAATATTCAGTCTCAGTTCTGATGTTCTGATGTGGAACATTAATTAGTGATGTTCACTGAAGTAGCTACAGTGAAGCTTCCAGAAGAAATGGACCGTGATGCATGCATGTTTTCAGGCCGCACAACCACTGGCCTTGTTTACTTTTTGCAGTAATTGAAGTAAATTAGACATCAGGTCTTTGGTACTTTAACAAAGAATAAACATGAAACGCCCAGTAAGTGAAATGGCCCAGCGGGACCTGGACTGGGAAACCCCACCTTGGTGAGACATGGGGACCGGGGGGAGGGGGAGGGCAGTACCCACCACTGTTCTGTCGGTACCAAATCTCCACACAGTCCTCCTCGGTGGGAATGCGATGAATCCCATCATCTGGCTGGTTCCCATCCCAGTAGCTGTATTCATACTGCGAGCCATCAGTCCACTCCAGAGTTCCCTCCTGGGGAACGGACACAGACTCTCTGACCGGCTGCCTGACAAGGTGCCTGAGTATTCCTGTTGTAGTGCAAGCTGATGATATCAGTAACTAAGAACACAGGCAATCAGATCTAGGAATCTGACCGGAATCACCTGACAATCAGAGATTTGCAGATACCAAGATAAATCCTCTGTAGAAACAGTAATGTACTATGCTGTTGTGGTCACAAGGGTTGTCTTTGTTTTTCTAGCCAATTTGGATCTGATAAGATGAAGTATGTTTAACCTCAGATTCCAGGTCTTTGTTTCATTTAAGCTGGTAAGATGCATAAGTGTTTTGAGCATTTACAGCTCAGCTGGCCCCTTGGTAATTTGAGAACCCCGGGGTACATTGGGCATGATGTCACCTGTCTGCGGTCATGCAGGCCGATCCATATGTCCGTGGGAATCCCAGGAACACGGCTGTTAACCAGGTCATAGACAAACACGTTCTCCTCCCAGCTACGGGGCATGGACGCAAACAACGAGAGGCAAGTCAGGTTCCCGTAGGTTCAGCTAAGTTCACAGGAGAAACAACCACAATTTAGGAATGACTAAGTGCAGTTCAGGTAGGTTCAATAGGTTCAGATAGAGGTAAGTCAGGTTCAGGTAGGTTCAGGTAAGTTCATGGAGATTTAGGCAGAGTCAGGCGTGAGTATGTGAAGTTCAGGTAGGTTCAGGTAAGTTTGTGAAGAGCCACGTGAAATTCAGCCAGATTCAGGCTCAGGTTCAGACATCAGGCAATAGTTTCATTTCCATCGAGCAGGGGTTTCATACTGGTCACTGCACATGGGTAAACTGTAGACCTGTCTATGGCCAGTTTGCTCCTACCTGTGGATGGAGGTGAGCTTGGCAGACCTGGCCCCGTTGGAGAACTCAGCACAGTAAAGGTCGGCCTCGGCCCAGGTGCGGTTCAGGGGGAAGTAGCGGTAACAGTGGCCCTCGAACTCGGTCCAGAATAGCGGGCAGGAGATTGGCTGGCTGGGATCTGGCAGCTGCAGGGGCAGAGCTGAGGGGGCGGGGCCAGGAATGATTACACAAGAGCCATGACCATGAGTAACGATTACTAAGGCAAGTCTGCTGCTTTCATGCTCCGCACAGTAAAACAGGTTCGACTGCACCGTTAAGTTGAATGCAAATCATTTACTTTGGCTGTCGTATCTGTTTGATCTGAAGTGTTCAGAGGGCTCCGCAAACGGTTACCGCGTCTACCTTTATAAAGTCACAGTTCACAGACCAGAACGCACCACGCTGTGATGTCATGTGTCATTCCTGAAGAAACCCTTTGCTGTAATTTACACATTAAAGCATTCCGCTTTCCTGTGAGAAGCTGCACCAGTATAGTGATGTTATAGTTTGATATCATTACAATGCAGCATGATTGCCTGTGAAAGTCACATGACAAAACTCGGAAGTTGCCGGAAAGTACAGGGCAGGTCTTCAGGGGTGGAGCAATCAGGTAAGGTGGAGAGCGGTGTCACTCACCTTGCATGATGTTGATGTCGGTGGCAGGGGATAGGGCAGCCCCCAGGGCGGCGACAGCGAGCAGCAGGGTCAGCCATAGGTCCCGGCAGAGCATCGTCCAAGTGGCTGGAGTCCGTGTGCGAGCGGTGGTGTGAGCGTGTGCGTGAGCAGAGGCGACTGCGATGCAGTGAGAGGGAGAGAGAGGGGGGGTGAGCACATAACGGCCCCCCCCCCCCCCCCCCGGCCAGGGGCATTGGCCCAATGGGGAGACAGGAGGAGGGAGGAGAGGGAGAGCTAAGGAGAGAGTCTCCACATATCACTGATAACCCCCAACAGCACCACCTTAAACCAGCTTCAGCAACAGAGATTACCTAGCTAGTGACACCTTCAAAACGCACGCCCCTTTACCATCATATCTGAACACATTTCTATATAAATATAAGAAATAACTGTAAAATATCTCATTGTTTGGAGTGTCAGCATTTCACAGCCAGTAAACTGGCTAAGAAATGAATGCAATTAATAACAAATTAGCGCAGAATTGTGACAAAGGGAGGGAATGCTATTTAGAGAAGAGCAGATGTGGGAGTTAATGTGGGACCCACAGCTGGGGGTCAGTCTGACCCCCCACACCAGCTGGAATGACAGTTTCTATTTCCGTGATGGCTGTGAGTACAGAGGGTGATAACATCAAGCACCTCCCACCCCCGCGCACCCGGCCAGCGCTGCACTGCTTCACCCCCCGAGCGTGACCGCACTGGCCGGGCGGCGTCGGGCCAGACCAGGCCAGGAGCCGGCCCTGTCAGCTCTCCAAATCCCCCAGGGCCACGTCTGGCTTTCAACAGCGCTTCCTGGATCCATCCCTGGACACCTTGGTGGACGGAAAGCAGCCTGAAACCTGATCGAGTTCTTATGAGATTATGGCACAGATGTTACAGTCACAGCCACAGATTATTAAAGCAGAGACCGTATGATGCTGGGCAGGATGATGCAAGTCATGTATCTTTAAGAACAATTACTGATCAATCATTTGCAGTATGTAAATTTATAGGGAAGCTGAAAATTACATTTTTATAGCCTCACTAGCCCTGAATGACCCCCACCATCTAAACCCCATCCATCGCTCAGTGCCCCCCTCCAAAGCTGCAGTCCTCTCGTCCACCTTTGCCCTGAAATGTTCTGCCTCTCTGCTGTCCTCCATCTCCCTTGCTTCGGCATTTCCCCCCCCCTGCTGAATTTCTGGCCCCTAATCTTCCATGGCGATAATCATCTACGGACGATAGGACCCCAAAAAGACTGGGCCGTATTTGGTCTTGTTAGTGTCCTGCTAGACCAGCGGGCTTTTTATAGGTCACTTGATGGTCACATGGTATTGCTCAGCAGTCAATCATCAGGCTTGGGCAAGAAGAGGGGGACAAATCAGCTGTGAGAGCATAGGATAGGGCATTTCTGAATGTGGCTTGAGCAGTAAAGGACCCTGCATGGTTTAGCTCAGCCTACTTTGACTTCGAGATCCACTGAGATGTTCCTCAAGGTAAATGGATCCCAATGCACCTTTTCCCTTCAGAGGAAAGTTGAAACCAGGATACTCTATCAGTTGCTCTCCAATAACCTTTGGATGGTGGACCTAGTGTGCATTATATTCTGCTCCCAGTGGCGCCGTGAACTTACTATTACTCAGTTAATCTGAAGGACGGACTCTGAGGTGATACAGAACAGATCAGCTTTTCAAAATCCAGTTCAAACCTGCTGCCAGTCCAGTGGGATTTTTACTAAGGACAAGAATGGCCTAGTCTGGGCAGAGCCCAGAATGGTGTAACATAAATGCTATGGATTTCCAGGAAACTCTCTGGGATTCAGGAATGGAGCAGGGCATCGAAGGAGAGGAGAGGGATGGAAAAATTTTGAGCCCCCCCACAAAGAGCTGTGGCTGAAAGGTACTGAATCCAAGTGCCCAGGCCCTCAGGGCATTAAAGGGGCAATGGGGTAAAATGCCATTAGAAGGTGGTTCCTGTAGACTTCCTAAACAAGGGCCCAAACAAGAGGAAGTGGAAGTCCGTAAAATCATGTTGGCTAACTGGAGGAAATGAGGGCGTCGGCCTGGAAGGCCCGGTGGAGAGGGCGTCCATCGCCATGCAGCCCAGCCCTTCTGAGAGACGCCTTTATTTGGGGTGTCTTGTGTGGCCAGCTGCCATCGGGTGTCATGTGGGCGGAGCTTCACACACGAGTAGCAGACAGGAGCTTCGGTGCCCCAGCACTTGCTGGTCCAATGTGCACAGTAACAGTCAGTCATGCTATGCAAATAAAATCTTACTCTGCAGGTCCCAACTCACAGGAAATGTTCCCAAAACTACAGCCAATATGTGCAGCTCTTCTCAAAGCTGACAGAGAAGGTTCTTACTGTAACGTTAATGGAACAGTATTTCCATGCTTTACATATTAACAAAAATTCTGTCATTGTCAACGCAATAACATTATTACCTGAATATCCCTTAACACAATTAATGTTGAAAAATATTGTTTTATAATAAAAAATTGTTTTGTAGAAGTGCTATATGTGTATACTGAGAATACACTGTCCGGCCTTGAACCCCTAATACTTTAACATGTTAGCTGACAGTGTTACCCTCTCCTTTACCATGACCTGCATTTGCTTTTATATTATTAGTCTTAGTTGTAGTAGCGGGATAATGTTTCGGGAACAAAAGAAAAACTGGATGGTAACCTTTGATGAACATTCCTAGAATGGAAAAGTGTTACCGAGGGTCCTAATGGCCCCTGGGAAACACAAATTAAACACAAAATAGAAATATGAATGAAGACGCTAACAGTAGGACAATAAGTAGCATTACAATTGTGAATAAATGTGTCAACGCAATGCTGTGTAAGTATATGAACATATCGAGGAATGAGAGGTAGATAACTGGCCGCCGCTGTGGGCCGGGTCGTAGGGCCACTGACAGGAGCGTCTGCAAGTGGCCAGGCTGAGTGTGTCGCATGTTTCCATCGCCTGCCCTGCGCGCTTTTGCCTTCACAGTCGTCGGCCCTGGAGCCGCGGTGCTGCCCAAACCCCCAGAACTTATTTGCCGGAGTTAGCGGTTCATTTGGAAAATCTGCAGTGTACCCGGGTGTAGGCGATGCACGAATGTGCGGGGCGTGTGGAGACACACCCTCCCAGGCAACAAAGGAGCCCTTTGACTCACTCGTGCTTTTAGGCGTGAGCTAATTAAATAAGCGAAAGTGCCATCGGCGGCCATAGTGGTGAATGAGGCCCGTGTGGCGTTTTTACTCTTAGCGCGCAGATGATGTAATGCTCCTGCTCGGTTCATGCAATATTGCATGATGCAGATGTGTGGAGCGATGCCCTCTGTAGCTTAATGAGCTTCTTCTGCTTTTCTCTATGGGAGGCTTTGACCTGCAAATGAATGTAAACCTCTACTGGATGTGTAGCCAAGGATAATGGATTCTTGAATCCATCAGTGCTGCCACGTTCTGGGAATGTTTTCAAGATTTATACACCTGAATGATGTATATGTTTACAGATCGTTATGGGAGCAGACCAGCAGCAAAAATGCACCCCAGGAATTTGCTGCTGACCGGGGGAGGGAGGAGTGGGGGGCAGGTATATTTTGCCTGAATATAGGCTATATGATGCCAGAATTGGGGAAGAAAGACTGGCCCTCACAAGGCCAACCCACCAGGAAAATTCCTAAACTTCCCATTGGCCAGTCCATGTGTGGATCTGTAGAAAAAGAAAATATTTCTTTATTTATTGTCAGTTTATTTAGTGTCACTTTTTACAGAATTTTTTACACAACTGCTGCGGAACGAGGATTAAATATTAAAGAGGATTGAGGAGGTGATGGATATGGCGAGGATGGCGGGACGTGTCCTCCTTGCTGTCTGTCATCTCCTCATTCCTGACAGAGAGCCTCGTCACCGCATGGCTGTTAGCAGCCCTGCCAGAATGTAACACCTGGACTAAAATTCAGGCTGCCACCTGGTGGATATAATTCAGCATTGCATGAAGCGCACAGGCATACTCAAGATCTTCATGGCAATATGTTTCATATTCAGTTTTTCTTTAACCTTTTGGTTGACTACAGTGGTGATAACAATTTCCTTATAAACACAAATTTGTCATATATTGTTCTTAGCTGTGCATATAAAATATGTATTTGCAAAAATGTACTTGAATGCAGAACAATTAAAGTACAAAGGTTAATCCTCAACATTCACACGTATAGAAAACAATTTATGTGTGTTTTTTTATTCATGCAAATGAGTACATCTGTGAGATACATAATATTTTTTCACCTACACAGATACCAAGCCAGGAGAGACAGATCCTAGCCATCTTAGCAAATTTAATCCAAGCGCCTGACATTCAGAATGAGCTGATCCTTTGGGATTCATGGACATTATGAGGTAAACAGCAGAAGTGATCCTGAGGCTGAAACTCTCTATATCAGTGTTTCTCAATCCGGTCCTCAGGGATGCACAGACAGGGACTGTCTGGCAGGGAGCTCGGAAGGAGCAAAAACATGGAGCGGATTGGGAAACGCCGCTCTATATGGAAACCTGAATGCTGTATGTATAATTCACATGTATGTGTAGCTAGATTTCAAGTTTTCAGTAAAACAAAAAAACGAAAGTGCAATAGAGTGGAATAGAATTTTATTTTATCATTTTATTTGTATCTATATTATTTTTCTTGATTTATATTCTATGTTGTCTCTGAATGTATACCGCCAAAACAAATTTCGGTAGCACTTTACTTGGTGGTGGGGGGGGGACACAAATAATGTAGTAGTACACTCTTACTTAATGTATTAATTAACCAGAAACCAGCTACATACTGATCCCATGTTTGTTCAAAGTTCAAAAGTACAGATAGCATTGGTGGTGTTTCTCCTTGTTTTTCCTCAAACAGTTCAGCATATCATAGTCTGTCTGTGCTCCAGCAATTATCTCATAAACTGAACAGCTTCACAGATGACCACGCGTGTCGGACTAAAATGGGCCCCTGGGCACCTTAAGGGGAACCTCCACAGTCACAGAGCTTGGTCAGAATACAGCTGTACTGGCAGCCTCCCTTTCCGCTTAGCTTCGCTAACGTCTCTGCCTACGTCTGCTGCTCACTCTCTACCCACCTACTCATACATCTCTGTAACTAGGCAACAACACACTCCGGGGGAGGAAGAGGGAATATGCAAAAGTCTAGGAAGGGAAGCCGCCTTCAAGGCCATGAAAGGTGGCCAGGAGCAGGTACTCTTCACTGGAATTGATTATTATTGGCACTGGATTGAGCAGTTTTGTGTACTGCTCCTTCCAAACTTTATTATCTTTTTAAAACTGCAGGCGACTTCCCAGTGTCTGGCTCAGCAAGCTATGTTTCCATGCCTGTGATTGGGAAGTCGCCACTTGGGGACCGGCCTTGGCAGAATAGTCAGGTCTCTCGGGCCTTGAACACGGCCCTTGAACCTCACTGCCTTGGGCGTGGCTGCCATTCGCCACTGAGCTGGCTCTCACCTATATATGTCTATGTGTATCATGGAGAGCAAGATGAGGAATCAATGAAGTGTCATTATTATTATTATGTAAGCTGTCTGTTGGACCTTCTGAAATAAAAAAAAAATCAAATAAAGCCGTATCTAAGAAAATTGCACACTCTTAATTTAATTATTAATTCATAATGATTGGATCACTGAAAAACAGTAACTAACGTTCTTGAATGGATGACAGGCACATATACTGTTGATTCATTTATACATGAGTTGAGGCTATACTGCCATATCCTCAATTTTTATTTCAACGATCATTCATAAGCCAATCTATTTTATATATAGGGAAATGTACAATAACGCTTTCAATAAGGCAACATCCATATAGCCTATTTCTAGTCGCCGTTGCACAAATGATGCAGAGGCCTCGTCGTACCACCTACTCTTGGGAGTTGTAGTTCAAAAAGCCTCACGGGGTTGTAGTTCAAATAGTAGATTTACTGGTTGCCGCCAGGCGGCGTCATCTCGGTGAACCGGGACCCGCGGTGGCGCTTAAACAAGCAGTGAAGAAGGAGGCGGAGAAAGAAGGCCGAAACCCAACAGGAGCCACATTTTACCATTTCAACGCGGTCTCGTTTGACACGTTTGCGGTTCGGGTGTGCAGGTCTTAAGCGCGGACCCGGTTCCCGTGCCCAGCGGGTCATGCTGCCCCAACGAAGGTAATGAGCCGCAAAGCCATCGGGTCTCGGCTGAGCGGCGCCCATAAACTGCAGCGGAACTGGAATGACTGGCAGCCCAGGTGGGTGTCGCGCATGCCCTCCCGCTCTCGGCAAGCTAGCTCGGGGATGACGCCGGGGCCTACCGTGCGTTCGCCGCGTTAGCCCGTCACACGTGTAGGGAGCCAGACGGGCTGAGCTCTGAGGAAGCGGGGCGGTGAGACGCTCGCCGGGGAAGCGCTTGCGTTTACCAGCCGCCAATACCGCTGTATTTTGTGCTTGAAAAAGCGGTGTCGGGGACGCGGGGGAGCCGTAGCCCGCTCCGCCTGCGCTGTTAGCCTAGCCGACTAGCAGGCGCTCAGCGTCCCAGAGCCCTTATTCAGCTCGCTTGAGCTGGCATTGTTAGCCGCAGCGCTCTCTTGCTGCTGTTAATTCGACCGGCCCCTGACCCCGCTCACCCCGGCGATTTCTGGTTCTGGATGGCCGCTGTTTCGCTGGTCCCCAGCCGGCCCATCGGCTCGGGTCATTCTGGGTTTTGTCTTCACGCCTGAATCGCCGGACAGGCTGTTTACCCTAAACGTGCAGCGCTTTCCTCGTCTTTATTTACAGAAACGCGGATCGTTTAACATCTCTCTCCATTTCACTGTTATCCAAGCGGGTCCCGAGCCGTGGGGTCGCCCTGTTCATTTGGCTGCGAACGGCAGCCTTTGGTAGTGTGTGTTAAGGTAGCGGGCGAGCTAACGGAAATCTTACAGTCTCTGTCCTGTACTGATGCCATTCTAATAAAGTAAAATGTGTATGGGAACCCAGCCCCGTATGCATTAGATGTGGTCTGGGCTCGGGCTAAGTTGGGGTGGGGGTGAAACAGACCGCCTTGGTGTCCGCTGGGAACTTTGTCCCGGGGTGAGTTGAGGTCAAAGGGATATTTCGCATGTTGTCTCAGGAAAAAGCTCCAGATACAATAATATGAAGTGCAATGTTACAGGTCCTCCTCTGGAGAGGCCGTCTGCAGTGTATGAATCTGAGCTTCTAGGTCGTTTTTGTGTGCGCACGTTTACAAAGTTTGATGGCCACCGTGATGTATGGCTTTGCAGTCTGTCTTTGAAAATATTCCCGTGGGTGCTTAATGCTTTCTGCTAATTGGTGCGCAGCTGTGACGGCTTGATGTGAAAACTCGCATGAAACATGCAGAGGTAGCCTGGAGCCTAGCTGTACCTGTGAGGGGAGGCTTGTCTGTTTAAATCCTATAGCTGGCATGGTCATGTGACCGTTGGGTCCCTGAACAAGGTCCTTGACCCCCAATTGCCCCATGTCCGACCCTGCATTCTCAAAAAAGAAAAAAAAAAACTCGCTTTAGGTAAAAGCTCCTGCTAAATAAATAAAATGTGAATGTTTCAGAGGCGACAGTGTGTCAGTTGGCCAGGACTGCCTGAAGTGCAGCGTTCCTGGTGACCACGGTTCTGGAGTTCCCTTCGACGCGACCTCCCTCGACCCGCCCAACACTCCACCGCTGCACAATGAGGCCTTCGCAGCCATCGCCACTCTGGACGAAGCGGGTAGGCGAAGCGGGTAGCTAACACCCCCCCCCCACACACACACACACGCATGCAAGCCCCCTGTGCCCTCCCCCTCCCCACCGTCTGCCAGTTGTTGTTCTTAGCTGGTGAAATGACAGCTGCGAGGTTTCTAGATACCTGTCACACACGGCCGGTTTGAAAACAAACAAGGCCCAAGCCTGCTGGGGACCTCCCGGCTGCCAGGAGTGTCCCGGCCATTTCTGCCGTTTTACGTCGTCTTTGTGAACAGAAAGTGAAAATGACCTCTGAGGTATTTCAGCCTTGTAATTAACAGGTGCTTTCCTGTAAACCAGAAAGTCCCGTCTGCTACGCGCTGATTAAGCATGGGACCCGTGTGTCAGGATGTTCCCCGAGCCTCGGAGCATAGCTGATTGCTTTGGGTTTCAATTGCTGGGCACGACAAGCTAATTGCTTTATGAATTACTTTACAAAATCAATTTACCTTCCTTTCTGGGCTTTTAATGGTGCGATAAGTCTGAACTAGACTTTTCACTCTGTGGCCTCCTGGACTGTAATGAAGTAACCGCAGTGTGGTCCAAATGTAACCGCCCAAGTCCTCCAGAGATAAGCATGAACATAACGATTCACGACAACTTATTTATGGGCCTTGATTGCTTGGCTGTTGGTTAAAGTGCCATAAATTGCTGTGGGAATTGCAGTTTGGGGTCATTGGCTGTTTTTTATGTTGAAATGCTCCTCATTCCTGTAATTTCAAGCTTTCCCTTTGGGTAGATAAAGGTTCCTGTCAGAGTTACCTGTGGAACATTTTGTCTGATCTGTGTGTTTTGATCTCAGGGTTGCTTCGTGAAGGGATTAATCATTTTTAATGATATTGGTGCTTTTTATGGTTTAAGACTGATGCTGGAAGATGCGTTGGTGTGATAATGATTAAGGTGTAGTGCCTAATTAAGGTCAGGCAGAACGATGCCTTGTATAGATCTGAGCAGTGCTTTTTTTTGGGTGTGTGAAGCTGAGTTTGATCTCTTAAAAGGTCTGCTTTTGTCAATTCTGGCTGTGAACTTTAAGCTAGTTGTAGGTCCTCTTTTGAAAGTGTTGCTCTACTGTGTGTTTATGTGAAGAAGAGGTTTTTTTTTTCCTGTGTATGTGAGGTGCTTGTCTTGGTTCCTCCCAGGTGGATATGAAATTGATGGGGGTCTCTGTGATAATACTTATGGTTGGAAGTCGCTGGGGCAAGAGTTGAGGATCAACAATGTGACGTCCGATTTGACCAGTTTTCAGCATGGAAGCCGTGCTTTAACTTCAAAAGACATGAGGAAATCACAGGGTAGGTGGCGGCTTTCCTCAAACCGATTGGCTGTCAAAGTGCAGGCATCAATTTGATATGGTGGTTGGTTGACCCCCTTCCCCCCGCCTTATTTCCAATCACCTGCAGATCGCCCACTGGCTCATTCCGAGGAGTCGCGGCTGGCCAACCTCCTTCGGAGGGTATCCCGGGAAGACGACCGGGACCGAAGACTGGCCACTATGAAACAAATGAAAGAGTTCATTCTGCACTCTGAAAACAAAGTGGTGAGTTTTGATAGTGCCCCCTGCTGGTGTGGTGGTCTTTCTGCTGGTTTCCCTTTGTTTGATGGGACATTAGAAAGGTAACCATTCTGCGGTCTTCCTTATCCCTGTTAGGTTCTTGTGAAACAGTTGGATACTATCCTGGCTGCTCTAAATGATGTTTTGAACGAAAGGTAGGGCAGGGATTCCAGTCCCTTCGATTAGCACACATTGGCATAAACCTTTGGTCTTCCTGATAACTATGGCATGGTTGTGTGCACGTTTGGTGACCGTGTGCCGGCTCTGCTCCCACAGCAGCAAGCTCCTCCAGGAGCTCCGGCAGGAGGGGGCCAGTTGCCTGGGCCTCCTGTGCGCCTCCCTCAGCTACGAAGCCGAGAGGATCTTCAACTGGATGTTCGTCAAATTCAGCTCGTCCACCAAGGACGAGGTGAAGCTGCTGTACCTGGTGGCCGTGCACAAGGCCCTGGAGACCGCGGGCGAGAAGAAGGCCTTTTCACCCGTCATGCAGGTTGGGGGTGCCGTGCACATCAATGGACACTCTGATGGATAAACATATGGACTACTGTGATCAAACAATGATCACCAGGGCTTCAGATGACAGGCAAAGCATATGGCTGGACGCCAGGTATTCGGTACGATTCGGATGTTTGTTTACATCCATAATTTGATAAGCTGATGTATAGTATGGCTAAAAGGATGGTGTATCTTTGTTTATTTAGCGCAGTACACCCCATAATACTGTTTAGGTATACTATGGTTTGATATACTTTAGTGCGATATGCATTGAAGTGGTGGTGAGGTAAGGAACAGCTCAGCAGCCATGACATCTATTAAAAGAGGGGATCTTGTGTATAAACAAGGTAAAAAGACGTCTGGCATGGTGGTAATTTTTGCAGTTTAAAGTCAAACATGTATAACAGTGCTGAATATATACTGATTACAAACTCTTAGGTGTCATAAAATGCTTCACTAATATTTTAGCCGTACGACTAATCTGCTTACCAAATTGTGGGCGTAAATAAACGTCTGTATAGTACTGAAAAGCCCTCATCTGAAGCCCTGGTGATTATTGCGCATGCATGATATATCGCCTGCCACTGTTAAATTTGCCCGTTACGCTCCAACCTCAGCTGCTCAGCTGACAGATCAGTCACCTTCGCCCAGTTAGGTTAAAGCTCAAGCTTGCTGCACAGTGTCCAGGGTTGGGCTCACGGCTGTGGGGTGGATCTGGCCTGGCCAGTGATGGAGGTGAAGGATGCGGTTTTGTGTCCTTTTCCCGTGAGCAGCTGGTCATGAGCAGCCTGCAGTCCATCTTGGAGAACCTGGACACTCCAGAGCTTCTGTGCCAGAGCGTCAAGTGTATCCTGCTGGTGGCTCGGTGCTACCCCCACATCTTCAGCGCCAACTTCCGGGTAGGTGTGCTCCGGCAAGCCCCTGCACTCCCCCCCCGACCCCCCCTGCCCCCAGCTGGCTCTCACACTGCTGTCCTGCTGCAGGACACCGTGGACATCCTTGTTGGCTGGCACATCGATCACACGCAGAAGCAGTCGCTCACGCTTCAGGTGTCAGGTGAGCAACACCCCTTGCAGTTGCTGTCCTCTAGGGGGCGCTGGCGGCACGCTGATCCGGCCCTCCCTCTCTGGCAGGCTGGCTTCAGAGCCTGGAGCAGTTCTGGGTGGCCGACCTGACATTTTCCACCACGCTGCTGGGACAGTTTCTGGAGGACATGGAGGCTTATGCAGAGGTGAGCTGGCATGACGGATGAGTGCGGATGGCTGCTCTGATCTCCAAGCTAGTTAGGTTTTGTGTGGAGATCCACAGGACAGTAGGGGGCGTCATGGTTGAGGAGACCTGTAATCCGAAAACTGCTAAATGTTTTCTTAAAGCTAAAGTTATCGAGTGGTTTAGCCCCTGGACCAACAATTTTCATTAGCTGTAAAAAAACGGCTGAAATTCTTCAAATTTAAAATTGAAATTTTCTCCTTGACGGCGGGGTTCAATATTCGACAAACGTTCACTTTAACGGTGACGGGCCACTTTTGGGTCGAGACCCACCGGCTGAAAGTCAGTCCTTATAAGCAATGATTTTGCCTGGGTGAGTTTTTGCAGTGGTGGAGCGTGTAGGACCGGGGTGTCAAACTTCTGCACATTTTTGGGTTTTACACACCTGATTCAAATCCTTGTGCTAATTACCACACAGCTCTTGAGCTGAATCATTTGTGGTGTAACAGGGCAAGAACTAAGCTACACTGGGCTCCGGACTGTGACGCCCCTGGTGTAGGAGAATTGGGCCGGTTCCGGGGCTGGTAGCTCGTGGCCCCCACTGCCGCTCTGCTTGACGTCCCCCCCCGTGACCCCCACTGCAGGACCTGAGCCACGTGGCGTCGGGGGATACTCCGGACGAAGACGTCCCACCTCCCTCGGTGTCGCTGCCCAAGCTGGCGGCCCTGCTGAGGGTCTTCAGCACGGTGGTGCGCAGCATTGGCGAGCGCTTCCACCCCATCCGTGGCCCCCCCATCACTGAGGCCTACGTCACGGACGTGAGGACCCACCCCCGGATGAACCCCGCCGATGCAGATGCTCGGTCGGGCCCTATATGCTGACCCTGCCTCCTCCCCCAGGTCCTGAACCGGGTGCTCTCGTGCGTCACCACGGCCCGCCAGGCCCTGTTCTCGGAGCCCGTGCTGACGGCGGCCAACGAGTGCGTCTGCGTGCTGCTGCACAGCACCGAGTCGGGTGGCCGCCTCACCGACGCCGTCATCGCCTACGGCCTGGACCAGCTGGACAGCTGCCGGGCCTGTGGACCAGAGCACTGCGTGGCTGTGCTGCACCTGCTCACGCTGGTGAGGCGGGGCTCGCACCCTGGGGGCACAGCCTGCTCGCGGTTTTTTTTTTTCTGGTTACTGTAGTGACTGTTTGTGGCCAGCAGGGGGCCAAACCATGGCCTCTGAGTGGTGGCAAAGACTGCTCTGCTTTTGGGGGTGAAGCCATCAGGAGCCGCCTGTGGTGGTGTGTCACTGTGGCTCCCAGTCGGTCCCTACCCAGCAAAAACTGACCCTTGCGGTCATTTGTTCCAGATCGTGGATCAGATTAACAACAAGCTGCCGGCACACTTTGTGGAGAAGCTTCTGGCCCCAGAGTCTCAACTGCTGGAGCTGCGCTTCCACAGAGAGAAGGAGGTATGGTGGGGGTGTGGGGCCAGGGCGGGCGGGGGCCTCCCTAGGCCGCAGTTACGGTGTGGGGAGGCCGTCTGTGATGGTGTCTGTCTGCATCCACAGGTGGTGGTGGCGGCCCAGGGAGTGTACCAGGCGGTCCTCTGCCTGAAGAACATCCCCCTCCTGGAGGCGGCCTACAAGCTGGTACTGGGCGAGGTGGCCTGTGCCCTGGACAGCCTGCTGCTCCCGCTGGCGCTGCCCGCCGCCAACGCCCACATCCAGCACACCGCCTTTGCTGAGGCGCGCCTGGCCCCCGAGCACGCCGAGTTCGTGCTCATCTTCAGCCTGAGCGCGCTCACCACCATCGGCAACACCAAGAACTCCCTCATCGGGGTGGGTGTGCTGTCACCGCTCTGGTTCGTCACATGTAGCTATCATGCTGTACTACTTCCCGTCCCCACTTGGTGGCAGTAGTGAGAGGGCAGCCTTATTGGATGGGTGTGTCATGTCATCAGAGAGGTTTTTCTGCTTAGAAAATGTGACTTATCTCATGCCACATCCTCATTTATTTCGTCTGCTCGTCTTCAGATGTGGGCACTGTCGCCCACTGTGTTCACACTGCTCAGCCAGAACCTGCTGGTGGTCCACTCTGAGCTGGCTGTATACCACCCTGCAGTGCAGTATGCTGTCTTGTATACCCTCTACTCACACTGCACCAGGTACGAGATGCCCGTGTTTATCTCGCATGCAGACCGGGGCCCCGGTAACCCCCCCCCCCCGAGCGCGCACCAGTACCCCCCTCCCCATCCCACAGACACGACCACTTCATCTCCAGCAGCCTGAGCTCCTCCTCGCCCTCCCTGTTTGACGGCGCCGTCATCAGCACCGTCACCACGGCCACCAAGAAGCATTTCAGCACGCTTCTCAACCTGCTGGGGATGCTCTTGGGCAAGGAGCGCCTCAACACCGATTCGAGGTGCTTCCCCTTCCCTCCCCCCAGTGCCTTATTTCAGCCTCCCCTGTTTTCCCTGGTGACTGACCTGCTGGACTTCCTGTCCCTACAGGAAGTTGCTCCTCACATGGGCTCTGGAGGTGTCCCTGCTCATGAAGAAGTGCGACACCTACTCCCCCCTCTTCGCCCTGCCGTCCTTCCACCGCTTCTGCAAAGGCCTGCTGTCTAACTGTGAGGCTGCTGCGCTGCCTGTGCCCTCAGGCCATGGGCCCTGCCCCCGCTGTGTCAGCCCCTCACCCCTCTCTAACTTCTCTCCCCCCCCCCCAGCCCTGAATGAGGACGCCTCCATCTGCCTGCAGACCTGCAGCAGCCTCCACGTGCTGTCCTCATCCCTGACCCCCGAGCTGCAGCAGAGGTGCCGAGCGTAGCCGCCGTCCTGTCCATTTACGGTTGGTACCGGGCCGTGCCACAAGGGGGCGTGACAAGCCCCTCTCCCTCCCTACAGGTGTATCGATGTGTGCCGGGTGCAGCTGGTCCACAACTCTGTTCGAGTCCGGCAGGCCTTCGGGAAGCTTCTGAAGACCGTTCCCCTGGACGTGACCCTGAGGTGACTGCTCTCCTTCCCCGAGAAGAACTCTAGAAGGACTTCGGCCCTAAACGCCAGTTTGGATGTTCAGTGTGCATTGCTGGTTTTAATTGGGAAACGTGCCTGCCCCCCCTCTCCCTCCAGTAACCACGGGCACCCTGAGGTGCAGGAGATCTCGCTGGCCATCAGGCATCACATGAGCAAGGCCCCCAGCAACACCTTCCACCCGCAGGACTTCTCCGACCTCATCAGCTTCATCCTGTATGGGACCGTGCACCGTGTTGGGTAGGTAAAGAGGCGTGGTTTTGGGTGAGGGGGCGGGGCTTAGGGTATGGGGGTGGGGCATGTTGGGTCCAACCTCCAGCAGCTTGACATGGTGCAACCCCGCCTCCCCCCGCAGGAAGGAGCCCTGGCTGGAGCGGCTCTTCCACAGCTGCCAGCGCCTGGACAGGCGGGAGGCGCCAGCAGTGCCGCGGGTGCTGCTCCGTGCCGAAGCTGTGCTCTGGCAGTGGGTCACCTGGGAGGCGGCACAGTTCACCGTGCTGTCCAAGCTGCGCACGCCGCTGGGCCGTGCCCAGGACACCTTCCAGACGATCGAGGGTGAGCTCCATGGCGACTCGCGCGCCGTCGCCCTTCACAGGGGGATTGTGGGTTAAAAAATATCTACTGCTTGTAGCAGCCAATAGGATGCTGCGCTGTTTCCCTGCCGACCTTTTAAGCTCGATCTCGGGCCCTAGGGATGATCCGGAGCCTGGCAGCCCACAGTCTGAACCCTGAGCAGGAGCTGAGTCAGTGGAGTGGTGCCGAGAGCGACGAGGGCCACCACACCAACCAGCTGCGGCTCACCTTGCTGCTGCAGTTCCTGGAGAACCTAGAGAAGCTCATGTACAACGCCTACGAGGGCTGTGCCAATGCGCTGACAGCGCCACCTAAGGTGGGTCCTCCACGACGCCCTGGGCTCTGCTTTCAGATACGTCGTCCTTCTAGTCTGCGCAGGCTAATGTCACAGAGCGTAAAAAGCCTGGAAAAGATGGAAATGCAGACAATCCACAAATCCGTTTTTGCCCAGGGTATTGCTGGTCTCTGCTGAATCAGGGTCTGGCACAGAAGATTGTCTTCGGTGTTTGTTTGATTTCAGGCCGTGTATTTGCCAGTTAGCCGTTATTAATCTGCACGTTGTGTTAATGGTAACGGTCTTTTACTTGATGGGCTTCTCGTTTTGTGTCTCAGGGCATCAGAACCTTCTTCTACACCAACCGGCAGACGTGCCAGGACTGGCTGACCCGGATCCGCATGGCGCTGATGCGCGTGGGGCTGCTCTCGGGCCAGCCGGCTGTCACGGTGCGGCACGGCTTCGACCTGCTGGCCGAGATGAAGAGCGGCAGTGCCCCGGTGAGGCTTTCGGAGAGCCCCAGGTCTGTCTGCGTGCCCGTCTGCCTGTGGATGTCCTAACATCCTGGAGGCCGTGTCTCTCCGCTCCACCCCCCAGGCCGCGGAGATGGAGGTGCCCATAGTGATGCTGGTGGAAGCCCTTTGCGAGCTGCGCTGCCCCGAGGCCATCCAGGGCCTAGCTGCCTGGAGCGCGGTGCACGCGGGCAGGGGCCTCAGCTGGGTGGGCTCTGTGGCCTTACAGGCCGAGGGACGGTGAGCAGGCTGCTGCCCGTCGCCATGCCCCCTTCCCCCATACCGAGGGCATCGCCACCGCTGGCTCACCCTCTTCCCCTGTGCCCACAGCTTCGAGAGGGCAGCGCAGGAGTACCAGGAGCAGCTGTCCTCCATCTCCGGGATCGACTGCTCCATCAAGGGCTTCGACGGGGCGTTCCTGAAGGCCTCCGCCGCCTCCAGCCCCAAGCACGCCAACGGTAAGGGACCGGGGCCGGCAGGGGCCCGGGCAGGGAGCTGGGATGCAGGCCCTGATGCCAGCGCACTTTTCCAGGTGATGCCAGGAAGACGGTGCTGCTGAAGCCCAGCGACTGCTCCAACGACGTGCTCAACTTCCTGGCCAACAAGGCGTGCGAGTGCTACATGGCGCTGGGCGACTGGCCTGCCGCGCTGCAGTGGCAGGCCTGCTGCGCTGCACTCAAGAAGACCGCCGCTGGGGCCGCCGTCAGCCTCAAGACCGACTTTAACTATGTCAGGTGGGCGGCGCGCCAGGGGCTTCCTCGTGTGTGAGGAAAGGGTGTGTTTCCCCCTGGTTTACTCCCCGCTCGCTCTCTCCAGGGCCTTGAGCAGCTTTGAGGAGGCTGACTTTGCAGAGTGCCGCTCCCAGCTTGAGCTGCTTCCGGGTGACGACTTCGGCCTCCTGAACTCTGCCTCCCGGGATAAACCAGGTATACCGGCGCTTTCCGTCGCTTACGGATCCAGTGCCGGGGGTGGGGACGCTGGTGCCTGACCCCTGCAGCCCTCCCCCTGCCCTCAGACCTGAAGCGGCTGCTTCCGGCAGCGCTGAGCCCAGATCCCACGGAGCTTCAGAAGGCCATCGAGGTGCAGCTTCTCCGGGGAGCCCTGGGGATCTACGAGCTGGAGCAGAAGGCGGGGCCCACATCCGAGTGAGTGCCAGCCGTCGGGGTCCGTTGGAACGGGGTGGGGGGAGCTGGGTACTGAGGGCGGAGTTACCCTAAGGCCTGTCCGTGAGCGACCTGGGTTCTAAAGACGGCACTCAATCAAATGGGGACCTGGGTTGTTCTGGCCGCTGTTATTTGTGACGGCACCAGCAAGGGAGTTTATGGTGTTTAGGGTAGCAGGTATCATAGCCTGCTGTTAGACCTTCAAGGAAGGTAGTAAATAGAAGCTGGAGATAACTCTCGACATCCTGAAAGCGGCTGATTGTTTTTATATGGCATGACGGCCCTTTTACATGTAAGGCAGTCCATAATTTTAACATCTATTATGAACAGTTCTGCAGATGTGCCGTCTCTCTCTCTCTCGCCCTGTGCCTGACTGCTGGTCTCTCACTGCAGGAACCTGCTGAGGTACCTGAAGCAGACGGGCCGGATCTGTCTGGGCCCACTGCGTGTGTCAACACTGGCGCTCTGTGGCTCTCTGCCTGTGGTCGGGGTGCTGCAGCTACACTGTGCCAACACCCTGGAGCAGTGCCTGTCCGGCCAGCTGGCCCCCGAGGTGTGCCCTAGGACCTCACTGGCACTAAGCGTTTGTGCCACCGATGGTGACGCTGACATTCCCCTCCCCTGTTGCCCCCCCAGGACTGCTTGATCCCGCTATACAGCCAGGCCCTGAGCAGCTGTAAGCAACAAGACGTCCGGCCCTGGCTCCATGCCCTCCGCTACACCGCCTTCCAGCAGCGCCTCTTCCTCCAGCTCAAAGGTATGTCCCTGTAGCCCCTCCCCTGATGAGATGCCCCCCCCCCCGC
>JAODJW010000004.1:67528-89509 GCA_026777045.1 Hyperopisus bebe
CCTCCTTAGACCTGGCTCCCTCCCCCCCAAACCAGGCCCCTGCTCTCCCGTGGCCTCTCCCCTGATGGAGCTGCGGCTGATGGCCGTCAAGTTCGCCCGCAAGCGGGCCAACGTGGGCCTGGCCGCGCGACTCCTCAGCCAGTGTGGCGCTGCCGCGGAACCAGACGGCCAGGACCTGGTGCGCCTGTTCGAGAGCCTGTCCTTGGAAGGCAGCGTGGGCGAGAAGTGGGGGTCCGAGCTGGAGCTCGAGAAGGCCAAGGTGCTCTTCACTTCAGGTCAGTGGGGACCGGGCCGGTGACTTCGTTGTTTCTGGGGACTTAAAATGTCACTCCAGGGGGCCCCCCATCAGATGTTTCTGACCTGACCCCCCGTTTACCTTGCACCCCCCCAGGCCAGTCTGCCGTGGCAATGGAGATGCTGAGCGCTAGTGCGCTGTCCTACTGTCGCGCCGGCAAGAGCGAGCAGGCTGCCTGCCGTGCTGTGCTCACACTCTGCAAGTGGCTCCTTGCCGACTGGAAGGACATGACGGTTCACCTGAAGCAGGTAGTGAAGAGGGGTTCCTCGGGGCTCTCTGTGCTGCCGCCACTGGGCCGCAACATCGCCGCCCTGCTGGAACTCCCACTGGAGGACCAAGGCCTGCCGCATATCACTGCAGAGACCACTGGTAAATATGGCTTCCTCCCTTGGGGTGTTTTCCCCCAGTGTGCTGCTGTCCACCTAGACATGTTGGCCTTTTCGTTGGGCAGTGAGCGTCGGTGTTGGGGAGCCTGACCTTGTCCTTGGGCAGCTATACCAGCTCTCAGCCTCCCAGGCCCCGGAGGTAGCCAAGTCCTGGGCCGCCCTGGCCAGCTGGGCCTACCGGTGGGGGCGGAAGGTGGCTGACAACGGCAGGTGGGTGTCTTCATGGGAACATGTTTTAAGGCGGGGGGGGACCTCCATGGATCAGGTTCCTTTTAATGACCGCCGCTTAAACTTTCGGTTTCTGCACCCTTCCTCTACCCAGCCAAGGAGAAGGTGTTCCACTGCTTCCGGAGGAGAAACAGGAAATTGAAGCTCTGCTTCCAGCATGCACCACCAGTGAGGACAAGGAGACCATATTCAGCATCCTGGGCCAGGCTTTGTGTCGGCCAGCGGGAATTCAGGTAACCGCCCCCCCCCCCCACCTCGGGGGCCATATGTCTGGTGACTCCCTATTGATATGATCTGACCCTCGGTGAGCTCTGAGCCAGCTGGTCTGACCCGTGCTTGGGCCCCCTTCTCAGGATGAGGACATGGCCTTGCAGAATGAGGAGAGCAATGAGGACGACACCGTGGACGTGGTGTGGCGGCAGCTGCTGGGCTCGTGCCCGTGGCTGGCAGAGGCTGGGGACGGGGTCACCGAGGGCCTGATCAGAGTGTGGCGCCGTGTGGTGGACCGCATCTTCAGCCTGTACCGTGTCTCCTGCCGCGCCTACTTCACCTTTCTGAAGCTCAATGCTGGCCAGGTGAGCTGGGAAGGAGGAGGGAGGATGCGGGGTGAGGCGTCCACATGCTGAGCCTCTTGGAGATTCATGTCGCATGGCAGCAATCCGGTGAGGTTGATTAGCTCATTACCTCATTACCCCAGGCACCAATTGATGAGGATAACCCCAAACTTCTGCTGGCTAGCCAGAGTGGCAAGCAGAGCAGTGACGATGTCATCGTCATGGCGACCCTGCGGCTGCTGCGGCTGCTGGTGAAGCATGCGGGGGAGCTGCGGGAAGAGTTGGAGCTGGGCCTGGCCTCCACACCCACCGCGCCCTGGAGAGGTAATGGGCAGAACCGGCAGCAACCAGCCATCCCAGGTCAACCTGGGAGATGTGCGATAATGTTCTAGGTGTTTCTCCCCCTGACAGTGGATGTGCTCCCTATCGCCCCCCTACAGGCATCATTCCTCAGCTGTTCTCGCGCCTGAACCACCCGGAGGCCTACATCCGGCAGAGCATCTGTAGCCTGCTGTGCCGTGTGGCCCACGACTCGCCCCACCTCATCCTGTACCCGGCCATTGTGGGTTCCATCTCCCTGGGCAGTGAGGCCCAGTCTGCAGGTATGCCGGGCTACTGCTCCGCGTCACGTTCGCCGTGAGACAGAAGTGCTCGCTTTGTTTACATTTTGAGCTGAGTTAAACACTGCACCATATTAAATTACCCATGCTAAACATGACTTTGACCTACCTGTGACTCTCCTGCACCCTTAGGCAACAAGCTGCCATCAGCACTGCCCACATTTCTGGGCAACATCCAGGGGGAAGTGCTGTGTGGAAGTAGCTGTGAGGCGGGCAGCGCCCCCGCCTCCCAGGAGAGCGGGAAAGGCCACGAGCTGGGCCTCTGCTCCAGCGAGGACCAGGCCATGATGCAGGACTGTTACAGCAAGATCGTGGATAAGCTGTCTTCTGCCAGCCCCACCATGGTCCTGCAGGTATGCGCCCCCAACCCGTCACCCCAGGACTCATCCTCCCATCCATTGGCCAGGCCACCTGACCCTCCTCTGCGCCCCCAGGTCCAGATGCTGGTGGGCGAGCTGCGCAGGGTCACCCTGCTGTGGGACGAACTTTGGCTCGGCGTCCTCCAGCAGCAGCACATGTACGTCCTGCGCAGGATCCAGCAGCTAGAGGACGAGGTCAAGCGGGTCCAGAACAACAACACACTCCGCAAGTATGCGTGCTGGGATCGGCCTCTTCGCCGTAGCGTCTTATGGGCGGGTCTTGGGGTGAAACCACAGAAGAGTGTCTTAACCAGGTGTGAATGAATCAAACTGGGGTGCGAGCAGGGGTCCCCAGGAGGGGTGCTGAGCATTCTGATCGATGTTCAGGGAGGAGAAAATGGCCATCATGCGTGAGAAGCACTCGGCCCTGATGCGACCCATCGTGTTTGCCCTGGACCACGTCCGCGACATCACAGCAACCGCTGCTGAGACGCCGCATGAGGCTTGGTTCCAGGAGACCTACGGCGAGGCCATTGACAATGCGCTGGAGAGGCTGCGGAACCCACTAAACCCAGCCAACCCTGCCAGCAGCTGGGTGCCCTTCAAGCAGGTACCTCTCAGGCCCATGACCTTTGACCCCCCCAAGCCGCTCCCCTTGCTTGCACCCTGACTGACCCACAAGGCGTCTGTCCGTCTAGATCATGGCAAGCCTGCAGCAGCGGGCCCAGAAGAGAGCCAGCTACCTTCTGCGTCTGGACGAGATCAGCCCTCGTCTGGCCGCCATGGCCAGCACGGAGATCGCGCTGCCGGGGGAGGTGTCTGCCACTGACGCAGTCACCATCCAGAGTGTGGGCAACACCATCACCATCCTGCCCACTAAGACCAAGCCCAAGAAACTCTACTTCTTGGGCTCTGATGGGCGGAACTACCCATACCTGTTTAAAGGTACGAGGCTTTGAGTGTGCAAGTGGTGTTAGAAGGTGGCGGTTATGGGTTCGGGTAACATTCTCTTGCATCTGGATGATTCCCTCCCCCAGGATTGGAGGACCTGCACCTGGATGAAAGGATCATGCAGTTCCTGTCAATTGTCAACACCATGTTTACCAAGGTCAACCAGCAGGAGAGCCCTCGTTTCCATGCCCGGCACTACTCTGTCACGCCTCTGGGCACCCGCTCGGGCCTCATCCAGTGGGTGGATGGGGCCACGCCCCTGTTTGGGCTCTATAAGCGCTGGCAGCAGAGAGAGGCCAGCCTCCAGGCGCAGAAGGTATGACGGTTCCTTGCAGAAACTACTGGTCCTCTGACCAAAGCAGGCATATTTAGTCTTGTGTCAGATTGTGTAGGCTAATGGTGTGGTCTGGCCTTGGTCAGGTCCAGGATTCATTCCAGCAGCCACAGAACCTGCCCATGGTGCCCAGGCCCAGTGAACTCTACTACAGCAAGATCGGCCCGGCGCTGAAGGCTGTGGGGCTGAGTCTGGACGTGTCGCGTAGAGATTGGCCGCTCAGCGTGATGAGGGACGTCTTGCGTGAACTGATGGAGGCCACGCCCCCCAACCTGCTGGCCAAGGAGCTGTGGTGCTCCTGTGCCACACCCAGCGAGTGGTGGCGGGTCACCCAGGTAAAAACCAGCCTGTGGTTGGAGTCAGGATGGGAATGTTGAGTCTGAGGTGTTGGCTTGACGTCCTCTTCTTGCACTCAGTCATACGCAAGGTCTACCGCTGTGATGTCGATGGTTGGCTACATCATCGGGCTAGGAGACCGTCATCTGGACAATGTTCTCATTGACATGACGACGGGCGAAGTGGTGCACATCGACTACAACGTCTGCTTTGAGAAAGGTGAGCGTGGAGGACTGATAATAGCTAGACGCTGTCCTATCATGGGCAGGCTTTCATCGTAAGGTTAGCAGGCGCTGCTAGGCTAACCCTAACTCTGCTGGCTATGGACAGTGTCCTTGGATGGACCGATGCTAATCTTGTGGTTCATATTGTAGGCAAAAGTTTAAGAGTTCCTGAGAAAGTTCCCTTCCGCATGACGCACAACATCGAGACAGCTCTGGGTGTGACGGGAGTGGAGGGTATCTTCAGGCTGTCCTGCGAGCAGGTGGGCGACTTCACCTCCCAGCTGAAGGGCTTCCGAAGGCCTCCGCAGCTGAGGCTGGCTGACCCGACACTCATCTGCCGAACTTTCTCTTTCAGGTGATCCAGATGATGCGGAGAGGTCGGGAGACCCTGTTGACCCTGTTGGAGGCCTTTGTGTACGACCCCCTGGTGGACTGGACCGCGGGGGGCGAGGTGGGCTTTGCGGGGGCAGTGTATGGAGGAGGTGGCCAGCAGGCTGAGAGCAAGCAGAGCAAGCGGGAGATGGAGCGTGACATCACAAGGAGCCTCTTTTCCTCCCGTGTGGCAGAAATCAAAGTGAGTCCAGCCTCGTGTCCCTCTGGGGTCTCCTGTCCTCACCCTTTCCCGGCCTGACAGCGCCTCACTTTGCGCCCCCCTGCAGGTGAACTGGTTTAAGAACCGCGACGAGATGCTGGCGGTGCTGCCGCAGCTGGAAGCCGCCATGGGCGAGTACCTGAGCCTGCAGGAGCAGTTGGCGCAGGTGGAGAAGCAGAAGGCCCGGCTGCTGCAGGAGATGGAGTTCCTGGAGGGTGCTGAGAGCCCTGAGCACCCCATTCACACACTGGAGCACAGGTACAGCCTGCCGCAGGGGGTTCAGCATTCGCTTTTACAGAAAATAGATGTATGGATGAAATCCCTGCACAGTTTTGTTTCATTTTAGCTATGTTGTAATGGTGAGTAATAGAACTATCACTATCCAAAAACTTACGGACTGTAACTTCTGAGTGCACTGTAAGTTCTGAGTGCAGCAGACGTCTTTCGAAGCAGTGTTTCTTAATTATTGTCCCAAAGATTTCATAGCCGAACTGCGACGTCCACCTGATTATCTCGCTCCTGCCGTGTCCAGGTACTCGGAGCACACCCAGCTGCAGTCCCGGCAGAGGACCGTCCAGGATGCCATCCGTAGCAAGCTATCCGACCTGGACCAGTGGATCTCGCAGTATCAGGCAGCATTTTCCAGCCTGGAGGCCAGTCAGCTGGCCAGCCTCCTGCAGGAGATCAACGGCCCCATCGAGCTTGGTGAGGCACAGCTTGGGGTGTCTCTGTCCCTGCTTTGCGCCTCCTCTGCGTGTAGGACCCGCTATACCGAATAACCAGTGACCTGCTTAAACGAAGCTTTGTAGCTCTGGTGGGCGGGGTTAGCAAACTGCCGGTCACTTTGATAATCCTCTGTTTCTGCTTTAAGTGGGCGGCGATGTCTCACACTGTCCTGCTGTCCACCCCCCCGCCAGGCCCCCCCAGCTACGTCCCGGCGACAGCCTTCCTGCAGAACGCTGGCCAGGCCCACCTGATCAGCCAGTGTGAGCAGCTGGAGGCCGAGGCGGGCTCGCTGCTGCAGCAGAGGCGCTCTCTGCTGCGCGGCTGCCTGGAGCAGCTGCACAGCTACGGCACGGTGGGCCTGCTGTACCCGCGCGCCGCGCTGCGCCGCCACCGCGCCTACGCCTGGAAACAGTGGATGGAGGAGCTGCTGCGCGATATGACACCCGACTGCTGTCAGGCCATCTACCGCCAGTGAGTGGGGGCCACATTGCTAATGCTGCGGGGCTCTACCTGAAATGTTGGCCGTTTGACACGTTACAGATGGACTTGTTTACAGAGATGTGCCTGGAGTCTCTGTGTTATTGGCTGGTATGGGGGGCCTCTTGGTTGCTGTGGCTGAAGGTTTCGGGGGAGGTTTCTTCAGCTAAAAATCTGTCTTGTGAAGAGTAAGCTGTCGATTGCTGCCTGCTGACCCCTCTGCAACCCCTCCCCCCCCCCAGGTATGAGGTCCAGTTCGCCCCCCAGCCGTCGCCAGCCACCTGCCAGTTCCTGTCCGGCGTGGAGATGGCACTGCAGCACCACGCGGCCGACATCAACACGCGGCTCCTGCGGCACGCCGAGCGACTGAAGGCGGAGGGCACCAGCGTGCTGACGTGTGAGGAGCAGCTGCAGGAGATCGAACGCTGCATCAGCTGCTTCCTGGCCGAGAACGGGCAGCCCGGTGGGCTGAGCCTGGCTGCGGTGATCGTCACGGCGCTCTGCGCCCTCACCAGGTCAGTCCTTGCCAGAGACCATCACTGGGCTGCTACCTGTGACTCGTATACCTATTGTTGACACAAACTCAGAACTGCCATGCATCGGTTTACAGCAGTGTTTCCCAACCTAGTGCTTGGAGACCCACAGACGGTCCACGTTTTTGCTCAGGAGCTGGGTATTATGTAGTCATTAGTGCCCTTTGGGTGTGTTTGGGGTGTGCAGGCCTGTTTATAGCTGACCTGATGCTGTACCATTTGGACGTTACTCCTTACACTGTCAGCAGTAGCTCTGCCCCTCAGATGGCCGGCAGAGCTCCTGTTTCACCCCGTTAGTGCCGAGTACCGAGATGTGGCGCTGAGATGGAGTCCTGGGTCCGTGATGGCCAGCTTTGACATATGGGTGACCTTTCACCTTTGACCTACCAAAGTCCCTGCTTGTGTTCCCGAGGTCATTAATACCTTCTGGGTGTGATCGGGGTATGCGAGCCTGTTTGGACCCATCTGTGCCCAACCCAGTGTGGTGCCATGGTCAATAATGTGTCCACATCACCCCCAGGCGTAACCTGGGCATGGAGAGCGTGGCGGCGGGTGCGGGCGAGCAGCTGGTGGAGCTGACCTCGCGGGACGGCGCCTGGTTCCTGGAGGAGCTCTGCAGCATGAGCGGCAACGTGCTTTCCCTGACACAGCTGCTGCAGCAGTGCCAGTTGCTGCCCCACGACCTAGACGTGCCCAGCCCTGCCGAGAGCCTGCAGGCCGTCTACCTGGCCAACGGCGTCTACACCTGCCTACAGGTCCGCCTCGCCCCCGGGACCGGCCCCTCGCGGCGACCGCTCGCGAATCAGGAGCCTGACGACTGTCTCTGTCTCGCTATGCAGGAGCTGAACACCAACTTCCGGCAGATTATCCTGCCCGAGGCCCTGCGATGCGTGCTAAAGGGCGAGAGCACGCTGGAGGCCATGCTGGCCGAGCTGGAGGCCCTCATCGAGCAGTGCGCCGACGGGGTCTCCCTGCAGGGGCTGGGCGAGGTTCTGCAGGCCCACCTGCGCAACACTGCCATGGGCCTGGAGGAGGAGGCCGACGCCCACTACCTGGATGTGACCAGGTACCGTCGGGGGTGGCACTCAAAAAGTCACTCTGGGGCCCCCGTCTTTCTTAGATGTTTCAGAACCTCATAATAAATAGCTAGCGAGTAGAGTCAGATCACAGCTAGCTAGCTGGTTAGCACACCATGCTTCCTCAGCACCTCCGAAATAAGGAATGGGATTAATATTTGGTGTGGCTCAAACCTCGTGGTGTGGGTTGTAGGTGTAGGTTTGTTTCAACACTGGTAGGGATGCAATCAGCTTCAAACTCCCTGCCCCCGCTAAACACACGCGGTACTCCCATCAGGGACGTGTCATGGTTTACGGCCGCTTAAGGGTGTTGAACTGAGCTGCACCGCAACTGATGACTAGAATCAGGTTGTCGTGGTTGAAACCTGCTGGTTGAATGACACGGGGCGGGTTCCCTCACCCAGGGTTCTGCGGGCTCAGTACTCAGAGCTCATCCAGCCCCGTACCCTGGAGGGCGCCGTGCAGGACACGCCCAAGATGAGCGCTGGCCAGATGTTGCTGGTGGCCTTCGACGGGATGTTTACACAGCTGGAGGCAGCATTCGGCCTCCTGGTGGAGAAGGTCAGCCCCCAGTGGGATGGCGAGGGAGGGGGTTCCGGTTAACATCGCAGTGGGATATTTAAGTGTCGCACCCAGGTCATGACATATGCCCCCCCCCCCCCAAAAGCTGAACAAGATGGAGGTGCCCCCAGCCTGGAGGAAGGTGGATGTTCTGCGGGAAGCGCGTGCGGCCCAGGCCTACTTCTTCGACAGCCCCCGGCAGCGGCAGGTCCTGGAGGACGTGTTCTTCATCCGCAGGCTGCAGGCCATCTGCGACTTCTTCCGGCTGTGTGGCTCCTTCGCGCAGACTTTGGCAGGTGGGCTGCACCGGGCCACTCGGGTTCTTCTGTCCCGTCCCTGCTTGGGTCATCCGTCACCGTGCCGTTTCGATCCGCGTCCTGTTCGCAGGGACCTGCCTCCCGCCGGCGGACGACGCCGTCCCGTCCAACGGGCCAGTCCCACTGACGAAGACCGTGTTCCGCGGGGCGGCCGTGGTCAGCGAGGACCAGATGGCACGGCCCATTAAGACCTTCACGGCGGACTTCGTGCGGCAGCTGCTGATGGGGCTGCCCACGCAGGCGCTGGGCCTGGCCATGTGCAGCGCCCTCAGTGCCCTGGGCATGGACCTCATCGCCCAGGTGGAGGCCAAGGACTTTGGCGCCGAGGGCAAGGTGCCCCTGGATGACTTGTGCAAGAAGGCGGTGGAGCAGGGCGTGCAGGCAGGCCGTCTGCCGCAGCTGCTGCTGAACCGGGCCACGGTGCTGGCCAGCTCCTACGACACGGCCTGGAAGAAGCTGGACTTGGTGCGCAGGCTGGAGGTCAGCATGGAGGCCTCCAAGGTGAGCCTGCAGCGAGTCCAGCTCCACATCGCCGTGTTCCAGGTGAGACCCACCTCCGCACACAGCAAAGGATTATGGGAGTTTCTTTGACTCCATCTACGTTCGCGCTCGTTTGGAGGTTACCCCTCACGACGTTTGTGATGGCTCTGACTCTCTCTGATTGGCGCTGAGATGAAGCCCTGTGTCTGATGGCCGGCTTTGATATCTGGGCGACATGGGGCACTCTGACTTTTGACCTATGACCCTCTGCACTTTCCCCACTTGTAACCCAATAACAGTGGCAGCATGAAGATGTGTTGGGTGCCAGGAGCCAGCCGATGACCGTCAGCCCTCCGCCACGGTCCATCATCCTCAGCAACATGAAGAAGAAGCTGTACAAACTCCGGCAGGATGAGGCGTCTATCGCCAGCGTGCAGGTCTGTGTTGGCATCATGCACTGCTGTCGCTCCCAACTTGCGCTCGCTTGAGGGAACCAGGGAACATCTCTCCAGCGCCCCAGTGGTGATCTGTCCTGTTTCCTGTGCATTGACAGGAGAAGCTAGCATCACTAGAGGGCAGTATTGAACAGCGGCTGAAATGGGCCGGCGGAGCCAACCCAGCGCTGGCCCCCGTGCTGCAGGACTTCGAGGCGAGCATCGCGGAGCGCCGGGCGCTGGTGCTGAAGGAGAGCCAGCGAGCCAGTCAGGTGACCTTCCTGTGCAGCACCGTGCTCAACTTCGAGGGGCTGCGCACCCGAACGCAGGAGACGCTCAACATGGACGCCGCCTTCTTTGACCTGCTCAAGCGCTGTCAGGCCACCTGTTCATATGCAGCACAGTTCAGCACCTCTGTCTCCCCACTGGAACTGCAGCTCCTCCACAGGCTGGTGAGTCTTCTGAATGGCCCTCTAGCGCCCCCTGCTGCCCTAAGCGGCACATTACTTGCTGATCTTTTCCCCCACCCTGCGTGTCTGCAGAGCCCCACCCTGGAGCTCCCTATCGGTTGCCCCGAATGGCTGGCGTGCGCCGGAAAGCACCTGAGCCAGGAGATGTCGAACCAGCGTGCCACTCAGGACGAGCAGGAGCAGCAGCTGGAGGCGGCAACGGAGACCCTGCAGGTGCTGGTAGATGCAATCAAAGGCATCCTGTCCACCCACAACCGGCAGCTGGCTGACGTGAAGCACCTTCTGCGAGCCATGGCCAAGGTGGGACCCTGGGGTCCTCAGGTGTCAGCTGGAGACCCCTTAGCCTTTAGCCTTTAACCCTTAGCCTGTAGCCTTTAACCCTTAGCCTCTAGTCTCAGCGCTTAGCCTGTAGCAGTTGCCAAGGTTTGGTCCGGCCATCAGCCGCTCCATTGTCTTCTGCCCCGCAGGATGAGGAGAACGCGCTGGCGGATGGCGAGGACGTGCCATATGAGAACAGCGTGCGCCAGTTCCTGTGCGAGTACAAAGCTTGGCAAGACAACATGCAGACGGCACTGTTCACCGTAGTGCAGGCCACAGGGTCGCCGCGCAGCCAAGAGTCGGCAGAGCTGTTGCAGGAGGTGCCCGGGACGCTGAGGGAGCTGCAAGCACAGAGCCAGAGGTGCGTTAGCGAGCCTCTGCGCTGTTAGGGCTCCGTAACGGGCCTCACCCTATGTCTGCGGTAAGCTGTGCATTGCTTCCCTTCTCCCTGATCTTTAGCATCTATAATGGGCTGGTGAGTTTTGCCTCCCCCTTGGTGACCGAGAGAGCCAGTGACTGCGCAAGTCCAACGTCGACTGTTCAGACGAGCTTTGCTGCTGGTAAGACCACTTGCCTTTGCAAAGCACGTTACGCCACTTTCATCGGTGTGCAATTTTTGTTTGCGCCACTTGGTGGCAGCAGCAAGATGGTCAAGGTCTTGGCTGCCTGACCAATGGAGACTTATCCTTTTGTGAGTTAGCAGGAGTAACAGTCACTTTTGCGTCCCTTCAGCGGTGCGCTTTACTGGCCCCAGGACACAGCCCGACAGCATGTCCCAAAACACACGCAAGAGTGCACCCCTCCCCCGGAACCCAGGAACCCCCGCAGACACCCCTCCCAGCACTCTGGCGCTCACCACCAAGGGCCTGGTTCCGAGCCCCAAGCGGGCTGTGCGTGACCCCAGAACAGGCAGAGGTATGTAGGCCCTCAGAACCCATCTTCCGGCAGCAGGACGGGCCGCTGTTAATGGAGGCGAGGGCTTCTCCAGTCGGGCTAGCATAGCAGGTTTTCAGTACTGTGGTCGTCAGCAGCGCGAAGGACGTGCTTGTGCCGGCTTAACGCGACATGACGAGCTGCCGGTGTTTTTGTGATGACGCAGCTGTCCAGGAGAGGAACTCGTATGCCGTCAGTGTCTGGAAGCGAGTCAAGGCCAAGCTGGAGGGGAGAGACGTGGACCCCAACAGGAGGATGACGGTCACAGAGCAGGTGCCGTATTCGCCCGTCAGCGCGGTGACCTGTGTGCTGCAGTGCTGTGCAGGACCAGACCCCATGGTTTCAGTGCCAAGTCTTATAGTCGTGTGTTCTGAGGAACATTGATATACTTCAGTCGAGCCAGGAGATGGAAGATACACAATAGGCAATATATGCAAAATACGGCACAATATAGGAATTTTAGTTACTCCGGTGTGATTGGATTGCCATTCGCCCTTATCATTGTTGTATGAAACAAAGCCAGAGGGCAATGGAGCAGAGGAACCAAAAATTCTTAAGTGGGTGGGTTGGAAAAATGGCTTCCCAGTCCCTTCTAAATTATTGTTTCAGGGTCTCTCTTGAAAGGTACTGTTCAACATTGTCACTGGTTGTAAGAATTTTCGTCCGGTATAATAAAAGTATTCTGATTATGAAATCTGAGTTGTGGGCGAGCAGCTGCATGTAAATGAGTCACAGTGATTACTAATGCAGAATGAATTTTCTAGAATTTGCACTTTTGGGACCTGTGATTTGTCAGCGTGATGCATGCGCCTGACCACTGTCTCCTATCCTCTCCGCTCCTGTCCAGGTGGATTACGTGATCAAGGAGGCCACGAACGTAGATAACCTGGCTCAGCTGTATGAGGGCTGGACTGCGTGGGTGTGAACGGGACGCCGTGAGATCTGTTTGGTCCAGCGAGGGTAGAGATCCACCAAGACCCACTGGGTCTGGGGCGGAGGAGTCACAGAGCCCCGTGGGGGAGGGGGGAAGGCGGGGGGATCTACAGATCCTCCCCAGGGTCCACCCCGGACCCCCGGAGCACGGCTGCCCCCGGCGACCCTGCTAACACCTCCAAATGGGGTCTGCGTCTGTCTCCTTAGGGTGTGTGGGGGGCTGACCGAGGTGGTTAAGGGGGGTAATAAGGTGGCAAGCTTGAGCCACCCCCCACCCTTGTAACAAAACAACAGTAAACAAACCGACACACACGGGGACTTGGCTGCAGGGCCCCGCTTGACAGACTGCTCCTCCAGGGCAGGGGGCTGACATCAGCTCTCTCACGGACTGCATCTCAGCAGAGAGCGAGAGGCAGCGGCCCCTGGTCAAGCAACCAGCCTGATTTTGCTTCTCCCGTCGGCGACGCCGGCACGCAAGTCATTGGGATCGGAGGGCGTCTCTCGGGAGGACGGGGGGGGGGGTCCCGTGGGCTACATTCAGTCTGACGGGCCTGGCGCAGACTGGAGCTCTTTTAATTAACGGTGTAATCAAGACTTTTTTTTTTTTTTCCTTTTGCTAAGATGTTATCGCAAATGAATAAACCCTTATTTTACACACCACTAAATAAAAAAAGATGTGTATCGTGCAGAAATTTCACTTAAAAATAAAATGCCAAGGAGATGAGTCTTTGAGCATTCCACTCTTTTTTGGCTTTTGACACTGCTGCAAGTCAACACATCCAGTTTCATTTGTGATTTGATTTGAGGATAATTTGAAGACAAAGTGAGGAAGACTTGTGTTTTGAACAATATGTAAGACGCCTTGACTCAATTGGATTTTTGAAACTTGTTTTCCCCTTTGCATTTGATCTGTTAATATATTCAAGACATTTTCCTCCCTTCTGCTTCTTTGAAAGACTGGATTTGATCCTTTGCCTTTACAGTGAAAATGTACCATTCCTAAGCTAATCCCCTGTTGCTTGTTTTACTAGTTTTACATTTTAGTGGGGGAAATGTGCTAAATGATTAGTAAGTGTTTGGTCCTGGTGCAGTTTGTTTCTTAAAGATTTTATTCAGTTTTGTTTGCCTAATAAATTGGGATTTAAAACGGTCTGAAATGTGTGCCTTCATTACGTCAAGGTGAGAGTGCGGTTTGGGGGGTGGGTGGAGTGTTAAAACATAAAATGTTAAATTGCATTTTGCCTCTTTGCTAAAGGCTCATTGATTTTACCTGACTTGGTATAGTGAATTGGCCAGCTGTTAGTAACTGTTAACTGATAAGTTACTTAGATGCAGCACGGCCGACCCGTCATATAGGCGATCATGTAGGACGCCATTTGATGAAGGGGCGCAAAAGAGCGAGTGGGAAAAAAAATACCTCTGGTTGCATTCCGTCACTGTTATTTACACTCGGTTTAATATTTCACTACTTTTCTTGTGAAACCGACGGGAGCTAGCTAGTTACGGAGATATAAATTGACAAATTCTGCTGCTATGGATGATGGGCGGGGCAGAAACTCGCCTAGGGCCCCAGAACACCCACGGCCAGCGTTGTATGTAAGGGTGCTTTCTTCATGTAGAATCTTCAATCTATGTTGTTACCAGACCAGTTTTTTTTTTTTTTTTTTTTAAAGAAAAAAAAGCCCAGCACTCAACCAGTAATATCACTGCATTGAGATGGACATCGTTTTCGTGCAATATAAATCAATATCGAAAAATGAACACGATAAACATTAAGTTTAAAATAATATATTTGTAATATCAATATCGATACTGAAAATTACCATATTTGGAATTTAGAAACATTCTTATTTCGAAAATCAATTTTACAATAAATTGTTCAGACGTCATCATATACCTTTTTCAATTGGTGAAAAGCAAACGTTGTTTTTAATCGAGCCAGCCAATCGGATGTGGCAGAAGATTCCGGAGGGTTGCGCAAGTCCTGTTTCACCGTGTTTTCGCTGGAGGGTAAGGGAGAGGAAAATCAATTATTTCATCACATGATTACTTGCACTGACTCTGCTACGATGAACTTGTGCCGTATTCGACATCTCACTAATATGAGAACATGTGAATTGTTTATATTCGACGCTTTTGCATGCCTTTATTCGTCAACACGGTTTCATTTAATAGACTCCACTTCCCAGGATTCCACACAGTCGGACTGCGCCTGCGTGAAAACACCCCTGACTGTTGAAGTCCGTTTTGGATAGGTGTGGGCTTGAGAGTAGCTGTCTGGCTTTTTTCTCTTCTGAGCAGCTTCTTGCTGACGATATATAAGGCGCTGACGAACGTTTCCGCAAAAGTTGTTCTTGTTAAAGCTCGAGTATGGCAGAAGGCGACAACAAGAGTGCAAACCTTATTGTACGTATGCCCGACGGTTCCTGTTTATTAAGGGAGGGCGGCTAGCTGGCTAGCGTTAGCTTGTCATGTGTATAACCTGCAAGGTTTCAGCCAGTCGGGTGTGTTTCAAGAATACAAGTAAGAGAGATGTAAGACATTTATAGAACGAAATTTAAAACAATATACGTATTTTAAATGTTCGTAATTGTTTAGTCGTGTAGCTTGTATTCTATATCAATATATTGGCCTGATTCTGCGGAGGGCTGACATTTCTGCACCTGTCGTTTCCGTTGGCAAAAATCTTGTGCGGCTTTTTATTTACTAGTTATCTACATGCGTGTCCAGTCAGCTCTCTAACATGCTTTCTGAAAGCTTTGATAAACCGTTAAGTCGCACCCCTTCCCTTTGGCCTCTGTCCTCTCTTTCATCTCTGACTGTGTACTCTTCGTGGTGACGCAGTACGTGTTAACCAGCTAGTTTATGCCTTAACCTGACTCTACTCATCCATTCTCTACTGATGTCGCCTAACTCTAATCTGTTTGCTTATAGCGGGCTTGAGAAGCCAGTGATTAGTGTCTGGATGTTTGGGAACCCGTTGGTCAAAACTGTTCACGCAGTCCGTTCTGTGGGTGCCTTTAGGATTGAAAGAGACCACAGGAATCTATATATAACGACCCACGAAAAGCAGACTGCCGTCTTTGTGTTGCTTCCTGCACTGTGTCATCTTTCAGTCTGCAGTAGACATCCCCGTCAACAGTGTGCCCTCTGGTGCATTGCTGTCGATACGCCCCCATTGTATTACACAAACATGGTATCTGCGTTTTGAGTGGGGGAGGGTTGTGCACTTGGCTAGAATGCAGGTAGGACGGAGAGGCGGGGGTGTTGTGTGACGGTGGTGTCCTGTGTGCCGTCAAACAGGCCCATGAGACGTCGCAGCTGGAGGAGCAGCTGCAGGCCTGGGGCGAGGTCATCCTTGCCAGTGACCGGGTTCTGCGGTGGGAGAAGCCCTGGTTCCCTGGTGCCCTCGTGGCGGTCACCACTGTGCTCTTCTCGTGAGTATTTACTTCACATTGTTGTGCACAACTGAAAATGCTGACATGTATGCAGTTTATCTACACCAGTGTTTCCCAACCCAGTCTTCAGGGAACCCCAAACAGTCCACATTTTTGCTCCCTCTGAGCTCCCAGCCAATCAGGAACACTGAATACCCAGTACAGGTGCGCAGGGGGCTGAGAGGAGGCAAAAACATGGGCTGCCCGGGGTTCCCCGAAGGACTGGGTTGGGAAACACTGATCTACACCATTAATTTTAAACAAAACCTGTATAAAATGGTGTTTTTAGATGTCCTTAGCACTGCCTCCCTAGAGCCTGTGTTGCTGATTGTCACAGGCTTATCACAGGTGGTCAAATCTTCAGTTTCTGATGTGCTTCTTTTAATGGCACTCATTCTGTTCCTATCTTGTGTAATGATGGGCCCCATCCTGGCTGTACCTACAGATTATGAATGGACTGCTGTCACTTTCACTGTAAAGCAGTGCTCTTCAGGGTAGACCCTGACAGCTTGAGTCAGTTTGGCACCTGCTTGTTTTAGGACAAGGTTCAGTCATGTTTTGTTGGCCAAACAGGTTTGCAGGTGTGTCTATGAGTCATCCTTTGTCTCTTGGTAGATTTTGCCTTAATTTTTGTAAGCCCTGTGAAAATATGGGGGTGCTCTGTACCTGTTGGTTAAATGTCTACTGTGCTTTTTGAGTTTGCACTAATGTCTGGCAACCGTCTTTGCAGGCTGGTCTACTTCCTGGACCCGTCTGTGCTAACTGGAGTGTCCTGTGCTGTGATGATTTTGTGCCTGGCTGATTACCTGGTGCCCACCCTGGCCCCCAGAGTCTTTGGTTCCAACAAATGGTAAGTTAATGGGGTTTCGACACACGCGCCTGCACGCACACACACTGTTAGGATGTCAGCTAGCCGTTCTTTTGCTGGCAGGCCAGTCTTGACCTTTACGGAGTGTTTCAGTTTTTTCCTGCCTCAGTGCTGTGTGACAAGCCACAGCTGCTGTGTAATGTCCAGTTGTGTCCTCTGGACTGAGCAGCTGACTTGGGGTATGGGAGGGGCCAGATCTGGGGTTTATTTCTGAGCGCTCAGCAATGACTCTTTGATCTGTAGCCACTTGCATGTGGTTCAGTTTTTAGTTCTGTAAATAAAATCTGCTGCATTGGCAAGAATTGAGCTCCCTCCCGAGCAGCACAGATCTGATTGGTGCTCACAGTCGCTAATCGCAACTCAAGACTAGCAACACTGAATATGACTGGTCCTCCAGAAGATCTGGATCATACTCATGTACATAACTTGGGCGTTGCATTCCTAAATGCGTCGGGGCATGCTTCCGTATCTGGGTTTCGTGCAGTTTGGCTTGTACTGCTCATATTCGAATAAAAACCTTAATTGGATACTAGGAGTGTAACCGTGTGACTTATGCAGCTGAGTCTGTCCCTCAAAGGTATGTTCGGAAGCCCGTTTTTCAGGTTGAAGTCGAGCATATCCAACCTGTTTCCTGTCATGGCAGATCGCGGCTTCGCCTTGTTGGTCTGAGTGTACACCTCAAATCCTCCGTCTGGTTATGAAAACATGATCCATTGCTCACAGTGAGACTTTCTTGGTTCTTGGTTTCAGTTGCTTGTGTCGTAATTTTAATCACTTCCTTTTCTTGTATTTAAAAAAAAAAAAAGTGGCAACCATCAGCCTTAGAGGCGTGCGTGCACCCGTATACAGACAAGGCCCGAAACTTCCAAAATGGCGACATGAATGTAACACTGCAGTGCTTGTTTACTCATCCCTGGTGTACATTTGACAGTGTTGCCTGAATAAAGTTTTGTCTGCAGATCATAAGATGCTGTGGATTGTTCTAGCAGCAGCCTGTAAAAACCATAATAAGAGGATCCTGTTTTAGATGTTAAGCAGGGTGTCTAAGACTGGTTCTTTTGTGTACATTAATGTGCATTTTGGTACGCAAAGCATTGACACTAGAACACATTTCTTGGCGTGTGATGTTTTTAATGGACCGGAGCCATGACGCCTCCCATTTACTGGACTCTTCTGTTCACCGGCGCCACCTACAGGACCACCGAGCAGCAGCAGCGCTTTCATGAGATCTGCAGGAACCTGGTGATGAGCCGACACAGTGTGCAGGGCTGGTGGAAACGCCTTCTGGGCCTCAAGGACGAGAAACCCAAAGTGGTACGTCATATGGGCCTGCATTTTTCTAGCCTGCCACACTAGACGCATGACCAGAAGCCAAACGGAGCCCACAGACGTCTGCAGTCTGGTGTCAGGGCTATAGACTCAGAGCTGGCACAATGTACTATTTACAGGTCCAAAGGACCTGTACATGTGCAATGTTTTCTTGCTCATTCTGCAAGACACAAAATACTGGTATTAACATGTAATGCAGGGGTGGGGAACCTGTTCCATGGAGGGCCGGTGCGGATTTTTGGGATGGCATCAGCCAATAATAAAACAATGGTTCTCAACTCCAATCCTGGAGACCCACTGTTATTGGCTGATTGAGAGGTCATCCCAAAAACCCGCACCGGCCGTCCATGGAACAGGTTCCCCACCCCAGATGTAATGAGTTCTCTGAAGGGGGGGGGGGGAGTTTTTGTCTTGATTGTTTTGATTGGCTCTTAGATATCAGCCTTGGACTAGTATTGAGATTTCCCCTGTGGTGTTTCTCTCTTTCCCCAGTACTTCATGTCTGTGATCAGCACTCTTGTGATGGTGGCTTGGCTTGGCCAGCAAGTACACAACCTGTTCCTGACCTACCTTATCGGTATGTAGATGTGGCTCTCTGCCTGCTTCTTTTAGTGACCCCTGTACAGCTATGCTCACATGCTGGCTTCCTTTCCGGGTGTTAGTGTTTCTGATTTGAACAGTCCTCAAGTTGAACATTTTCCGAATAGACTGGCACGCTCAAAGCATTCCCCTGAGGAAAACGTCAAGTCGTATAGTGAGTAGAAGTTATGAAGGCAACATAATGAGTGAAATTTGCAGTGCCGTGCCAGCATTACTGGTGAGGGGTGTGAAGTTCTGCAGGACGTGGGGTGGTGTGGTCACGGGAGCTGCTAACAGCTGAGCGAGGCAGTCAGATGCGCTGAATTTAGGAGCACTCTGTAGATCTCAACCTGATTATGTTGTCAGGAGGGGGATTAGAGAAGGCCGGGCAACTGTGAATGGCCATTTCTGAGGATAAGCTTCCTGGGAGGCATGGAGAGGTTGGCAGTATGACTCTGGGGAGCACTGGAGACGCAGTGTCATGTGTGGATCTTTGCTGGCAAAATGGAGGCTGATGCTTCACTTGTCTGAGACCAGAACATTTCCTGTGAAGATGGGAGGGGGGGGGAGGGGGGAGGGTGCACTGGAGCAGTTTGCTGTCCCTGCAGCACCTATCGGGACGACTCGGTCACAGGGCGTGGCTTATCTCACTGTCTTGTGGCTTATTTCTTACGGCAAATGCGTACTTGTGTACCAGTTATGTGCATCTATTTATATCACTCCAAATCAGTGGGATCTGGAAAAAAATGGACAAAATAACACACATTACTCTTGTTCTTTGTTCTGTTGGCATAACATACTGACTTTGCTGCACCATAATAGTGGTAGCCATCAGGGACGTGTGTAGTCATCCCACCGTAACGAGACCCATAAACACGCACTCAGAAGTGCAGGCGCTGTGCAGGACTTTTATTAAACAGACAGAGAACACAAAGAATCCAAAATCAGAATGTCTGGCTGAATATTCCATTCTGGGCTCTGTGAAATGAACTGGCACAAATCGGGCCCGTCATAAAATTTGTCGGGAAGTATAATGTTGCGCATTAACATGAGGTTCAAATAGGGCACGTGGTGCTTCCGAAGTGTAACGAGATGATGTCATTAAACGAGCACCTGTCAGACATTACACTGTAGAAATTGATATGGAAATAGTTATAGAAATATGACAGTTCTGTGTCATCCAGGTATACAAACCTGTTAAACACCATTCGGACTCTAACAAAGGAATTGGAGAGCTGTTTAAAGAAATGTTTCCTGACTGACATCGTTAAGTCATTCACATGTGGTAAAGACAAAGCCAGAAACATCATCAGATTAAGGCACTTGCCATGATAATGCATTGCTATAACAGGTTCGAGTCCATTCACTGGTTGTAATGGTATCACCAGTTAATGTAGGGAATCCCAGTTTGTTGGAACTTCTATCCTTTTATTGAACATTTTATATGATTATTTTTTAATCAGGAAGTTAAATGCAAGATGTATTCAAAATCAGTCTCTAAATCTATTCTATTGACCCATGTTCCCTATTTAAATTCTGTTGTATTGGCCAAGAGTGTGTAGTGTACAACATCATGGTAAGAGTTAGAAAGGTTTCCAATTTAAAACGATTGTATCAGTGTTGGCTTTAAAAAATATTATGAAAGTATTAAATGTAACTTCAGGATTTGTGTATGTACCTTGTGTATGGAGTTTACTTTATACAGTGATATCAAAAGTGAACTTCTTGTTTGTATGTAAAGAAAAGTGGTTTGTGCCTCAGTGGTTTAGGATGCTGTGCCTGTGTTAGAAAGGTCGTTGGTTCAAATCCCAAAGTTGGCAGCTATTTTAGCGTTGGGCCCGTGCCCCTTTGCTTCAGGGACTGGCCAACCCAGCTTCCTCTAAAATGTCATTTTGGAAAAAAAGCTACATAAATAAAAATGTAAGAATGTAATTCGAACTGCAGAAAAAGACCCTTCTGAGTGCAGGCTGCTCTGCTCATGCTGACACAGAGCCGTGAGCGAGACTGATCAGCGTCTCTCTTCACAGTGACTTTCCTCCTCCTCCTGCCCGGCCTCAACCGGCACGGCATCATCTCCAAGTACGTGGGCATGGCCCGGCGCGAGATCAACAAGCTGCTCAAGCAGAAGGAGAAGAAGAACGAGTGAAAGGGGGCAGAGGGCATTGCAAGACGAGTGAAAAACACACACACAAACACACACACACACACAAACATACAAACAGTCCATCTCCATTTTAATCCAGCTCACAAACACAGTTGAAATGCCACCCTTTTAACCCCCTCCTCCCCTCCGCTGCAGTGACGTGTCTGTCCATGAACCCTCCAGTCACAAAGGGCTCAATGCCTTTGCCTGGCTCCTGCAGTTGACATTTTGCTGCCATGGTCACCCAGCAGTCGGTCACCATGTACCCCTCTGAGCAAACGTTACCTTCAGTGTGAATCTCCTGTTTTTATATGTTAATGCCGTGAATTGAAAGTCCTTTTTATATTCAAGCTCACCCCTCTTCCCCCTCCATATTTTTAATGTGCACTGAAACCATGGAATCTGTTTGTTTCATTAGATGAACAACCTGCAGGTCCTCAGCAGGCTGGAGTGTAAGTTATAAGAATCTACTGCTGTATCTGCTCTCACCTGCTGACAGTCTGGATCCAGCCCTCTTCTGGGTGATTTCTGTAAATAAGCCTGTCCTCTTCCTTGGTTATACTAAGCAACAGAGTGTTCCCATCTAATGTGTATTCTTGGCTGTGTCATAAATTAAAATTTGATTTGAAAGGAGGTCAGAGTTGGTGTGTTGATGGGGGGTGACAGAGCTGTCCAGTCCATGAACACCAGCGTCCATGAAACTGACATGGATGCCAGTTTGTCAGCACTGTGTAATCATGGTTGAACTGTGCAGCATGTATGATGATGGTAACCTCAAGCTTTGTTGAGTTGATCAGTCAGTTATACTTATGCACATGCGAATGGGTCTTGATAGCCCAACATTACACCAATTTCCAGTAGATTCAAACTTATTTTTTGGTTTAGGGAAAAACACGCGTTCACAATGTTGTTTAATGCACAGTGGGCCACTCAGCACTGACATACGTTCTGACATAAATCATATGTCAAATACCGTTTGTACGTTTAATGCATACGTACATAGGCTAGGGGTGGGCGATATAGCAATATTATATCGCCTATCCGGAATAATCACCAGGACTTAAGATGACAGGCGAAACATTTGGCCAGACGCCAGCTTTTCGGACACATATTTTTGCCCACGATTTGTTAAGCAGATTAGTCAGGTCAGGTCATGTTGGGGAGCAAGTGCTAATGCAGCACGTTGCCACACCCACCACAGGGGCGAAACTCCTCGGGATCCCAGCTGACACCCCCCTAGACAGACACGCGGCCCAGTCCCACACTCCGGAAATGGCCATTCATCTGCCACAGCCGGATGTTAAGCGGCATTTAATTAGTTTAAATACTAGAAGTGGAAATTAGTGGGAGAACATTTTAAAACAAATTTGAGGAAGCACTTCTTTACACAGCGTGTAGGTAGAGTATGGACTAGTCTTCCTGCTAGTGTAGCGGAAGCTAAAACCCTGGGTTCCTTTAAATCAGAGCTAGATAAGATTTTAACAACTC
>JAODJW010000004.1:95654-107477 GCA_026777045.1 Hyperopisus bebe
GGGGGGAGGGGGGGGGGGGGGGGGGGGGGGGGGGGGGGGGGGGAGATGTTGCAGGCAGTAAGGTAGGCAGAATATCCTGACATTTTGGGCTCTCTAGGCAGCACACCCCAGGAGGGGTTGGGGAAATAAAATATGCTGAAGTAGGGGAGACTAGAGGCAGTGCAAACAGTTAGGTGAGTGCAGTATGTAAGGTCTGGCAGATGTGGTTATGGCAGCATAAGTAGGAGGGAGAGGCAGGTGGGAACACAGGCATGGGGGGGGTCCCTGAATGTCAGTACTCCAATTCTGCAAGGGGGGTGAAGCTAGAGTGACAGCCCTGACACTTCAGTTCATCCGAAACCAATGGCACCGACTGAACAAGTGTGTTCTTAGTCTAGGCTCGTATATTGAGAGTGAGCCTGAATCTCGCACATCCCCTGGAAGACTATTCCCCGGCTGCAGCGCTCTATAAGAGAATGCGCTCTGCAGCCTGCCATAATTCTTTCTACCCTGGGTACTAATAGATATCCTGCTTCTTGAGTTTGAAGCGAGTGAGGAGGGCTGTGTGAGACCAGTAGATCTCTAAGGTATTCTGGTGCAAGGCCTTTTGGTGCTTCAAGTAATGCTTCTTATATGAGCATAGAAACATAGATCTGAATCAACCAGGACACCAAGATCCCTGACCACTGTGTTATGCTGCGTAGGAGGACCACCACGGTTGAGGCTGTCAAACTGTGTGTCATCAGCATAACGATGAAACCCAGCACCAATAATGTTACCAAGTGGTAGCATATGTATAATTAATAGTAGTGGGCCCAGCACTGATCCCTGTGGGACACTATATTTGACTTTGATGGGCTTGGAAGATTCATTGTTCATGTAGACAAACTGATAACCATCAGTTGCAAGTTATTTAAATGCTGTGATGCAAGAGGACATGCAATTGAGGCAGCCCACAGGTAGGGGGCAGTGCATCACCACTATCTGAGCTATGAGTTTGCACTTAGCCTGTACCCAATGTATGCAGTGTTGTTGTGGTGCTGGTGTAGGGGGGACTCCTTGTGGGGTAGGATGGCTGCCTGCCAGGATATAGTCATGGATAATTGAACATTTCACTGTTAAAATATAAATACAATGGCATTAGCCTTAAGCTCCAGAAGAATTATAAAGCTGTCGGCTGGGTGGTAGCTGGGTGGGGAGGCTGAAGAGTGATGGCTGTGCTGGAGAAACTGGGAGATGAAGGCAGGCGGAAGCATCCAGGAGTGGAGTTTTGTCTAAGGGCCCTGGGCTATTCCCGCCAGCAGGAGGCGGTTGCTCTAGTTTTTGGTGTGGGATTCCGTTAGGGTTAGGCTTAGGCTTAGGGTTAGGTTTAGGCTTAGGGTAAGGCATACTGAGGTGCTTCTATGTGAAGTGAGGTACAGCTTGGGTGAGTGCCTGTGGCAGCCTGAACAAACACCTGTTACGTCTCTTAATCTTGCTGAACACAGCAGAATTCTCCTTCTGCTTCACATGGTGTAAACATGAGAAGCTTCCAGGTTTATCTGCAGGACGTCGCCATGTGAGGCTTCATCAGTAACGTGATCGCATATGGCTGCTTGTCTGACACTGAGGTCTGTGTATCATCTGGCCTCCTTGGGGGATCTGGGGGAATCCTGCGTTGTGCTTTGTGGGCGCTGGGGGCGGTCTTTTAACACGTGATTGGCCACAGGGTCTAGGTAGAAGCATCCTATTGGTGTGCAGCACTTGTGTTGATACCTGCGTGTGCAGTGCTGTGCTCTGTGCAGCTGCGTGGGATTGGCGCCAGCTGAGATGGCCGTTCCCATGGCGTAACAGCCCACGGCATCCGCAGCTGCCGGCCGACACGTCTGGCGGCTGTGTAGCACGTGGAGGTGCCGTGAGGGGGGTCTCTGTCTGGCTCAGGGCCTCGACCACCTGCTGCAGCAGGACACTGTGTGGTCTTCACCGCTCAAAATTATTTCATTCCCTGCTGTACCCGGATTTCATTCTACTTTAATGGCGTGATTTGTCATGCTGTCTGTAATTTTGTGACAAGTGTTGTTTTAAGTAGTTAATTAGTGTCGAATCAAGGAAAAATGCCCCCCTCTAAACAAAACTAGGTTCTGGTGGCACAGTTCCTTCTCTTTAATGAGAGATTTCAGAGTCCATTACGAGGCACAGGAACATTTGTACTATAGATCATTGCCGTCCCTAAGAGCACAGTGTAAGAGCGCAGTGTAACGGCAGTCTTGCCACCCCAGCCAGTGCAGTGTCACTGTCTTTTGTCTCCCTCGTAAATATCCATTCTGAAGACCATAAAAAGTCTCAGTAAAATGGGGTCAAAATGATAACTAATATGGCTAATTTCCTCGCAGAATAATATATGATTCAAAGAAATGACTCTATCCCATGCACTGCTATAAATAAAAGAACAATGCATGAACCCTGGTTGGCACTCTGGTTGGAAAGACACCGAAATGGTTCTTACAGTCTCCTAACAGCTCGGGGATTCATGCCACTTAACGCCGGAGTGCGTCTGGTGGCAGACACCAGGGAGGAACTAATCGTTCTGGAGGGAGCTGACAAAGCCGGGTGAAATCAGGCCTAAGAGGAGCGCAAGAACATCAGCATGAACTTCAGCAGGGTGTTCTGGGTAAGTGCTGAGAGGCCCTTAGGAAAGGAATTCCAAGCCATACACCTAGTGCTAGACCTCTAGTGTTAGACTCTAACCCCAACCTTAAAGCCTAACTCTAATAGCAACACTAAGCCTACAGGGGGAGCTATGAGTCTATATGAACACAAATTTGTAGGCCTCTTGATGTGTATATCATTCATGACACCAGAGGGCGCCACTCTTCTTGGCACGCAGATGTTTTTGGCAGCAGGTGTTTCCACAGGAGTTACAACAATGATCTTAATGACTGTTTTAATAATTGCACCGTCCAGACAGTCTTCTTAAAACACCGCATTGTTCCGTCACAGAGGATTTCACGCTATCTGCTCATCGACGATGATTAACAAGAATCAGGTCAAAATTCATTGAAAACTCAGTGGTGAAATGTTACCACATCTGTGGTGGATCATTAATTAAGCTATCTGAATGTGGACCCAGGTCTTGTCAATATGTCTTAATTATGACCAAACAATGCTAATAACCATCCCTTTAAGTGGATCTGACTGAGCTGAGTGTAAATGTACACCATACCAGGTCTACAGCCAGGGCAAGGCTAATGAGGATTTGACGTGTTCAGGGACCATGTTAGCAGCATGCTGTGGAGCTACTGGTTCCAGCAATACCAGTACAGTGGTTTGGAGAATAGCCCTCCCACTGGTGGCTGCAGTGGCCCCACCTCCAACCATTTCAGTACCATCAGCATGCTTGCAAAATAAAAGCTTACGCTACATTTTCATCACAAAATAGCTGTAAAGGCCACAGAGGCAGTGGGCTGGTGCTGATGACAGCCAGGGGGTTCAGTAGTAAGTTGTCACTGAGCTAGAGGCCACTGTGGGTGTGGCATCCTGTTAGTGGGCGTTGGCACCCTGTTAGTGGGCGTTGGCACCCTGTTAGTGGGCGTGGTATCCTGTTAGTGGGTGTGGCATCCTGCTAGTGGGCGTGGCATCCTGCTAGTGAGTGTGGCATCCAGTTAGTGTGCATGGCATCCTGTTAGTGGGTATGGCAAATTTTTAGTGGGCAGGTCTGATCAGACGAAACCTCTTCATTGATGGCACCTTCGGCGAACATAACCACACAGTGGGGTGACGGTCTGCTGCGGGTGCAGCAAATGGCACATCACGTGATGCAGCAGCGTTGCCCTGGAGACAGCCCAGCCTCCTGGCTCAGAGGACGGATGGCATGTAGATGAATTAGTCACCGTAAAAACCACTTGGTCGGACCACGTTTCAGAGCAGGAACATGGCTGAAATGGGGGGGGGCACTTTCAGGAGGTAAGGGTGGCTTGCTGAGGCTTGCCTCCATCTCTCTGGCCCCTGTCCAGAAAGGCGCTGTTTACACATGAGTCCTCTGGGGGGTGTCTTGAAGTGTAACAGGTGAATGACTGTTCAAACATGGTATCTGGGGGGGGGGGGAGGCAAGCCGAAAGTATTCATTATTCCTTCACAGGACAGTTTAAAACCAAAAGAAAAGAGCTTTTACAATAACTAGATCATTCAACCCCTGAAAACTACAAATACTCCAAACAAATATGGTTTATGGTGATTCTGGGACCTAGTGGCTTCAAAGCAGTATGACAGTTTTCTGAAGAAAAGCGCATTTAATAACCTAAACTGTGATCTCCTCCCATTGCCCGCAGCCTTGCACGCATGATATAAAAACCAACCGCGTTACTGCCGGCAGCCACTAGATGGCAGCGGCGGCTCTCGCTCAGCTGCGGTGCTGAAGCGGTCGCGGTCGATCTGTCGGAATGCCCTTTTTCCTGTATTCTGCCAGCGAGACTTTAAACACTAATTAAGATTGATCCTCAGATAAAAGAATTAATATTGAAATGGCAGAATCGGCCGAAATGAACATTTTCCCAGCGTCGCTAATCAAATTCTCTCTCTCCTCTATCAAGCCATCTGCTCTTCCTCTGAGTGAATATCAAAAAAGGCTTCATTCACCGACCCGAAACTAGGATGAATAGAACCACCCGTATTTAAGAGAATAACTCTGAAAAATTATTTTTACTCAAAATGTAATTATGAGGTATAAAACGTGTGCACACACCCCCACCTTTTACACATTCCTTTCTTTCTTACTGGATACCGGTTTAATATAGCCACTTTAATAGCGCTGCATTATTAACACGCAACACGGTGGCTATCCCTGCGTGTCCGGCTGGTTGGAAGCAGAAAACACGTGACGTGACTGATAGCTGCCGCACGCCGCCGGCGGCCCCGTCCGAGACAAAATGGAATCACTTTGCTAAGTCGGCGCCCTGGGGAACCTCGGGTCGTTACAGGAAAGGGTGCCTAACCCACCCTCCCCACGCAGGAGGAGCAGGTGGTGCCGCTCTGAGGAATTAAAAATAAAAAAACGGCATCCGGCAGTAAACTGTACTTAAAGGTTTAGCTGTTCCTGTGGGTGTGTCATACATCACAGCATAGCAAGGGGCTCAAATCCATCTGTACTTTTAGAAGATGATAGGCAATTTACACATTTCATACAGCAAGATGCTACACCTCAGGCAGTGTAAAAATATACTGTTAATTAGTTCACATTTACAGTCCCTGCTTACATTGACACAGAATAATGCAGAGATGACTTACACGTTCCCAGATTTGGTAGAGAGGTCGGAATTAGTACGCCCACCTCTAGCTTTTAATAGCGTCACATTACCGCTCTGGTCAACGGTGTAGATGAGACTGACGCAGATACTGCGATTCGAAAGGGAACCTGGCGCAGTAAAAATACAGATCTGTCAACGGGCAGAGATAACCCAGTCAAAGTGCTGAGCGGGTGTGTTCAGCAGAGGCAGGCCTTCTAATAGCTCCTGGCAGGCCTCACCATCCCGCCGTAAACACTGACAGCCTTGCTTGCAGTCGGCCCTGTTGGTCCGTAGACCCTGTAAATGCCTTACTCCACACCATATCCTCACACCCACCCTGTGACGACGAGGAGACTCTTTAATGTAGCAGGTGCTGTTTAATTATCATCTTTGGGATTAGAGATGGTAGGCGGTGCAGATGGTGCTCTTTTCGCTCCCCTGTGTGTTGTAGGGAAATGCTCCCTCCCAGTGACTAAATAATGACTGATTGTGAACCAGGAGTGAAATACCAGTGTCCAGGCCGGAGAGGTGTAAAGGTAAAAAGGGACACTGGGCCATTGGTCTGGTTGTTCATGGCTAGACTCATTGACGGCATGGCGATAGGCCTCGCCGAGGGGGCGGAGCCAGGGGCAGGCAGCGTGACACATGGTGGCAGCGGAGGGGGGGTGCGGCCGCATTGCAAATCCGCGACTGTACGCCCCACACTGCCCTGCAAACACCTCGCATGACTGGGATTTGTGGGAAGAGAAGAGGAAGATTTGGGTAGAGAAGAGGGAAAGTTCTGCACCTGTCAGGTTCTGCCAAGGGCCCAACTGGGCATTTTCATTTTAGATTATTTACCCTTCGGATTATAAACAACGATTCCAGAATCGGAAAACGAACCACAAAGAGATTAAAACGTTTACGCCGTGGAATCTGTTAATGCGATAATCAGCCGCTGTGGTGTAATATTTACGAAGAGCTAAAACGGGAATATGAAGCATAACTGAGTGGATCTATGCTTCCGTGGAAAAGGGGCTGTCAGACGCTGAGAATATTTCCCACCAAGAGGACTATTTTCCCCAGCAGTTAAACAGGATCTCTCGCCGTGGGCGTGGCCAGCCTCGTGACGGTACCGGGATGCAGGGCCACAGGACCCCAAGGCGTGGAGGGGGTGGGCAGTGTAATGAGCCAGTCCCTGCCAGCCGTAAGACGATTATACTCGCCCCCTCCCCGGGGGTGAGCTGTGCAGGGCAGGCCGAGAGCTGGCTGCTGAGTGACCTGTTTCCCATCATCCTCTGGGGCGTCCACGTTCTGAGTCTATTTCAGGATATTCTCTGCTAGAATATTAAGGACAAGAATGATTATCATGATTTCTCTATTTTGGAAGTATGTCTTAAATTAGATTGAATTAAATTAACAACTCCCCCATGCACAGACACAGACACACACACACACACACACACACACACACACACAGTACACATCACCACGATGAAGCGTGCTTAAGCACAGAATCCCAGCATGGTAGATCCGCTGCCGGCTGCAAGAATTGTGATCCCCGCCGGGGACAGTCGCTTAGAGGAAATTAACGTGGTGCCACTTTACAATAAGGCTACTCTTATAAAGGGATTATGAATGCTTTATAAGCAGGTTATTGCTTAGGTTACAACATTTTGTAAATCATTACTAGACAACTATAAACAAGTTATACCACAGTTACTACCATATATAAGTGGCAAAGGGAGCCTTATTGTAATGTGATTCCATTAACGGCGTAAGCGCTTGATGTATTTATGAAACACAAAGCATGGCTACGCTACACATCCTGGCCAGTGAGTGACTGAGCTGAGGGGGGGGGGGGGGTCACTGCTGTCTCTGTGTGATCAGGGCCGTCACCGGGGATGGTGCCCCCCCTAGCTGATCGGTCTATTGATGACACCGGGGGGGCTGACTCGTGGCCTCACAGCGTGAATTCGCTGGACCTGCTTTTCAGAGTGAAACCCAGTTTTATGAAATACACGTGGATGTCAGACATTGATCCTATTTTAATATTAATTATTAGCCCTTTGTTATAACCCTCTGCTAGGTCCTCTGATGAAAATATCGTTATCTGTACATCTATGACACTCTCAGCTTCATTTTTAATTAGCAGCCCCAGCCATTTTATTCTACGGTGCACATACCTACATTTGTAATAAATCCTATTTAATGGGACTGTAATCCTGTATATAATCATATTTGTGTATGATGTAAAGATTAAAAACACAATCCAAGTATACAGTAACTGAAAGAGTTTCCTTAAATCCATCACCATGGTCACAGAGTCTGATTCGTACAGTTATAAGATACAGAAAACTAAATCTATTATCTTCATGACATTGATAATAGCAACTAATATCACGGAAATGCTTTGCACCAAATCTCAGATACTGTAGCCCATAAATATTTCATTGCCCCCCACCCCCACCCCAAAATAGCTGAACAGTTTCATGAGGTTGTTCTCTGTAATAGAGTTTTTGACTGCATGGTTCACTGAGTGTTTTTGTTATAACTGAACTGGGTCACCATGTAAACATCTGTGATCACTCTGAAAAATATCCCACACTGAGCAGATGAAGACGTCAGCCCGAGGAGCCAATCAAATTGCTGTCCCCGTGTCACACGGCCGAGGCGCACATTTACATAACAAGTGGTGACATCACAGTGACAGTAGCGCATCTGATCTTGATGGGACTCTTCATTAGTATGTGGTTAATATCCTCAACAATATTTTGGGAAATATTACTGTTTGTTATTTATGCTAATTAATTTAACTGTTTACATCATTTGTCTGTCAGCCGTCTGGCCGGCTTGAAGTGTATCTGAAGATGGAGGGTCTCTGGGAGAGTTTGGAGTGATGTCCAGGATCTGACAGCTGCCTTCACTAATGTTGATGAGGGATTAGGCAGCTCGGGTGGGGGGGGGGGGGTGTCAAGCTGGAGGAGCGAGATGGCAGATGAGCGCAGGGTTGCAGCTGTGACTCTTCTTGGGGGTGGTAGTCACTTTATGTACCCAAGGCATCCACATGCCCCTGACCCCTACGCCGCTGGCTCTGTGCATCAGGGGGTGGGCAAGAGCATCTGAGGATACAGGGAGATGACAGAGTAGTCGATTAATGCTGCTTAACACCCCCCCCCCCCAACACACATGTCATTTTACAGACATTATATTGATTCGATTATTTGCTAATAAAAAGGAGGCGGAATGGGCTGATTGGGTGCAGAGGAGACGACTCAATCAGCGGGGAGGTGGGGAGTCTACCGTGCACCTCAGCCTCTGAGTCATGGAGAAGATGGAGAAGCTCCTCGAAGGTGAGCAAACCTACAGGACCTCAAGTGGCCTCAGCTCCATTTGGGAGAACCTCCGGATTCGGCACCTGTAACGCGTAGCATGGCCTGGTCCATTAGCTGTTAGCGATATCCCCAACACAGGATAGCGGGATGCTTTTGCTGTTGGGTATGTGTCTGTGCATAAAAAAACTCCCTGCAAGGAGGAAAGTGGTTTTTTTTTAAACTGCATGTTCTTGGGGTATGAGATGAAGATTGTGGCTATCGACTATAGCAAACAGGATGTGGTCACTGTGATGCTACCTGGGACCGGCGTCTGTCACCCTGTCGATAGCTTTTAACCCAGTCTGTCACCAGTTCAATTAAGAGCACATTTGGGGCCATTTGCTATGAAAATTAGATTGAAGTCATCATGTAAAGTCAGGAGAGTGAGCCCCCCCAAGACAGGTGTGGGGAGCAGGGAGTGGGGGCCAGAACCCTGGGGTCCACAGCTGACTGCTCGCCTAGGACTAACTACCCTTTATAAAGATGCGTGTGGGTGAAAATGGGGTCATTCTGATGGATTAGCATGGTAAGGTAGGCCTATCCTCCAATCAGGGAGCAGCTTGTGTATTGGCAGGACAGTACTGGACGAATCACAGCTCGCTGGTACACTGCTACCCCCAGCCCTACCCCATACCAGCACCCAATACTAAAAAAACACATCTCTCATGTTCACTCTGGCACCTTTGGGAGAGAAACTCACTCCTGCTCATCCAGACTTAATATGCAGCATTCCCAGATAAAAGGAGTAGAAAGGACAAGGAATGGGGACAAAATGAGAAGGAACACAAAGAGACAAGAGGCATGAGAATATAAGGAGTGGGAACTCGATGGTGGGGACAGGAGGGGAGGGGAGGTGATTGGTGGGGACAGGAGATGAGGGGACGTAATTGGTGGGGACAGGAGGCGAGGGGACTTGAGGGGCAGGGACAGAAGGGCTGAATAATTGAGGGGTGGACACATGAGAGATGGGAACATGAAGCTTGGAGACTTAAGAGGCAGGGACAGGAGGAGTGAGGACATGATTGGTGGGGACATGAGGGGAGGGGACTTGAGGGGCAAGGACAGGGGGAGTGAGGATATTAGGAGTGGGGACATAGGTATGGACATGAGGTAAATTACAGGGATCATACATAAATTCTAACCCATCCCTCTTCTGTATGTCATTTTGCGTAAAAGCGACAGATAAATGAATTAATGTATTTCCACATTCAGGCCTGATGACAGGCCTGAGAGAGCAGGATCACATCACGCACCCCCATGACTGTGCGAGCAAACACCTGCCTGATCCTCAGAGTCCCTCTTATATCGGATACAGCGTGTGTCACGCCCTCGCCTCCCCCACGGCCAGGCTGCAGACGCGGCCCATCACCTCCCACACAGCAGTGCCATTAGGACTCTCTGCTAATGCCCGGTGCAGTGGATTCCCTGGGATGCTGCTGCTATAAGCCTCCACTGCTGTCTTCGGCCGTTCGAGTGCTCGAAATGTAACGGGAGCCTGAAACTAACCCCCTGCCAATTTTTTTTTATAAATGCTCAATAAACCCCTAATGATCCAACAGGAAGTCAACACAATGAGCGAAAAAAGCAGCAGATGACAGAAGAAGAGCGGAAAAGAACAGAAAGGAACGAAAAGGAACAGAAAAGAACAATGAAGTCACACTGATGTCACAGAATAAGAACTTGTCATAAATTTTTTTTAATCCATTTGCCATTTGGACTGTCTGGGTGACTCTCGATCTTGGCATTCCCGTCCTGTTCAAACACAGCCAGCTGCATGGGTTCGTAAGTCAGGATCTGGACTCATGACCAACTTGTTGTTTTACAGCCAGATTCACACACTGCTCTCACACTCCTTTGGATGGCACCCAGACATATTGGCTCCCACGCCTCCCCAGCTGCATAAATGCCATGAATGTGTATGCTGACGCGTGCCCCACCTGCCGGGCGTCGAGCCACATCACCGTGTGACTCACGTCTCCCTCCGTATCCCGTCTTCGTGTCTCATAAAGCGCCGGCATCCTAAATAATGCAGCTCTGTGCACAGCAGGGGCCCATGGTTCGTCATTATGGCGGGAAAATGTGACTTGGAGGTGTGAAAAGCTTCCCAGAAGCCGCTGGGTGGGGGCCTCTGGTCAAGGGGGTCAGGCCATGTGGGAGCATGGGGTGGCACTGGGGTGTGAGGCTGCTGGGTGGGAGGTGGGGGTGGAGTGCAAGTTCTAGGGCCTGGAACAGAAAGCAGAGGTACGTATATCAGTGCCAGTGAGGACATGCCGCCGTCAAACAGGGGGCGGGGCTTCACCAGCCTGTATATTACACACTGTGATATTTTTGTTACAGCCTCATGCGTGAGGAACACTGTGTGCTCTCAGAAATGTGAGACAAAAGGGAGGATTTTCAGAAGAAAAGGGCTGGATTAAGAATTGATTATGAAGGAGGGGGGGTGGTGCGGGGGGGGGGCATGAAGCCACCATATTGTTTGCACTTCTGTTCCTGCAGCCCAGCATCTGCTCTTCGTGACCCAAACCACAAGGACAATGGACACGAAAACTGTGCAGTGTCTTCTAGGAGCACCGTTGGAGAAAGAGCTTCATCAAAAATGTCTGAAGATCTTACAGTCTCTCATTTCGAGACGACCTGAGATCCTTCAAGCAAGGATAAAGCAGAACTCCTCGGAGATCTCACAGAGAACAATCATTTAGCTCCAAGTGAACCTTCTGTGCCATTTTCAAAGAGAAACGCACAGGCTGGAGCAGGAAATCTGCTCTTTGGTCTTTTGATACTGTTACCCACCTTAAAGGCAGAAACCTCACTAAACGTGACATTTCCTCTGGAAACAGTAAGGATAGCTATTGTGCAATTAGCATTTCTTTAAAAGACCTTTTAAAAGAGTTCTGCAGGTTTGTGGTGGAAGCCTGGGTCAGGCTGCTCTGCTCTAGGCCCCTCTGCTGTCTGTCAGCTGGACAGGCTGATGCGGGAGCCCTCCAGGCTGCTCGCCCAGTCGCTCACGCAGTGCCTGATGCAGCCAAACTCCTCCCGCTTTCTGGCTGCTGGGTTGGAAGCTATGGCCTGACTGGGATTCTTAGTTGGCACGTGCGGCTAGTTAAGCAGCCAGTTAGCCGACTGGCTTTAGCCTGCCACAGCTGCTCCGGGATCTCAACATTTATTGAGAAAACGTTTTGGTGTGGTGCCAGTCTGAATTCATGCCCTTTGTATCTATTCTTTTCTGGCAT
>JAODJW010000004.1:110829-124347 GCA_026777045.1 Hyperopisus bebe
CCCCCACAAGGATGCTGCCCCCCCCTGCCCTCTTAGCTTTTCACAGATACAGGCAGGTGTGAGACTTTGCCTTTCAAGCACCATCTTCGGTGAACTTGACTGATCTGTGATCAGGAGCACAAGCGCCTCACCGCTGATGGTCTCCCTGGAGTTAACAGCCTGCGAGGGGAATTGAACCTTCAACCCCGTATTCTGGGGCAAAACAGCCCCCCCCTCAGGGGGAGACGGACCTTAAAGGGCCTCTGTTTTTACAGGAATTAATCACTTAAATGTTTTAGGGCTTGATATCTCTGGGTAGTTGAGAGAGACCCGGCAGTTTAGAACAAAATGAATGGCAGCTAATTCATTTTAACTGTCATCAGTTCTTTCACAATGTTAAGGTAAGATATTTCATTTCTCAGACACTTTATTGAAATTGTACTAATGGAGAGGGGGGGGGGGGAATCAGTTTTTTCCCCCTGAAAACCCAACCCCCTCCCCCACTCTAAGAGGAGTATAACCTTGCAGGATGACATTGCCCTTACATGCCATTTCACCACACTGGCACACTGCTATTAGTGAAAATGGTGCAGTTGTGTTTAAGGGATTCTCACAGGGATTGAGCATAGACCCTCCAGACCAGCAATGTGGCTCATGGACTAGGACGTGGCGGAGAGACATCACAGTGAACTTTAGGGGCAAAAAGATGGGCTTTATTCAACAAACCTTGTTCAGGGATCAAAGGCAGACCCTCATAGCTGTGCATGTGCCTGTTTAAACTTGAAGGCTGTCGCATGTTTGAAATACGGGGCTAAAAAAATACATCAGCCCTAACATCCATCAGACTCCATCAAGTATAGCTCAGCCGTACGGTTCTCCATGAAGTCAGGCGCTCGATTCAGGAGCCCTCAAACGTTCCAGCGGTCATCAAGAGAACGACGGAGCTGAGTGGCAGAGTGACAGCTGGCCCCGGGCACCTCAACGCACCATAGCAGGCGGGAGCCCATCACACATCAAATGTTAAAGGGCAAGAAGGAATTTAAAGGCTAGACGTCAACAAACTCACCTGCGTACTGGGCCACAATGTCCAGGGTTCTGGAATGAAAAGCACTTCATAATCTGGAAGGCCAAATCCCTCTCTGGGTGGCTTTCATCCCGAAACCACTCTGTGTAACCAGCTCTGTCTGTGTACTTCCCGTCCTCATAAACAGCTAAACAGACCCTCACCTTCTGAAATTCCACCAATGTGATTCAAAGAAGCATCAGAGACCCTTTAAGTCAAAGGGTGGTAGTTTTGCTGGTAGCCAAAATGCAAGGTTTTGGAAAGATCTGCGCATCACCACATCATACTAATACAAACTAATACAACATTAATTTCTGAGAATAACAAGCAAGCAGCGACCAACATTTTCTTCTACATTGGAGTATGTTTGAAGTGAAATATCTTCAGCATGAAGTACCTCCAAATCCCTGCAGTTAAATTCAGTCGTGAAATGCTGCAGGTGTACTGTTATACCAAAATAGAGACTGTTGACGTTTTCTTTCCCTGGGAGGCTAACCCAGGAACCCTGAAAGCACCCATGCGGGGCCTTAAAGGGCAGGCCGGAGAACTGCCCGACACAACCTTCCGAAAAATCGAGCCATTCTGACAGGGTGTCACAAACTCCTGTCAGCGATACCGCTGGTTTAAAAATACTTCCCTAAGTACAGCTCCCTGACAGTTTATTCCTCAACCTATCATGCGCAAAAATACATTGTGTAAGTGACTAATGAGGAGTGTATGAAGCGGGGGGCACCACTCAGCTCCAACTGCCCCACCTACCCAAGCCTTGACCCTCCCTGCTGAAGACCCCAAAGTCAAAAGTTTCTTCAAAAGGGGCAGAATCCACAAAAACGAAATCCCAAAATCAAAATCCAGTTGAGATGAGGATAAAAACAACACCAATTTCAGGAGGAGATCCCCCTACCCACACCAAACTACCTGCTCAACCCCAGGCAGCCCACCATCAGACACCGATCTGCTAAGCCTGTGTGCCTGTAATCAGAAGGTCACCAGTTCAAAACCAACCTCAGCACGCCTGTGGGTCCTTGAGCAAGGCCCTTAACCCCCAGCTCCCTGGGTGCCCCAACAGGTGGCTGCCCTTCGTGTATAGCTTACTCTACAAAGAGCGGGTTAAGGGAGGCGTAAAGACAATTTCCCCATGAGGATCAATAAAAGTATCAATTATTATTATTAACAATGGCCAGGAAGAAAAACAGACACCCCCTAGTGGATGGAGTGTGTTACTGGAGGCGTGATGCCTGGGTTACCATGCACCCGTCTGTCCTATCACTGCTCCACAGGCTCACTGTATATAGGGACCTCAAAGAAGGGAAACCCACACAGGAACATATCAAATACACCTATGCAGTAAATCGGTTTATTGTTGTTAAAACTTACTGTTTTTCAGGAAAAAAAAGAGATGCGCATCCTTTAAATCATGAGCAGAGTGCCTGTGTGCCAAATTGCAGAATAAAATCTAATCCTTACTGGCAGTAATATGGCAAACATAAAGCTACTTACTAAAGCTGCCAAACAGCTTTAACAGCATTTCCTTTTAAAAATGCACACGCATATGTGCTGAACTGATTCAGGACATGGCCGTCCTGGGTTGTTCCTTTCCTTGCGCCCATAGTCTCTGGGATAGGCTTCAGAATCCCTGCAACCCTGAATAAGACTATCTGTAAGTGGTTACAAGTATAAAAATCAACCAATGAACTGAATTGATGAAGTGCTTTACTCTAAGGACACCCTCATATATACTTACAACTGACATGGCAGTGATCTAAAGAGCAGACTTTGTACTTCTGTGGAGGTGACATGAGACGAACACTGCCACCTTTGGGTGGGAGGTCCACAGAACACTGCAGGGCCACCCAGGCTGCCCGACATGCTCAGACTAGCAGCTTCAGAGATTTAATTCAATCCCATTTCATTCCATTTTACCCTCCTCCATCCTTAAGGTGTCTTTGAGCTGATTTTTTTCTGTCTGGCATCGAAACTTCAAAGAGTTCCTTGTAAACGTGGTGTAAATCACAAAGCTTCATCCCTCCACCAGTGCGGCACTCTGAAAATTTTCATGGGCTTGATTTTCAGTCTCTGATGAAGCCCCGGATAAATCACAAAACTGTCACGGTTTGCGTATCTACGCAACATCTTGTTTACCTTAGATTTTCGATGTGTAACTAGCCCCGTTAAAATGTCCCTTACAGAATAATGGAATTGCCTGAGACGAATCCCATCTGAGCCACACGACGCCAGGACAACACCCGTGAGAGGCAGTTTGTGTGAACAGAGCTGTGTGTTGAATACGACCGGAGGTACACTGCATTGTGGGTAATCGCTTTGACTTCCATTAGACGGGACAACACCCTGTGTTGCCTCAACACCACAGATTGGAATCCTGGTAGTTACCTTATAATAAGTGTTATTGGGCTTCAACGTGCCGGCCTCTGTCACACAGCTGCAGGTGAGGCATAGCGGGGCCGATTGTTCCCTGGAATTAGTGAGACAGGCCACGACAGGCCCCCATGTGATGTGCAGACGCACTAATTGTCTGTGTGTGTAACCCGCCTCGACCGCTGTCCCACAAAGGAGCAGAGTAACAGCAGGTGACACCTGCAGCAGAAGCATCCGCAGAGCCGGCCCAGCTTCCTCTTCTTCAAGCTTGAGAGGGACCTGACAGTTTGGGAGGTTCTGGGAAGGGGGTCAGCCTCACAGGTTTGACCTCTGGCGTGCGGGGCGGTGTTGGGTGGTGCCGGGTTCCTCTCGAACAGGATGTGCGTATGTTCCGGGTCAGCGAGCACGCCACCCGCCGGCGAGAGAGAGTAAAAACTGAGGTATGGACAGGGAGAGAAAGACAGGATGGCAGAAAGTGGATGTCTGTGAAAATCAGATACTTAGGAACTCTGGGAAGAAGGGGATGTAAAGCCACACACAGCCCGCCTTCCCGGCCCGATGCCCCCCCCACCCCCCCAACCTGCGTTCATCCACACTTACCTCTAATTGGGTGTCTTTGTGTCTGAGACCCTCTCTGATACCATCAACTGTTCCCAATCCGCGGCTCTGTGAAAGGAGGGCACTTACCCACAAGAGCAGCGCAGCAGACATGCCCCCCCCCCCCCCCCCCNNNNCGACCATGCCAGACAGCCGCCAGGACCCTTATTGCTAGGCAACGCATCCCGCCGTGTTTCAGCTGTGATGTACAGTCTGCGAGACGCAGAAGCCCGGCAGGCGAAAAATTCACCAAAGGAAGCCCCCCCCCCCACATTTGACTGACATCTGCAGACCAGCATCACATGGTTGGGGGACATTCTTCATGAAGAATTCAGAACCTGCAGGATACCCGCGCAACACACACACACATTCACACACATACACACACACACACACACACACACACACACAGGATGTGTACTGTGGATGCAGAGGGTTTTTGCATGTCAAGGGTTGTGTGTGTGTGTGTGTGTGTGTGTGGGGGGGGGTTATGGGGCAACAGGTGGGGAAGGGGGCAGCAGGTGATGGAAGTGCTCAGGGAGGTCTCTGCTGTAACGGGTTCGAGGGCTCCGCACACGCACTTTCATCTGAAGAGGCCTTGGCGGGGGGGGGGGGGTGGTTACTCTGTGCTTCCTGTCTCTCTCTCATCAGTAGCTGTTTCTCTCCATCTTTCCCTCCACATATCCAGCTCCACCCAGTCAGCCACCTCATTTACATATAAAAAATACCCCGAGGGTCTCAAACAATCTTAAACAACCGCTTTCCTTCGTTTGACTGTTTCAGCTTCCACTCCCTCCCTTGGAGGTTTATTCCAGTTTATTGACAGCGATCAATAAGCAGCCCACCCCCCACAATCTCTCTGGTTCCTTACCGACTCCTGCTGCTTGGTCTGAGATGTTCTCCCTCCCTTAAAGGACTGACAGGCTGATGCAGGACCAAGGACCGACCACAAGAAGAGGCGTGTCTTAAAAAATTTTTATTTTAAAATTCAGCACTCAAAGGAAAAGAAACCAAAATGACAGAAGGCATTGTTGCATTTACAAGTGCCAAAAATCTTTTTGGTATGTTAGAATTCAAAACAAAAACAAAAACAAAACAAAACAAATCATAAATAAAAAGTGTGTTGGCTGTTTGTGGAGAGGAGTTTCTCAGAGAGGACAAAGGGTAAGGCACAGAGACCCTGCAGCAGGGAAGGAGAGACTCAGAGAAAACATCTCAAAGGTGAGCAACAGTCTGCCAAAACACTCTTAAAGGCAAAGATCTTCTTTCCTAATAGAATCAGCCAATCAAGATGCCCATAAGTACATTTCCTTTTAAATTCACTTTTTTTTTTGAACATCTGACCTATGTACAGTAACCGTAAGACATCCTTCCTTCACAAAATATATATGTACAGTTTTTTTATGATTTATACCAAAATAGCTATACCATATAGATCAGAGTGTCATAACTGGATTTATCGTTGAACATACATTTATGGTTGACATTAATCAGCAATGTTATCTGTTTGCTTGAGTGATCATTTCAGTGGCGTAAGGTTGTTTGCCTCATAAACGTGTCCCTAAAGACATCAACACCACCTGTCTTATCCAGTGAATCTGGCTGAAACTTCCACCTTTATCAAGCCACGCCCCAACCCCTCCAGGCCCCACCCTCCCCACAGACTCCTCCCACTCACAACCACCAGCAGCAGTCAATTGTTAAGGCTAGACTCGTCTGACCGACATCTGGCAAGGAGATTTTAAGTTTACGCAGTTTGCCGTAATCAGGTAACTCTCTGCCTGGGGTGGATTAACCGGAGGATTAAAGTGTGGTACTTTTACCAGGCAGGGATAGCGAGTGTTGTAGGAAGCACACATATGCACCAGGAGTACAGACACGCAGGTAATTACACGCAACATGAACATTTTCATATATATATTTGGTCTTTTAAAGGACCTGTTTTTTGCTGGAAGTTTCCAGAAATCTATGCAGCAACAGCAGGGACTAGAGCCTCCTGCGCCCTGTCCAGGAATGTGAGCTCCAGGCAAATCATGAACAAAATGCACCCCTGTCGTTCCACGTGTCACCAACAGGGCGGCGCAACTACCAAATGGATGGACGTCAAAAGTGCAATGGAGAGAGCATATGTACAATTGGGTAAAATGAAATAGAAGGGAGACTGTAAGGTTGGGGGTTGATATACCTTCCTACATAGGGAGGTGGACAAGGCCCACTGTCCTTCAGAAACCAAAGCAGGTGGAAACATAGAAGCCTGTCAGTCACCGTCACCCGCATCCCATTGGTTGAAATGGCAATGATTGACAGCGAACAGCAGGAACGCCCACCCACCGTCTGCTTCGAAGCCTGATCTCTGATTTCTACCAATCGTCCACAGCAAATGGCTTGACTCCAGTTCGGCTGTAATGGAAACTCAGTGCTTTGCAACCTTGTTTCTGACGATGTTTTAAAAATAATAACAAGCAGCGTCTTTCGCCTACATTCAGCGTGGAGAGGATCCATCCATCTCCTGGGTCTAAAATGTTTTTTTCTTCTGCTCTCTGTGAAGCCAAATTTCCCAGAAGGCAACAGGAGCTTCAGCTCATCTTACCTCACCAGTCGGCTTATTTATGCATTTTCAGTGCTAAGCTGGGGATTTAGTGTGTGTGGGGGTGTATTGGACACTCTCTGATTCTGACGGTAGCACTGACGAGTCCAAACTGCGCCCACTTCCTGTTTTCAATCAATGCCAAGCTACAAGACTAAGTAACCAAAATGCAGCCCCTCCCACGGCCCCGCCCACCCTGCCAAGTGGCCGGCATGTAAGTGGGCCGTAGCCAGAAAAGCCAGACCGATTCTTGAAGGACAGGAAAAAAACAGAGAAAAACTGCACTGTGCTTGCACACGGACTACAGGCAGAGATTGGGGGTGAAAGGCCTTTGTAAATAAAGGCAGCAAACCGACAGAAAGCCGTCACTCAGCTGCTAAGCAGCATATGGTCATTAGTCACTGACTAAAGATTTCAGTATTAATAAAATGTACAAATAAATACCCACCATTTGGTTCCTTACTGTCTGCACACGTTTTAGCTCTGAAGCAGGAAAAAGAGAACACGAGAGAGTTAATTCGCTAACGTGACGGACACGCTCTGCCCCCACTCTGCCGCAGCCAATGGATGTCTGGACGACCCCCCCGTCCTTTCAGTAAAGAGGCAAAGTTGGGGCGGTGTTCCGTATCTGCGGCGACCATAAGGAAAAATGGAGATCCAGTCACGGTAAATTCACTAAATTAAATTCAAAATAAACAGACTCGGGGCGGGGAGCTAAATCAGACTCGCCAGAATTAACGGGAGGTTTCTTAGTCAACAAAATGCAGAACCTCGTTAATTATAACTGGTACGAGGCTGGGGGGAGGAATGCTCAAAGTGTTTCCTTTTAACAACCTGAAATATGTAATAAAACTGTCACAAATAAATAACAGCATAGAAATCCAGCCGCAGAGCCTCCAATCCAGCAGGGGGCGCTACCTGATGCGGCCATCGGCTCTGGGGGGCCCCAGCTGAGACTTGGGGTCAGGACTGAGTGAGCTCCATTCGGTCTTGGCACAGGCCTGCAGGCCGGGGCAGGCCCCAGGGCCCACCGCGCACACGCTCATGGGGGCCCAGCCCTCAGCCACCAGACCGTCCACCCAGCGCTCCAGGGCAGGGCCTGTCAGTCCGGCGTTGCGCTCGGCCGCTTCCACCTGGCCCAGGTGCACGGGGATGTTGAGGATGGGATTCAGGCCATGGAAGCTCTGCTCCATGTAACTGTTCTTAGCAGGACCGTTGTGGAGCCTCAGGGCGTCGTCTGGAAGGGGGAGAAGAAAGCAGAAGGTGCATATAAGCGGGGTCCGTTCGGCCACGAGGACCCACACACGAGGACGACCGCTTACGGAGAGTCGGGAGGACCGTCACGCAGAAGGTCACCAAGAGCAGGACTGGGTGTAGCAATGCCGTCTTCTAAGAGAATCCCCCACAAAGGCGGACCGGCCATCCCTCGGAGCCCCTGCCCCGTCCCGCCCTGCTTTAGCCCCAGCATCAGATGGATCACAGGCTACTGGACGGCATTGTTGTTCGCGGGCGGGTGGGGGGTGCTGACTTTCTATGGGCTCGGCTCCATCCCTGTCCTGATCTAATCTGGACAATGCGGACACCGGGCACGCCGCAGTCTTTCCTGCGACGGTCTGGTGACTCATCCCACACGCTGAGGTGACGGCGATTCTGTGATTTTTAATGCTGGTTGGAGATGAACTCCTGACTTTGGAGTCACTGATGAAGAAACAGACCCTCTCAGATAGCGGGCAGGTTTAGATCGGCGGCGGGCGGACATTTAAACACCCCCGCCCGCCCTGCTTTCCTGCATTAAGCATGGAGGCCCTCCTTGATTAACGCTTTTGTTCGTTGTTGATGTTTGTGGCGGGCTCCTTGCAAACGTATGGTTTGCGTAGTGGGCCTCTTAGCACCACAGCATCATCTTCATAATCGGCGTCAAGCTCTCATCTCCTCGGGAACTCGCCATGGTTCCCCTTGGCGCTGGTGGGTCCATACCTCACATGGAGGGCAGCCCGGCCGGTGGTGTCCGTTTGCGATTCGTACCACTCGTACTGAATTCCAACCGCGGTACGCTGCCGTCTCACGCAGTGAGATCACTCTCACCTCAAAGCCCTGCCCACACACCCCACGCGGCCAGCCGTGGCAGCCACAGGGAGCCTCTCTGAGATAATTCAGGCTACTCCATTTAGGGCCTGTGCTGGCCCACATTGAGTCATCTACCTCTTGATGGATTCTGCGGCGTTCACCACATGTGCAGATCACATGACCCTTCTTTACTCACTTTGAGATGAGGAAACTATGGAGTCACTTTGGTGATATTTCACCAGATGCTATTTTTGAAAAACCTCAATACAGAATAGTTAATTTTGCCCCGGTGGAGGTCTAGAAAGATGCGGGCAGCTAAAGAACTCCAGGTTGGCGCTGCAGAAGTTACTGGAAGGAAGGCTTTGCTGGAGCATGGCAGCATTATGCCTTTGGGCTGTGGCACACACTTGCCGTTCCAAAACATGGGCAAAAGAGCCCATGCCCATGCCGACATGCCAGATTCACCACCTTCACCTGGTTCCCCTCAGAACCTTCCAGTGGGGGGGGGGGGGGGATTTGTGATCCCTTTTGCCCCCTCAGGCACAATGAGGTTGGCTACTTGGCTGCAGAATTGAGTAGCCGGGGGCAACATGCAGTGCTGCACACACACACACACCCAAAAACAAACACACACACACACACACACACAAACACACACACACAAACACACACACACACACAAACAAACACACACACACACACACACACACACACACAATGTCTCCTGCACCGGTAATCAGACACAACGGCCTGCTTGCAATCAATCTGACCGTCTCACGGCTGAATGTTCCGGCCGGAATGTTCCAGAAGCTGCTCTCTGTGTATTCAGTTCTTGGTCAGGGTTCTCCTTTTCAGAAATGCTCAGACGTCGGTGACTTACAGCAGAGGGAGAGTCTCCACATTCCTCCCAGCAGCCATGATAAAGACCCACTGTGCAAAGTGGAATAAACTGCAGCTTTTCCTTACAAAGTCACTTGTTGTTAAGGTGCCAAATTGCTTTTTAAATGTTTCCTGGTGCTGTGAATCACAACAGGGTGCTCACTCTGCATCCTCCCGGTGAAATAAGAGTGAGTTTAATACATAATAGCTGGTTAAGTCACCTTGGATAACAGTATCTCCCACTAGAGAAGAGAAATGGGTGTTACTTAAATTGGTTCCTGCTAAATCAATTTATGACTCACAGTAAGCTCCATCCACTGTAAAGAGTGACAGCTCACAGAAAGCTCCACCCAAGGTAATGATTGAGAGATCACAGTAAATCCCACATACAGCGACTGTCAGCTCACTGCGAGCTCCACCTTCTACGATAATTGACAGCCTACACTAAGCTCCATGCACAAAAACAACTGACATCTCACAGGCTCACAGTAAACCCCACCCACTGCAGTGATTGACAGCTCACAGTAAACCCCACCCACTGCAGTGATTGACATCTCACAGTAAACCCCACCCACTGCAGTAATTGACATCTCACAGTAAACCCCACCCACTGCAGTGATTGACAGCTCACAGTAAACCCCACCCACGGCAGTGATTGACAGCTCACAGTAAACCCCACCCACTGCAGTGATTGACAATTTGTGATAAATCCCACCTTTTGCTTTGAAGTCTGATATCTCCCTGCAGTAAATAATAGAATTCTTTTAAACACTGAAGCTGAATCTCGACACAGTGACAGTGACCCACCTCGGCGGATGGGCTGACGGTCGCTGTAGGCCAGCGGGACGATGAGGAAGCGGGTCTCGGCCACGGCGGCCCACTGGTGCAGCACGCGTACGGTCCAGACGCCGGGCCTGAGCGGCGGGTTCAGCGGCGGCTTGTAGTGCGTGAAGTCGGCGGCACCGTCGATCAGCACGTCGTAGGTGGCGGCGATGACGTTGGTGGGGTCCACCCACACCACGGTCACTGTCACGTTAGGCCCCTTGGCCCACTGCTGCATCCCCACCGGCTCGTCCAGGGGGCCCATCAGGTTGCCGAAGTTCCGGAAGATCCGCTCTTTGGCATCCCAGTCTGTGCCGATCTGAGGGGGGAGACAGTGCCGTGAGCAACACGGAGCCCGCGGTTGCTCTCAAGGGGGGGGGGGGGGGCTTCAGCGACAGCGGGGTCTCACTCGGCCATGCAGAAGGAAGCTTCCAGACTCGAGTAAAACAACGAGCCCCTTAACCGCTTTCATTACTCAGTCGTGCCTCCCGCATGCTAAACACCAGCTATTCTCCACGGCGAGGGAGGGAGGACGGAGGCGAGCTCGTTCAATTTACAGGAACAGAAAATAAAAATCTTAGTGGCCGGAGGTCATCGGCTTCAGATTAGAACGTAAACGGGTTTGCTTAGGAAGGGCAGACTGAATTATAAACGCAACGCGCACGGGCACCCGAGGACGGACGTGACGTGGCTAGAGGTCAGCGGTTTCTATTGGTGCTCTGAAACGCATCATCGCGGCTTTTGGCGGGAAACGTGACGTCTTAAATGTGTGTTTTGAGGACTATGGAGCTGGGCCGAAGAAGGAAAGAGAACTTATATGCACTTATCTGAGGCCAAGGCTAGGGTAGTAGTTTCTGGGGCCAATCAAAATGTCCCCTAGGAATAAATGGAATAAACAGCTAGCAAGTAGAGTAAGGAGATTCTAGCTAGCTGGTCAACAGAACATGCTGCCTCAGCATCTCCTAAATAAACAAAGTGACTCATTAATATTTAGTGCATTGACTGTTTGTGGCCAATTGGAGGCCCAAACCTTAGGGGCCCCAGGCTGAAATGTGGTTCGAGTGGTGATTACCGCTGCCGCTTGTCTGGCGCCGCCCTGGTGGTTACCTCTATAAACTGCAGTCGAGAGAAGCTTCCCGGAGGGCCTGAGAACCTGAAGGGCGTCTTGGGCGTGACCCAGGTCTCCAGGGCCTCCACCTTGCTGGTGGCCAAGTTGGCGGCGTGGTGCCTCACCAGGTAGCCCTGGAACTGGTCGGACATGAAGTAGAGGTGCACCGACACTGGCTGTCCCACTGGGAGGTACCTGTGGGGGTGGGCAGGATGATTCAGGGATGGTTACGATTTACAGATCTGACTGCATCACGGCACCATGCGGGTCCTCTTCAGACAGATGTTCTGGGGGAAGCAGAACCCTGCGAGGATCTCCCTGACGTCAGCACGTCGATGCACTACTGCCCCACTACTGCCGCCCCGTTCCTCCACCTCCCTATCTCTCTCTGTCACAAACAAACATAAGTGCACACAGACACACACACAGAGACACACACACAGGATTGTAAATATATCTTTGTGAGGACTCTCCAGTCATTTCTATGGGAAAAACTCTAACCTCAACCTGACAACCTTAACCCCTACCCAGCCCTAACCAAACAAAATATTTTTAGTTTTCTGACTGCAGTCATAGATTTTTAATAAAGTGATGTTCCCCTTGTGTGGGTCCCCACAACGTCAAAATTACAGGTTTTTATTACATTGTGGGAACATTTGGTCCCCACAGTGTAATGTATACCTGGACCACACACACACACACACACACACACACACACACACAGATGCAGCCCCAGCAAGCGCCGGAGTCCCAGACACTGACGTCAGAAATCCCCCCCGCTCCCATATGCCTGCCAGCTGATCACCTCAGCATGGCACAGAGGTGTGGGGCGTGCCAGCGGGAACTCCTCTGCAAAGTCACCCTGACACACACACACACACACACACACACGCAAACACACACACACACACCTGAAGCTGCGAGCGTTATTCGCAATAGACCTCGGGATTTAACCTGCTCTTAACGATTCATGTTCTCATAACTTGGCTGCACAGTATGCCGCAGGACGTATGGCGTGATCAGGCTTCATGACAGTAATTTTTTTATCATGTAATATTTGTTTATTATTTCATATCAGATGCTGGGGAATAACGTCTGAAGGAGGTCGGTCAGGAGAGACGAGTTAATTTTCCTCATCACTTACTAAGCCTTATAAATGTTTAAAATTTTCTGCAGAATAGCGACAACCTAACAGCGAATTCTGTACGAGGTCCAGTAAGGTGCGGCGGGCGAGGAGGCTGGCTGAACTGGAGCGGGGGGGTACTGGAGGTGCGGCTGCGAGCAGCAGGACCGGAGCTGGACCGCATGAGACTGATGCGCACGCAGCATGCAATGCAGTCGACCCGCAAACAGATCGACCGTCCCACAAGCTGAACACCCTCTAAATCGAGCCAGTCCCACACCCAGGACCAGAATCCATCACGGCAATGTGCCCCACCACTCTAGGCTGGGGGGGGGGGCTCCTTCCTCTAATGTGCCCGATTAAGCCCCCCTCCCATCTCGCTGCCTTTTTCAGAGGCAACCCCTTCCACGTTTACAGGCAGAACTCCGCTTTGGAAAGCTGTTGGCGTTCCCGGGATGAATTATTCATGGGGGAAAGAGGTGCAAAGATCAGGGATCTGGAGGAGAGGTGGGGAAAGAAGCAGACCTGCAGCCTCAAGGAGTTCACAGCATGTGGGGGGGCAGCGTGACGGCTGGGGAGGCGACTCGTCCTGGGGGCAGATACAACCCCCCCACCCCCCCCAGATGTTTTAAAATATAAATATGTAGCTAGTGAGCAGAGTCAGATTGTAGGTAGCTGTTTAGTAGAACATGCCGCTTCAGCATCTCCTAAATAACAAGTTTATTTGACATTTAGTCTAGAGACTATCTGTGGCCAACAGGGGGCTCCACAGAAATGTGGGGTTTGAGGGGGGGTAAACACCGCTGCTGGCGCCACACACCCAGCCTCGGTGGGGGGGCCGCCTGATCAGGGGATCCCGCTCTCGCACCTTATCACAGTGACTCCAGCCACCCGCCACAGGGCCCCCATTACGCCCC
>JAODJW010000004.1:132622-151132 GCA_026777045.1 Hyperopisus bebe
CGTTCATTAGACAGAAGGAAGCCTTCAGATGCTCTGTCCTCCAAGACCAGGACTGGGAGGGGCTTGGGGGGTGGGGGGAGGCTCCCAGTGTCCTTTTTGTCAGAATTACTTCACTACCACTTCAAAAGAAAGGCAGGACATCAAACTATTGGAAAGGCTTCTGTCAGCAGGAACTGCACTGCTTTCAAAATGAGATTTTGGCGTGGGCTTGGAGCAGATGTCTTAGAAATCCGAATAAAATGAAAAAGACGCTAACTTGAGAATGAATGAAAACAAGAGTTCATCAAGTCTGAGCTGACAAGTGTGGTGGGGAACGGCTGAATGACGGCTTCCGTAGGGGGTCATAGGGGCATTGTGGGATTGGTGTCAGCAGAATAGGAGGTCTTCTGTCCTATTCACAATCACGCCCTATAAGCAGAACTAGTCTGGGTTGAGCCATGCTAGTTTACCCGTCTTTGTGCTCGGGTACAAACACAATGCCGGAGCTAAGCTACAGTCCTTCACTCACACCCGGAAGGCTCACCCACGTGCTCTCCACTCCCTTGTTAACAGTCGGGAAGGATGGCGTGGCGCCACTCACCAATTACACATGACTCACGACTTAAGGAAAAGCACGATCTCTGAGCTCGCTTTGCAGTTGTAATTACCAGCACTGTTAGCATCTGACACGAGTGCCGCCGCATTTAATGTGGCTGCTCCGCATGCGGCCTCGTGTTTCATTTACCGTTTACTGGTAGAAATGATCATCGTCCCCAGCATTTACAAACACACCGCTAAGCTAATATTGGCGGTTCACTCAGACGACCTGTGGTGTGACCAAGCTTGCATACGGTCTAGATGCAACAAGAGGACTTACCCTCTAGGGGACAATATCGAGTTACCCGCTCAGGCATGAGCTGGCGCTCTTTGTGTCGGCAGTACACCTCAGCGATCTGCTGGCGGCATGCTTTGGTCTTGGCGCGAGACAGGGCTGAGATGGCCTCCTTGCCGCTGATCTCACACTTAGGGGGGTGATCGTAGCGGACCTCGGGGACATCGGTGAAGGCTTCCCGGCTGAGGGGGTATGCGTGCTGCTGATGAGGCCGGGAGTCCCAAGGCCCACCTTGTGTGTGTGAGTGGTTCCATCCCTGCTGGACCACAGCACCTTCTTGCAGGGCTTCATTGGAGCTCTTGCTCAGGCTCACCAAACGACCCTCCTGGGCGACCCTCAACCTCTCTTTGCCGGGGGTCTGTCGCTGGGGCTGGGAGCGACCCTCGAAGTTACTGTGATCAATGCTCTCAAAGTCTTTGGGGACCGAGTTCTCATTGTTGCTGTCCACCCGCACCTTCTCCTTAGGCCGATGAGGTCGGTACCCAACCTGCATGGACAACAACAGAGCAGGAGCAAGTCAGTGTGATGTGGGAGCCCAGTTCATCCAGCCGAGAGAGAGAGCTGTGCCCATGCTGGCCCGCCGGGAAGGGTAACCGTGGCTTTAACAGAACCACAGTCTCAGACGCCCTCTGCTCGTGTCCTTGAACAGCAAATCATCTGCAGACAGAGGCGTGAACCCGGCGAGCCAGTAGACCATGTCTGTATGAGCTCCAAGCCGGCACCAAAGACGAGAGGAGTCAGAGGAGGAGGAGGGACACGGGAGACGCAGAAGAAGAAGTGGTTTGCTACCGGCATAGAGGACGGGGGAGGTCAGGAGGAACCAGACAGGCATGTGTCACGTGGGACAGGAGAGACCAGAAGTAATGTAGCATAAAGAACTACCGGGTCATCCCAAGAGGCGAGAGAGGGGTATTAGTGTAGCACAACAAGCTGGGGGGGGGGGGGGGGGCTCAACGGTCAGGATCGGGCTTTTAGCCAAAGGGCTGCAGGTTCAGATCCAAAAAGCAAACTGCTGTCACTGGGCCAGTTGTTTAATCCTGCGACTGCTCCGCCGCATTTCCTGCATTTAAAGCGGCGAAGAGAGTAAAATGAGTAATTTGCTGGGGATAAAAGGGTTTCCTCACACACTACAGTGAGTAAATAAGACACGCACTGGGATACAGACCTCGCCTCTGAAGGACAGGCCATTCTCTGTGTGTCACAGGAACTAGCACTGCTTGCTCAGTGCTCCTTCTGACCATGCCACCTCCACCCCCCTTGTCCAACAGCCCCCAACCCCAGAACACATCAGATCATCAGATGGGGAGGATGGAGAGGAGCTCTGTTCTTTCATACCTCTGCGTCCTACAAGTTTGTCCTCGGAAACCTCGAGCATGCTGGTGAGCAGCGAGGCGGGGAAATCGCAATGGTACCCCCCGCTCCGCCCCACCCGCCGGAGGGAAAAATGATTTTGATTAGTTTGTGTAAGATAGGAGAGAAGATAACACGGGCCCATGAGTCACTGCTATTCGAGTGACCTTCTCACTCCGGTGGCAGCAGAGAGCACACAAAACATCGAATGGGGCCCATGTTGGGGGTGGGGGGAGATGAAGTCTGGAAGATGAAGGGCATATTCCAAAAAATGATATTTATCTCCAGACTTAATAGATACACCAGCACACAAACACACTTTTCTCTTCCCCTGGTCATCTTTTTCCAGCAGACTTTGGTCTCCTGTCAGCTGCACATTACAGGGGGTAAGTAGGTGGGGAGGGGAATTATGGGGGCCTGTAATTAATCGCTTGAGGCACGACCAGCAGTGAGTGCCAACCACCAGGGAGCAGACAATCGATCGCCTTTTCACAGGGAGTGACAGTTTTCCCAGGGTGCACTGGGGATGTGGGCCACCAGTCTGCTGCTGAGTGGGTGCCGTACTCCATTCCCCACCCCCTTCCCAGACAGTTTTGGTTTATTCTGTTTGTTGCCTTTAAAAGCGGGTGAAAAGTGGGCAGGGCACGGCAGCCAGTATAAACCCTCTAAAAGCTCAGGCACCCACACTTCTTACTGGTCTTGACCCCCTTCAGACTGTAACCCTCACACACTCTTTTGGTGATGTCCCATCTGATAAATGAATAAACTCTCCCGGGTAATTTTCTCTATGCCGCAAGGCTGTTTGCGCTTAACTTTCCATGGTAAACCGTAAAAGTCACCGCAGATAAGAGAGCCCAGTCAATTAGGTGTATAACGGTCCAGCTGGGCGAGTGGCAGGCTGTGGCAGGCACCCGGGAGGCATCTGAGCAGAGCTGGAGGATGTAAATTTCACTCATGCTTTAGCCGGGTTCTCCGCATGGACCTTGGGAGCCCGATTTGTCAAGGGGCTGTGGTGAAATTAGCTGTTTGGATTGGGAGCCGGGTGCAAGTGAGGCAGGTTAACTCAGTTTGTGATGGTTTTTCTTCAAGCACCTCTGCTTCCATGGCTTCACATCTCACATCAAGCATCAGCCAAGCAGTCCTACCAGGGATATCAACACAGCTCCTCCTCACACTGCTGTGATGGCAAGGATGAAGTCTAGATTTAACCAAGGGCGGTGCCATAATCCTCCTTTGTCACTCCTCTGTGAAACCACTGTCAGATCAATGGGATCATAGGTCGGGCCCCAGGGCCTCCAGCAAGGTTACCTTTACCACTGTACATAAACATCTTGCTAACAGTGAAAAGTGTTTTTTGTCCATTTTAAAGTGCCCCCCTTTCACTTTGAAAGCTTCAAGAAAATTGGTTGCACATCAATATGACGTCTGCGTTTAGAGTCTGTCTACGCCGGCTGTATTAGTCTAACCTAATCATGCCGTTCTGAAATTACCCCTTAACACATTTCTGTTCGTTTATGGCACATTTTGATGTATGACTGAAGCAGAAAGCCTTCGATTATCTGGGAAAAACAAGATCAGTGTTTTTTTTTTTTTTTTTTTTTGGGATGTCCTTGCTCCTCCCGCCCGGAGACAGTGGGGGCCAATCCCGGCCAGGCAGACAGCTGGTGGGCCAGCTGGCAAATGCATCCGTGTCAATTGGGGCTTGGGGAGGTTAAACTGAAAACACCCCCCCCACCCCAGCCATGGAACTGGGGAAGGTTTGTTCGGATTGTTAAAATTGCTCCAAGTTCACAGGGGACGGGACAGCTAACTTATAACTAATACCCAGAATCAAGTTACACAGACAGAGAGTATGATTATGTCCTAATACCCATCAATAATGGCCAACATCCCATAATAATGCAGGTATCATCCCACTTTAGTTGTATAAATTGCCCTCTTCCTCACTACTGCCATCTCCCACCATTTGACATCCCAAAAGACTGCTTGCTGAGTCGGACTACCACACACTGCCGGTGACTTACTCATTTAAAAAAATACTAGCCACAGATACAGCCGATGACACTCCCAGCCACTGCAGGAGCACAGGAAATGGACAAATAGGAAGTGATGTAAGAGCCAAACTTGTCCGAGACGCCCACAGCTGAGAAAACATGGCCTGGTAGGAGGACAGCTCAGTCTGGAGACCTTGTAATGACGATAAGGACCACACCAAACCATGCACTGCAGGCTAGCATTAAAGAGAGCCCCTCCCTTTACAAAAGGAATCACTGCTTCGTCGCTGGGGCTCTAATCTACTCTGTGGCTGTTAATAGCATGGTACCAGAGTCTGCTGGGCACACAATCAGGCCTGTAATTTATCCAAGGGCAAGGAGGCAGCCAATGGGAAAGGTCCCTGGCTACACCCTGCGGGATCTGTCACAGGTGTCTGCAGGTCTGACACTGGGGGGGTGCATAAGAACATGGAGCCAAACCCTGGCATGGAAGGAAATGCAGTGATAAGGTTGAGGTTCTGGGTACTTCCTGTCGGCTTCCCATTACATTTTATTTATCTGGCAGAAGCTGGGGAATGATCAGCGATCAGAGAGAAGACAGCTTGGGGTCAGATAGCGGAGTCAGCCAATGGCCCTGAAGCAGCTGAGGGTAAAGGCCTTGTGGTACCATTACTATGTTGGGCACAGGGTTTGAACCCACAACCTTCTGGACCTGGTCACTAAGCCACAGAGCTAAGCAGGGCGCGAAGAGGGTAAAACCGTGGCTAATCACAGACTTTGCTAACGGCTCGTCCGAGCTCATAGGCAGCTGATTATTAACGGCATGACCCAAGAGACATGTACCAAGCTCTAAACGTGTCATCATGACCTCCATTAGCAGCTCCGCCCACTCAGCCTCGGTATCGGTGCTATACCAAGGACCTGCCCTTGCCGAGCGCCTCATATGCCAATTAAAGTCACCGCGGGAACCAGCCGCCGTCCCACCACCCAACATTAGTCACCCCTGGCACCAAACTGTGACTGGAATGACGGGACACTTGGAGACCCAGAGAGAATGTGAGGGGAGAGCGCCCCCCCCCCCCCCCCCCACGACTTTGCGTTTTCCCCACCCCTGTTTTCAGATTAACAGCAGATTTCCTCCCAAGTCCCAGTCAAGCAAAGAGCGAATTAAACAAATGCATTTTCCCCCGACCATCTAAGAAGAGCAGGTTAAAAAGATGAACTTTGGCATGAAGCCATTTCCCTCGTGCCGGGAAAGTTCTTCGATTTATCCCCGCTTTCACGTCCTGTAGGAGGAAAGGAGCTCTCATCTTCCCCGGCGGTGTCACCTGCTAATGATTTCGCAGCCTGACATTCACATAACTTTTCCGTTACAGTTTCAGCCTTTCTAAGTACGTCTCATAACCAGACTACCAAGCTGCTGCCATGTCTGATTTGTTTTTTGTTCACCTCTGTTGACAGATGTCATGCCGATGTCTGATTGCCACTGGGTCCTCGGAATTACAGCGTGGCGTCCACAGTGTGTGTATGTAGAAGAATCGGACCCGGAGGCCTTACCGGGACCCTCGGTGGGTCAGCATGTCACTCGAGGGCAAGGTCAGTGTCAAATCTGATAATGTCCTCGTTTTCATTTCCGTATGGGTGTTCCCACACAATCAGATTGAATTCAGAATTAAAAAAGGTACCACAGAAGTGTCTGTCTCGGGATTCCAGCTCCTTGTTACTGTGATTCAACCGCTACTTGTGACCGCGCAAACCTCTCACAGAAGGATGATGAATGAAAGGCGGTGGAGGTCACCTGACCTGGAAGCAGTCACGATAATTTCCAGGCCGCACTCCCAAACTGTAGCGGATGAGGGGCAGCTACTCCCACAACACCCCCGGGCCTTAGTTAACCCTCTCATTTACTGATGGAAAGCTCCGTGTCATGGGCATTAATTAGCACGACGAGTAAAATCACCTGAGAAGACAGGCCAAGCGTGAAGGAAGGTGGAAGGAACAGATGAAGCCACACTTAATTAGGGGGAAAACCAACATGTGCAGAAGCGATCCCAGATCATCATGGAAACTCAGAGCTGTACCCCCCCCACGCAAGCTGCGTGTGCATCTGTGTGTGCGTGTCTGTGTGTTGGCAGTTGCGTGTGCGTTGCGTGACATTGATATATGTGTCCGTACGTCTTCTGTACGCCTCCTACGTTGCCCCCCCCCGCAATTCTCCATGCCCACAAGGCCCTGGGGTGTCTGGTCAAGGCCCCCCTGTGTCGTCTGCCGTAAGACCAGCTGGTCTCGCTCCACAGACACACCGACCCAAACGTACACAAACCCTAATTAGTGGCTATTTCAGTGCGGAAGGTTCCAGGGGGCCTTTCGTCGCCTCGTTAACGAGGAACCGGAGGCAGCCGTGAACGTGTGACCCCGGAACGGTGACGCGGGACTTCCAGCAGGAGAACATCGGGGGCCATTTGTAGCCGCTTTAGCTATGGGCAGACGGAAGCGTGCAGAAAACAAAGGGAGGAGGGCACTAACAGCGAGTAGGTGACGGTACGGCAGCCACCTTGCTGTTGCTGTGGCGCATTTTAAATGCCGAAATGCAACATGTATGTAGGCCTGCCGGTCCTGCACTTTTATGCACATGCTAAGAACACGCATAGCGGACTTGCCGTACTTTTCACACTGGGTCTGAATAACACAGACATCTCCAGAGGTAATAGCAGGGCGTGCAGTGCATGTTACTGAACACAGACAGCCCTAACACACAGTTGGTGATGCCAGTGTGGTTACTGATTGCTGGGAGCACAGAAATGTCCTCGAGAGAGAGAGAAGGAATGTAGAGGTGTGGCTCTGGCACTCTCACGGTGACCACGCCCCCTGGACACACCCCCCCCCACACACACACACACCCACCACCCACTCAGAGGGGCCTCTGCACCACAGTTCTGACTGCAGACGTGTGGTTTTGCCTCAATGGGATCTTTTCAGGAGGGCCAGGCAGTGTCACAGAGGCCTTCCTTGTAATTTGTAGGCCCGAGTACTGAACACGCGTATGTGTGTGTGTTAGCGTGTGCGTGCGTGCATGAACGACACCCACGGCTCCCCATTCGCTTGCTCTGGTCCAAGACGGGTTTGACCAAGGTGTACTCCGGCGCCTGTCCAAATAAAACAGATTGCCGGCAGTGAGCTCGACTTTCAAACTTAATTACGGCGACTGCGTTCAGCCTCGTGGAAAACCACCCATTAATCTCCCACTTTCGGAACATACATCCTGTTCCAGCCAGCCACGTGCTTGACATTTCACCCCGTGCAGCACGTTTAAATTCATTCCTGTCATTTTCCAGGCGTGTGATTCCTGGAACAAGCTGGCGGTGAGGACACCTCGAAAGAGAGAGCATAGGATCATATCCGTTAATCATACGATGCAATTACGCACAATTCCCCCCACGGTGACCCAGTAGGTTCTGAGCTCTCCCTGATCCCACTAGAAATATGGACAGTCTTGCTATGTTCTGGGGTGGTTTTCCTGCTGCTACAGGAAAGGGACGACAGGCATTGAGGGAAGAACAAGGATTTGATCGGAGGACCTAGTTGGTTCCCTCCTATTGAGGCGTCAGGAACCTCTCAAGGTGTAATGGGAAGGAAGAACCTTGATTCATCTGCAATCTGCAGTCTGGTTACTTGCTCTAAAGCAGGGGTGGCCAATCTTATCCGCAAAGGGCCGGTGTGTATGCAGGTTTTTGGGATAACTTGTAGGTCAGCTGTTTAAACCCAGGTGTGTGGACTCTTCAGCCAATCAGTCCTCTAATTAGTCATCTAATTAGGGAGTTGCAGCGAAAACCCGCATACACACCGGCCCTTTGCGGATAAGATTGGCCCCCCCTGCTCTAAAGGATCTTCATCACTGCTCTAGATTTGCATCTAAGGAAATGGTAAAGAGAACCCTTCCGGAACGTCAACCAGGGAATGTTCCACAGCTGCTCTATCTAGCCAGCCAGCGTCTCAGTCCTACCGTAAAGCGACAAGTACATATCAACCCAGTGAAACTCAGACTCCTCCTCACTGCAGTACTCTAGGTGGCATAAACAGGAAGGACCATCTTTTCGCAGAAAACAGGTGTGACTTACGTTTTTTCTCAAACAGACCATTTCAGCATCTTGTTTCTGAACATCTGGCCATAACCAACCTTTGTAAACCAGAAGCCACACCTTATATTGGCCTTGTGTCTTCCATAGATCCAAAAAACTCATTACAGTTATGGTAAAGATGTATAGACTCTCTTCTGTGGGAGGGCTTTGGTCGTGAAATAAGATTAACACCAGATGTGCAGACAATTCACATGACAGTAGGAGATTCCACAGATGGGTTGAGTTACATCATTATTTTTTTTTAACGTTCTCTCTCGACCATGAAAATCATGTTCTTACATGGTGACAGGGACACCTTTCCCTGTACATGGTCATTTTAAGTCCAGCGGTGGAATACAGCCATAAGCAATTATTGCCACCCCCCAGGTTCCAAATGTGGCTCTGTGGACCAAACCCGCAATCTTTTACTCTTCCTGCGGCCATTCAAATGTGGCTTCTCAAAATGACCAACGCAGGAAACAGACCGTATGGTAAACTCAAGCCTTGGACCACATGGATGCCCTGGAGGGGGCCTTAAGAGTGTTCAGGTTTCCCCAGTCCTCTTTAACGCTTAACGGTGTGTGACAGAGCGCTGAATTAGCTCGACACGGCGAATGATGAGCTCAATCGAGTGCCGGGTGGCTGAGAGTCAGCAGATGCCAGGACCGCTGATGACCTCGGGTAATGGGGTCAAAAGAATGGACATGGATGAGTTTAAAACAGGAGGACACACCTTTCAAGAAGCAAACAATGGCGGAGCAGGAAAAGAGCTACAAACTTTAAGCCAGTATCTCTCTCTTAAGTCCTGACACATGGCTCTTTATTTCGGTTGGGTAGGAGTCGGCCAAGAGCGTAATGGAATTCCATCTGCTATTCAGATCTGTCACTGTGTAGTACACAGTAAAGGTTAACAGGACCACAAGCCTTTGTTTTCATTATTTATTTGTTCAGAAAACACTTTGGTCTGGAGCAACTTGCCCAGCTTGCAGCTTTACTGGCACGATCCAAGCACTGTTTCCAGATATAATGACAGTCGTGGTTCTCGAAGCAACACCAGACAAAGCTACCGGCGACCCCAAGTTCCACTCGACCCTAAGGATTCTTGACAACTGCCAGTTTAGTCAGAATAAACACTTGAAGGGAATGAGCCTTTACTGCACAGCCCAACTCTAATGTAAGACGCTCACCTCAGAGCTTACTGGCAAGAAGCTGCTTCACGGGTCTCTAATTACCGTAACGATCTAGGGCTGGGATGTCTACTCACGATGAAGCCATTGATAACAAGCATCCTCGGGCATCCGGCTGATTGTCCAGTACGGAGAATAAAGACAGAGTAGCTATGATAACTACTGATTTTTTTAAATCACCGGCTCATGGGGCCTAGCATGAAATTGGACAGGAGATGCAGTACAGATTCCCAATACAAGGTGAGCGTCCCAGGTGAGTCTTAGTCAAATAGTCTTTGAACAGATTTCACCCTTGTGCTAAAGGCCCACATGTTTCATGTTTAGCAATGGCTCTTCTTAGCATGAAACTCGAAGACGTTTAATTAGGCAGGGGCCTACAAAAGGCCAAATTTCAGTCGATGCATTAAACTGGTCCGATTCACCGACCTCGTATGCCTCAGAGGTCAGGAGCGGAGAGGAGGCGTATTGCAGTGGCCTTCCTGATGTTAGGATGTGACAGGGGTCACTCAGGGGAAGTGGTTCGGGTGATGGGACCAGTGGGAGCGCAGAGGTAACCACACGGCATGGCGCAGCTTCTACTAACAGAGGCTTTTAGTCACGCATAGTGATGGCGGCACCGCATGCATTTTAACTCGAGCCGGGGGTCCGTTTTCAGGATGGCTCTTATTAAGAGCAGTCTGGGGAAGGGGGAGTGTTCACGGCCCAGCTGTGTGCGGTTTACTGACCATAGAGAATGGTGCATGCGGGAGACACAGCACAATGCACAAGGCCGAACCAAGGTTCCAGTCAGTCCAAACTGAAACTGAAAATAAAGGACCAAACACTGAATGGATAATGCGGATCCTCTAGTTCCAGTAAGGGACCACAGCTACGGAATCAGTCATCACAGCTTACGGGGGGAACGGGGTGGATCCTGAATTCACTGTTGATGGGTGTAGGATGAAGGTCCCCAGCTGCACAGAAATAATACCACCCCACCCCCCGAAACCAGAGAAAAGATAAACAAATCAATAAGCACTTGTTCGGCTCACCTGTTACATAACAGCCAAATCAAGATGAACGACTTCAATACTGTCCCTACAGGTCATGGCGTGAAAAGTAGGGCCAAGCCTGCAAGTTGCATGGTACGCCCCCTAGTGTCTCATCAAATAATGGCAGCTCTTTGGGGTTTATTTTAATTCTTATCGAATTCAGGCTTGCTATAAATACTATGATAGGGCTCAATCAGTATTGGTGATACTGTATCGATTAGACAGTATTACAGGATCTTTTTTTCCAAATATTTGATTACTGAGAACATTGGTTTTTATCCTCTGGGATGAGCCAGGGATTACTGTGCAGGAGGTCTGGTGGAGGATTCCCTTTAATTTTCAAAAAAAGCGAAGGGAAGCACAGCATGTTTAAATCAGCGTAGGTGGTGGGCAGCGAGCACTCCGGACGTCAAGGTCAGGATAGGCACGGGCATGTAACCAAAGGCCGCCCTGTCGCTAAAAGACACCACGGACGGAAACGTGCGTTCCGGTAAGAATAATGAAGCCTCCATCATTCAGGGCTGACCGGCGCAGCCCGGCTTCCAGAGACTCCGCTCTGACGGAACGGCGGGAACTCCAGGCGCAGCGGGAGCGAACGGGCCGCGTTCACACCAACAGACGTCTTTCGTGAGATTGCATCAGGTGGGTTTCCGCTCGTCGCTGACGACAGCGTGTCGCCATGTCACCGCCGTGGGGGCGCCGGTTATTCCCCCTCCTCCCCGCCCCAGCCGTTTGAAGTCCCATATCAGATTTTACACAGTTCAACTGACCACCACTTTGGGTATGTTCCAGACGCACCAAACGGGGACCGGAATCTCAGGCAAGATGTCCCGTGATTTGGGGGTGTTGGGTTTTTCGCGTTAAACAGAAATTGCACTAAAACGGGTTGCAAGACCACTCAGGAGTTTGGGCAGCTGAATCTCTCCACATGGGGGCGCCGTCCCTCCCGAGACGACCTCGCCCAGATCACGCACATACGTTTCACAATCCGTCGTCTTCTAGCAGAATTGTGGCAACCATCCCATTATCTCTAAAACCCAGAAGCTGTGTTTTTTTTTTTAACAAAACGAAAGAGCGGGGCTGATCAAACAGCACGCGCATCTGTGTGATTGATTTTAAATCAAATTTCGGTTATCTGACGAGAGATTTAAATTGCGCCATAACTTCCGATGACATCAATGAATATTTCCAGTCTGCAGAGGATTAAAGTCGCGTTCTCCGTCATACGTAGCCCCAGAAAGGGGGATGGTATATTTCAGCGAATCTCCATCAAGTCTGACACATGGAGAATCAGCCAAGACATACACATACAGCTGATAAGATCAAAAGAAGCTCCTCAAAATCCATTTCACTATTAGTTCCAGGTGCCCTCCCGCCTTTGCTCATAAAACAAACATATTACTCAATAAGATAATGGCTCCCTCGTATATCTCACTGAGCAATAGACCCCCACCCCTCTCCCGGCGCCGAGTGACATTTTAAGCAGGCCCAATCCAGTACTTGGAGGTCACAGATTTCATAGCTTAACACGCAGCCATTTTCGGCGCTGCCATTCCGCTGCCTTACCCAGAATGTACCTCCACATACCAGCCGACGCGGAGTGCTTCTGAAGTTCTCTCCACCCGCCACTACCTGCCAGGGAGCGGTACTATTATCCTGAAGTGCCGTAATTATCTCCAAAATCAATTATAACGACCCTAACAACCCGTGCGGACGCCGTGTTGTCGGGAAGCCAAGTGGCGGCCATTAGGAACGAGCATTGCGGCATTCAGATCCATAAATAAATGACCTGGCCGAATTGGCATCAGAAAATCACAGCCCCCCCGAGGGTTCTAGAGCAGCCCCACCCGATCCCACCTCAAAGACACTGGATCTTGTGGCTCTTGGAAGGTTCTAGGTGCCCGCCACACGTCGGGAGTCGTCCTGCACTCTCATCTTCATTCCCCGTGTTATTTGCGACACACCCTCCAATTACTCACGCATTTATAGAATCACATATACATCAAGGGGAAGAAGAGGCCAGCAGGGCCGGGTTCTGCAGCCCGGCTCCTGCCATATGATTACACATTATATAACGGCCCATGCTATTTACGTCCACTTTTCAGCCGCTGGGCTGAGGCCTCAGATCAGAGCCCTGGCACATCGATCCCTCTTCAGGTTACCTGGGCGGTTTACGATCTAAGGAAGTGGGCCTTCCGTTACTGACCCGAGAACCTGGTACCTTCAATCAAATCCGGACTGAGCGAAGCCCCAAGGGCCAGTGCTTGATGCCATCAGTATTACAGCGGACATCAGCATCAGATCATATGAACAGAGGATATTCCGTACGATACGGATTTTAACGAAAGTGAATCTAGCTCTGTCTAAGCAAGCCCCGCCCCCAAGACTCCCACCGTCCTGGTCCACCACCCCCCCCCTCTTCTAATTGCTTTTATGGTGATTTATTGGGTCTTTAAAGATTCAACACACCTCGTGCATGAGGCGTTAATGTGGCTCACGGACAGCGAACCCCTCCGAACATGCCGGGGGGGGCTAGTTATCAGGGCAGGGGCCCTCCCCTAATGTACTTTAAGAGGCACCTCCTTCACTGCACTGTCCACACCAAAAAGACAGAAAGAGAGAGAGAAAAGGGGGGATCTGAAAAAGGGAAACAGAAAGAGGGAAATGTAAAAAAGAGAGGGAATCAGAGAGAAAGCGGGAGATGCGAAAAGGAAAGACAGGGAAGAGGGGAATGTGAAAAGAAGAGAGAAAAAAGAAAAGGGGAGATGTGAGAGAAAAAGAGAGAGATGTGAAAAGGAGAGAGAGAAGCAGAGAGAGGACAGAAACAGAGTGAAAGAGAGATACTTGAAAAGGAGAGAGAGGAACTGAGAGAAAGAGAATCAGGAGTTAAGGCGTCACTCTAAACGACGGCCCATTCCCAGCCTCGAGATTTCTGTGCAGGTGAAAAGGGTCTATAAGACCCCAAAGGGCAAAACTGCAGCAGGACGCTGGGCCAAACCCCGCAGCACGAGGCATCACCAGCCAGCGTGTCGGGGTACCACGCCAAGCGGACCTCGAATATGGCGCCGCTCTCCTGGCCAGACGGAGGGATGTGGCGTGCGGCAATATCATGCCTGTCGGGGACGGCGCAGAGTCTCTTCAAGTTCAGCTGTCCTACGTTTGTCCCCTGGACGCCTCTCCACCCTCCTCCCTGCTGCCCCCGGTACAGAGCTGCCTTTTAAACAGCTGCTGTGGAAAAACACGGCCCATCTTTCACAAATAAAAAGTTACTTAGCATCATTGTTTAAATAACCGAAATCCACTTAAAGCGCCATTTTTAAGCGGCGTGGCCCCTCTGTTGACATCCGTGCCGTGCGAGCGGCCCAGAGCCCATGTACACAACGGGACAGCTGGGCCTCTCGCTCCAAGGTACGAATTATACAAGTCAGAGCCGACATTTTGTTTGCCTTTTCACAAAGTCCTGCCCCTGCTCGCGGTGCCGGAGGCGTCCTGGCCGGAGATGCAAGAACGAAAATCAATGGCCTCTATAATCAATTAGTCCCACTTGTCTCTTCAGAAAGACCCTGGAAAACCTCTGTTTACACGCCGTCTGAAGTGCGCTGACTGCAAAACTCAGGGAAAAGTCACGTGTGAATTCTGTCAGCTTCTCAGAAAAAGGAAGAGTAGACATAATCGCGTGGCCATGGGTCCCCAGCCTTAATCCCTCCAGCCGTCCAGAGCGACAGCCTTACGGAGGCGATAAAAACAGCGGGGCGAGCAGACACTGAGCCACAGAAGCAGATTTCTCTGTGTGTGGAGCCAGGGAGAGGGTCTCAGGCTCGATGGCACTCCACACCTGTCCTCTCAGGTCGGAAATTGCCCTAATGTGGGTATGTGAACCATGGAGGAGACGGGAGCGGATGGGACCAGAGGACAGGATCCGATCCGCTCCGTAAACTCAGCATCCCAGCCAGCGGCATCCGAGGGACACCAGCTCTCTGGCAGGCTGCTCCGATAGTGCAAATGTCAGAGCACACAGCTAGGCGGTTCATAACAGAAAACCACGCCATTTTTTTTGAAGTGCAACTTGAAAAATAAGAACGAGGCACTAAAACCAGAAAAATAAAAGACCAGAAAAGGTACAATATACATCGAGAATTAACTGAGATTATTGTTTCCGGGAACACAATAAACTGATGTCGTGATGATAGAACTGCAAGCGCACAGAAATAAAGGAGGACGTGGCCGCGCGAGACGTCGTCGCGAAGTTTAAACAATTACAGATCACGGTTCATTTGCCGCGTCCGGGTAATTAATCAACAGCAAAAATGAGAGGAATTCATGCAACGTGATGTTAAAGGCTGTTTACTATGAACTGCCCGTAATCACCTACTGAATATCAGCCAGTACATAAATTCACTATAAAGCGTTATAACACACAATGCCGCGCGTTTGTTACTGAACCCAGTCCAGTGTGCCCCGCAGCCCAAATGAGTCAATTAAACAATAAAATCATTCCTATTATAACAAAATCACACTTTTTAAATTATAAATTATTTACATTAAATTATATAACCGTTTCTTTCAAATCCATATATATGCATATTTTATATTATGCGTATTTATAAAAAATTGCAGGAAAATCCTTCAGCGAGTACAAAATTACCGAGATCAGTTCGACTCGGTTTTTCCGTGAATAATACAAATAATAGATGGGAAATAAATGTATTTCCTCACAAATCACAGAGAATAGCCCACTTTCTAATTGCTGTACAACAATATCCCGCCGCCGTAGACGGCGCGTCTGATGCCCCAGGTATCAACACGTAGCCGGTCCGCCTATATAGCGCCCTGCGTGGCCAATGACACCCACCCGCCCGGACCGGTCCGGACACTGACACCCAACGCAGTGTCGCAGCACAACTTAGGAAATTATCTAATTACGCCGAAGCATGCTGACACGAGACAGGAGCGTCTCCACATGGTGATTTCACCAGGTTATACGTGTCTAAACGTTAAACCCGAAAAAGCTGACACCCCCAGCAGTGCCGTATTTGGGGGGGTAGGTCCCCCTCATACTTCGGACATGCCTGGGGACACATCGGCAGCCGGGGAAGGAAACACACAAGCATGCACCCGGGGTTTGGACGACCACCTCTCCGCCGAGTCGGACTGTAGATTGAGGCTATGAGTCTAGATGCGCTTTTACTCATCTTAAGATGTGCGCTGCGCAGATGCGCCGACTTGTTATAAAAATGATGCATAAGTCAGTGCATGAGGAATGAAAATGATGAAGATTAAATAAGCAGTTTTTCAAGCGCAGTGCTGCGGCGGCTGAGCGTATTACCGGCTGCTGGTCATGCCGAGCGGATCGCTTCCCGAGTCGGCGGTACTGCTTCGCGAGCCCGCTTTTAAGGTACCCGCCGGAGCGCAGGGCACCTTTCCCGTCCGCTGGCACGCCGTCACCACCGTCCCCGCCGTCCTCCCCCGGGTCCAGGCTGCTGAAGTTCCATACAACGAGCGTCTGCAGCAGCAGCAGCACGGTGAGCGCCGCGGCCAGGACGGAGCGGGAGCGCCGCGCCAGCCTGCGAGCGCACGGAGCGCTGACCATGTTCGCGCTGTGGGCTGCGGGACACGCCGCTGCCGGAGTGCCGCCGCTCGGCTTCGGGGGGCTGCTGCGTCTGCTGGAGATGCGGGGAGGGAGGGAGGGAGGAGCGGCGGACGGGCAGCGACTAGTGCCGCTGCTCCCCCTTGTGGCCAAACTAGCGTAGCGCACGGCAAGGTGCGCTCATCAGCAATATAATAATATGCGGATTAACTCCTAAAAACAAATTACACGTCGTTAATAATTTACAGGCGAATACTTTTAGAATTGCTAATGAGTCTAATAAGAATTAGTACAAGGAATTTCTGAGATTCCTCTAAATCAGAAGAACACCGTAGGCCGATTATGCGATTGATTTTAATACTTATCAGTCAGATCTGTTGCCTTTCAGGCCTTCAGGTGATGACAGCACGTGGGCGCCCCTTTTCTCACCAAGACACCAGCACCCTGTAGCTTCCACGAACAAAACGGGGAACATCCACATTTCCCAAGCCTTTAAAATAAAATAGACGTTTTTACCAGCCGGTTTAATCGCTGTTCAGTAAAATCTTCAGTGTCATGTTTCGACAGATGCATATAAATGAACTTATTTGCCACGACGGAGAAATCCGATATAATAGGATGATTTTTATAATTGCTCACAGTCTGCGAGTTATTAGAAAATATATAATCAACTTGAAAACCATACTCATCATACGTACGTCTATAATAATGTATATAAAATCATATATAATTACACATTTTATTAAGCATTTTATTTTTCACATCTTGTTCTGGTGTTTATAGACCAGGTTTAGAAATTCGTGTAATGCGATCGCGCCAGCGAAACGCTGCACACACAATATTAAATATTAATGCTTTACATTTTACTGCTGTTGTTTACTGCATGCAAGCGGTATGTGTGGTGAAAGATCTCGTAAGTGAACTGCAAACTAACGAGCAAAGGCTGATGCTCGGTAAGGGAAAACGTAAGTGAAACAGGCGCTCTGGTTAATGAAAGGAAGTGCAGAGTTTACATTCACTTTTTTGGATAGCAAAACCCTGTCAGTTGGATAGAGGGGGACCCCGGAGGCAAGATCAGAGATGTGTTAGGTTTCGCTGAAAGTCAGCAAACGACCCCGGAATTTTATTGGCACTGGTAACAGAGGCTTGCAAGGTGATGTTGAGTGTTAATGGAGATCGTGAGAGGAAGGGGACTTGCGGGCTTTTCGGTATCCCAGTCAAGAGATATACACTGACATTGCTGTCTCACCCGGCATGAGAGGTGAGAATCAGCCTACGGATGTGGGATAGATGGACCTCAGCGAACGGCTAGTGAAGTGAAGACTGTTATTCCTGCGCTCAAATGTATGGAGACATCTGCAAATGTTCGGAGAAGCGACCGGAGTGCGTGTGAGACAGAGAAAGACACGGAGCGATAAGAGCCATGTCTGAGAAACCCGGCCATTTACCCCGCCATGCTATGCGGACATCATCCAGCACAGACTGTCATATGTTTTATTAAAGCACAGACACACACACACACACACACACACACACGCTGCATGGAGCCGCTGAATGTCAGAGATGTCAGCAGCTAGATACTTAGCATCTCAGGCGGAACTTTCTGTTAAGAGCGCAGCTGGGACCATCCCTGCCCGCCCCAGGACAATCACTCACGTAGGCATGGATCGCTTTTTCCCCCCCACACAAAATGGGGATTGTCACGCCATTAAAGTACTACTGACAGAAGTTAGTCAGAGTACCCTTAGAGCATGAATGCCTTAATGCGTCCTGTATGAATGATCCACCAATCAAAACTAATGCTCCAGGCTGTCGTTTGCAGACCTATGTTGTTACCATTAGTAGCATTAAAATAAATGCAGTGGCGAGTGATAACGTTAGGCTATAGCCACAGTGCGACGACGTTAAGTGATACCCATTGAGTGATGACAGCCACAGAACAATGATGTTAAGGAATAGCTGCAGAGCTACAACAGTAAGTGATAACAGTAGAGCGACGACGTGAAGTGGTTTCCTCACTGAGCAACGATGTTAAGCGATAGTCACAGGACAAAGATATTAAGAAACAGCCACACTGAGCAGCAACGTTAAGTGATAGTCAAAGAGAGTCTTTAAGGGATAGCCATGCTGAGCGGCGCTGTTAGGCAATAGCTGCAGAGCAAAGATGTTAAGCCATTGCAATGCTGAGTGATGACATTAAACAATTTCCATTGAGCGATAACGTTAAAAAATAGCCAAAGAGAGATTACATAAAATGAAAGTGAAAGGCCTATGATGCTAAGCAATTGCTGCCGAGCAAGGGCGTAACTTTGGCTGGAACATTGGGGGGGTTCAGGTCTCCACCCATTATGGGGGAAACATGATTATTGGGG